>CM047874.1:13228889-13502082 GCA_026212405.1 Petrea volubilis
GCTTAAATCGAGCGGCCCGGCATTACGGTGCATTAAAACGTTTGAGTCATTTCAAAATCATCACATTATCGTCACGTATCTTGTATTCTGTCTTGTTATGCGTTGAAACTTGCAGTTTGATCAACGAGAACACGTTTTTCTCTTTCAGTGATATATACGAATGACTTTGTACTCCGGTGTCAATGCGGGCTAACGTCAATTAGCTCGCGTAGGAACCACCAATAAAATGGACTTTAGAGCAGATTGATTACTTTTTTAGTTGTATTGCGCCAATCGAACGGTTCCGTATAACCTAATTAGCGAAAACGCACGATTCGGAAGAAAGTCAACTCTCTATTTTGACTATTGGCCACGGATAAATCCGTGGCCAATTTTTATTTTCAAATTTTTTTTTAATAAGCGGGAATTGGCCACGGATAAATCCGTGGCCAATAAATAAATTTATTTAAAATTTTTTTTTTGGGAAGGTGGCCACGGATTTATCCGTGGCCAAAAAATAAAAATATTTTTTTTTTAAAATGAGGGTGGCCACGGATAAATCCGTGGCCAGACAAATTAATTTTTTTTTTTAAATTTTAATTTTAATTTTGATCGTCCCGCTTAAATCGAGCGGCCCGGCATTACGGTGCATTAAAACGTTTGAGTCATTTCAAAATCATCACATTATCGTCACGTATCTTGTATTCTGTCTTGTTATGCGTTGAAACTTGCAGTTTGATCAACGAGAACACGTTTTTCTCTTTCAGTGATATATACGAATGACTTTGTACTCCGGTGTCAATGCGGGCTAACGTCAATTAGCTCGCGTAGGAACCACCAATAAAATGGACTTTAGAGCAGATTGATTACCTTTTTAGTTGTATTGCGCCAATCGAACGGTTCCATATAACCTAATTAGCGAAAACACACGTTTAAAGAAAGTCAACTCTCTATTTTGACTATTGGCCACGAATAAATCCGTGGCCAATTTTTATTTTCAATTTTTTTTTAGTAAGCGGGAATTGGCCATGGATAAATCCGTGGCCAATAAATAAATTTATTTAAAAAATTTTTTTTTTGGATGGTGGCCACGAATTTATCCGTGGCCAAAAAATAAAAATATTATTTTTAAAAAATGAGGGTGGCCACGGATAAATCCGTGGCCAAATCCGTCGCTAAATGTTCATATATAATAAACACTTAGCCATTTTTCTCCCCACCTCTTTCAGATCTAAAGCCCCCCCCCCCCAAGGTACGCCGCTCCTCCCCCCCACTCCCCCTCCCCCGGCGCCGCCACCCCTGCTCCCCCTGTCCCGGCGCCGCCACCCCTGCTCCTCCTTCCCGGCGCCGCCACCCCGCTGCTCCCCCCTCCCGCCGCGGCCTCCCCCTCCCCCAGCAGGCGCCGCCTCCTCCCTGCCCCCTCCCAGCCCCCTCCCCCCGTTCGCAACCCCCCCCCAGGACCCCCAGCCGGCCGTCCCCCCACCCCCCGCCCCCACCAGCCCCTCCCCCCGCCCCCAGCAGGCCCTCCACCCCCACCCGCCCCTCCCCCCGCCCCCAGCAGGCCCTCCACCCCCACCCGCCCCTGCCCCCGCCCCCAGCAGCCCCCCCTCCCCCGCCCCCAGCAGCCCCTCCCTCTGCCCCCAGCGGCCCCTCCACCCCCACCCGCCCCCAGCAGCCCCCCCTGCCCCCAACAACCCCTCCCCCCCCCCCCCCCCCACATTTGTATTTTTTTTTTGTTGACTTGTAATTTTAATTTTATTTGTTGTTTTGTTGTTGTGAGATTTTTGTAGGTTGATATCATAAAAGTAATTAGGAATCATCAAGGTTAAACGAGGTATGAATTATTATGCTTTTATTTATGAATTGTTATGAATAAAGTTATTTGGATTATGAATTGTTATGTCGAAATTTGTTTGAATTATTATTTGTTATGTCGAAGTTTCATTGGATTATTTCTTTGTTATAAATAAGTTAATTCAATTGATTGTAGTGAATATGTTGGGATTATGGATTGTTTTAAACGTATTTGGGATTATGAATTGTTTTGAACACGTTGATTGAATTATGGATTGCTATGAATATGTTTGTTTGGATTGTTATGAATAAGTTTATTCAATTAATTGATTGTTGTGAATATGTTGGGATTATGGATTGTTTCGAACGGATTTGGACTATGGATTGTTTTGAACATGTTAGATTGGATTACGGATGGTTATGAATGTGTGTGTTTGAATTGTTATGAAAAATTTATTTTGGGTTGAATTTTGTTGTTTTTGTAGGGTTAAATAGTGAAAACATGTGTTTGATAGGAAGAATGTCGAACAATATTTGGAATAAATTAATGAGAAATAAGTAGTTAGGTATTGTGGATTATGAAGCATGCTTAATAAATATTAGTTGACTAACATAATCTGTTGAGATGTGAAGTCTAACAGTGATGTTAACTTACATTCGTTCCTTGTTTACAGAATATGGATATACGTGAAATTCGATGTTGGATGTATAATAGATTAATAGTTGATCGGAAAAATTACACCAAACAATTTATGAATGGCCTTAATCAGTTTATTCAATTTGCAACTACACAACCGCAGTATACAGCAGATAAAGGCCTCATTAGGTGTCCATGTTCAAAGTGTGCCAATAGAAAGTATAAGGATATTAGTAATGTGCGTTGCGATTTGATGAAATTTGGGTTTCAACCTGAGTATTGGTATTGGACTTCACATGGCGAGTTAGATCCAGAATGTCAACATATGGATGCCGGTGGTGCTAGTCATTCGAATCAGACTAATTTTTCGTATGGACTCAATAATTACGAGAATTTGGTATATGATGCAATGGGTGTGAATGCATCACACCATCATTATCGACCCGATTCTAATGTCGATGGTGGTCACGATACTGAGAACCCCCGAAACAATGATCAGTATCCTAATGTGCAAGCCCAACGGTTTTATGACATATTAGAGGCTGCGAATCGACCATTGTGGCCAGGTTGTGACAATCAGACGGAGTTATCAATGGCTCTTCAAATGATGTCATTAAAATCCGACTACAATTTATCTCAGGGCTGTTTTGATCGAATGGCAGAACTTGTGAAGTCGTCTAATCCGCCGGATAATCATGTTCCTAACAACTATTACGAAGCAAAAAAAATAGTTAAAAAGTTAGGTTTAATATCGGTGAAGATTGATTGTTGCATCGAGGGGTGTATGTTGTATTACAATGAAGATAACTGTTTAGAGGAATGTAAGTTTTGCAGTCATCCAAGATTTAAACCATCTAAAAGTGGTAGTAGGAATCGTGTTCCTTATAAAAGGATGCACTACATGCATCTTATTCCAAGATTGAAAAGGTTGTATGCTTCTACAAAATCAGCTGATCAAATGAGGTGGCATCATGAGCACAGAGGAGAGCCTAATGTTATTTGTCATCCATCTGATGGTATAGCGTGGAAGCTTTTCAATGAAAAACATTCTGAATTTGCTGATGAATCACGAAACATTAGGCTAGGATTATGTGCCAATGGTTTTAATCCATTTAATCATACTTCGTCGATGCAATACTCGTGTTGGCCTGTGATTGTTACTCCATACAACTTGCCGCCAGAATTGTGTATGACTACACCATATATGTTTTTGACATGCTTGATTCCAGGGCCACGTAACCCAAAAGAAAGGATTGATGTGTACTTGCAACCTCTAATCGAGGAGCTGAAAATTCTGTGGTTAGAAGGAGTTGAAACTTATGACATTTCCAAAAGACAGAATTTTCAGTTACGGGCCGCATTGATGTGGACTGTCAATGACTTTCCCACTTATGGGATGTTGTCCGGATGGATGACATCGGGTCGATTGACTTGTCCTATATGTAAGCTGCAAACAAAGGCATTCAGACTAAAAAATGGTGGGAAGATTTCTTGGTTCGACTGTCATCGTCAGTTTTTGCCTGACAATCACCCATTTAGGCAAAACAAAGATGGATTTTTCAAAGGACGACGTGAACGATCAGACCCTCCCACAGTAATGACAGGCGACCAGACGTGGGAAGAAGTGTGTGGATTGCCGAAAGTTACCGATATGCCAGTCAAGCATCCAAAATTGCAAGGACATGGCGTACGTCATCATTGGACCAAACAAAGCATTTTTTGGGAGTTGCCGTATTGGAAAGACAATGTGGTTCGCCATAATTTGGATGTAATGCACATCGAAATTTTTTTTTTCGATAACATACTCAACACTGTCATGGATGTTAAAGACAAGACAAAGGATAATGAGAAGGCAAGATTGGATTTAGTTGAGTATTGCACGCGGCCTGAGTTGCATTTACAAATGATGGTTAATGGTAAGGTGCTAAAACCAAAAGCTAGTTACACCTTGACCACCGAACAAAGACGCGATTTATGCACATTTGTTCAAGCTTTGAAGATGCCTGATGGTTATGCAATCGAATTTGGGAGCGTGTGTTGATCATTCAAGGCTCAAGTTGTACGGTATGAAGAGTCATGATTGTCATGTGTTCATGCAACGTTTACTCCCAATAGCATTTAGCGCACTCCCACAAAATGTTTGGAAGCCCCTGAATGAAATAAGTCAGTTCTTCAGAGATTTGTGTTGCACAGAGCTTCGCGAGGAAAGTTTGTCGCAATTGGATAGGAATATCCCTTCGATTTTATGCAAATTGGAACGCATTTTTCCTCCAGCATTTTTTGATTCCATGGAACACTTGGCGATACACTTGTCTTTTGAAGCGGCAATGTGTGGACCTGTTCAATATAGGTGGATGTATCCATTCGAGAGGTATATTTTTTATTTAAAGATTTGCCAACCTTAATTTAAATTTTCTTTTTTGAGATACCAAATGAATTTGTAACTTAATCGTACAAAATACGATTATAGGTTCCTACATGATTTGAAAGGTATGGTGAAAATCGTGCAAGGGTGGAGGGCTCAATATGTGAGGCGTACTTAAATCAAGAATCATCATACTTTACATCGTATTATTTTGAAAGCCACATTCAGTCGAGGAGTACAAGAGTTAGGCGTAATGAGAATGATGGAAGTGCTGAAGAGATACCCTACACATTGTCAGTCTGCAATCAAGCTGGTAAGCCCGGTGGTAAATGCGTCGAGCGATTTTTGAGTGATGATGAGTTGAGAAAGTCCGTCTTACATGTTCTTATTAATTGCGACGAGGTCGTACCTATCATCGAGTAAGTATTTAAAAAACGTCCCGATTAACTTGTTAATATTTTTATTAAATTCTAACTCTTAATATACCTATTTCAATATATAGAATGTATAGGTTGTCAGTTCGCTACCATTGGCCAAATTTAACTGACCAAGAAGTTGAGGAGTCGGTCGAGGCGAATTTTGTAGAATGGTTTGAACAATATGTAAGTACTATTTTTAAAAAATGTATATATACTGGTTTGCTATAAATATTATGACAGTGTAATTTTTTGTGTAGGTTCATGATCCCACAAATAATATCGCTAATCAAAATTTACGTGATTTGGCATGGGGACCAAATCGTAAGGTTAAGACATGGCAAAGGTACACTGTGAATGGATATGCCTTTCATATAGATGAGAACACACAACGTATGAACACTTACAATACTGGTGTTTGTGTTCGGGGCGACGGGACTATAGATTTCTATGGAATACTCAAAGAAGTGATTCAGTTAGAATATCCCGGTGTACCTGAAAAGAAGGTTGTCTTATTCAAATGTCATTGGTTCGACTCTGTTTCTAAGAGGGGTATGAAGATACACCCGCAATATGGCATTGTAGAGATCAAAGTTAATGAGAGATACCCAAAAGATGATCCATTCATCATTGCACAACATGCATCTCAAGTATGTTATGTACCGTATCCCGGCACAAGGACGGATAAATTGAATTGGCGTTTTGTAATTAAAACCAGACCACGAAGTAGAGTAGCCAATCGACAAATTGTTACTGATGATTTGTTGCAAGAATCTTCACCCGTTGCGAATCCTGTGCTCGATAATGAACCCACGGGTGTTTTGGTAGATGCTGATAGTCCACTAGAAGAGGTGATATTTGACAATAATGCATTTCATAATCAACTTGAAGATGATAGAATACGAGAGGAAGCGAACGAGTGTGACGATGACGAGGAGGATGAATTTGATGATGAACTTGATGATGATGACGATGAAGGAGATGATGCGATTGAATACGACGATGATGATGATGATGAAGATGAAGAGAATGAAGATGATGAATAGGGTTTTTATTTTAATGTTTCACGTAGTTGATGGTTTCGAGGTATTGTCATGAATTCTTCTGTGAAATGTAATTATATAGTTGATATTGTGAATTATTATTTTGTGTTTATTCATAATTGATATGTGATCTATTGTTGTGCAGTTTGTTAACAATTTGTTAATTTTGTTGATTATTTGTTGAGAATTTTGAAACAGATGGCCGGGAAATCGAAAAAAGGCAAGGAGAAAGTATCGGACTCAGGGTCTAATCGGCATATGCCTCCACCGACCAATCTCAACATCCGTTTAGGTAGTTCGAGATCAGATCCTTCATCCCCTGCCTTAGGGTCCGCCCCATCAACGCCGATGAATGAAGGCCGATCCACCGATGTGTCTCAAAACAGTGATAACGGTGGCCATCAGCGTCTAATAATGCCACGAGGAAAAGAGTAAGTAAATTGATTTATATAAGTTTGCTTCTTATCAATACATAGATATATATTCTATAAATTTTATGTGCATTACAGTGTATAATATTATTTTTTTAACTTGTATAATAGGTTTGATCTCGAAGAGAAATGTGTCGAGGAGATCGGGCGGATACTTGAGAATGGTTTCAAGCGACCGTGGCCTACTTGGAAAAAGATCCCCCTAGATGTTCGTGAGATGTGGTTTGCCCAGTTTAAGGTATGTCTATTTACTTAATTTAAATAAAAACTATTAGTATAATTTGTTCGTATATGATTCTTTTTATTTGTTTTTTTGTTAGACAAAATTCTTTTGGCGGCCTGATCATTCGAGCCGAATTTGGAAGAACTTCGAGCATAAGGGTTCGAAAATTCTGAAAAATAGATTGGCTAAAGCTCGTAGGGATAACCGTAGGCCCAATTGGATAGGTGAGGAATCTTGGGATGCTTTACGGGTCATATGGGACAGCCCAGATTTTCAGAGGATACGGGAGCAGAACAGGGCAAACCGAGCATCGACATGTGACGGAAGGGGATTTTCTGGCCATAAGGGAGGAGCCAGATCTCATCTAAGGTGGCAAGATCATTTGGTAAGTTGTTACTTTTCCTTGTAATATATTTAGTTAATTTAAATAGTGTTGATTTTTACGATTTTATCTCATTACTGTCATTATATTTTACTCTATTTATTGCAGACCGAGAAACATGGACATCGACCTACAATAGACAAGACATTTGTGACCCTCCATTGTACACTTGCGGATGATGGAACTGAGCATTATGTCGATGACCGAGCAAAGGCTACTATGGTAGTTTTATAATTATTTTTATCGTCACCTATTATTTTTAAAAATGTTTTTATAACAATTATGTATGTTATTTTTGCAGGAGAGCTTCAGAACAAATCATGACGAAGCTTGTTCACGAGCCGCCGAAAATGCACAGGGGGGACCTATTCAGCAGCCCGACAAGTTGGAGGTAACATTCAAAAGCGTATTTATTAGATATATGTAGTTATTAAAGTATATACATATTTATATATATACTTTAATAAATTTTAAATATGTATACGTTTTAGATTTGGAAGCAGACAGTAGGCGGTCCAAAGAAGGGTCGTTGGTATGGGGTTGCCGGTGGACCCTCTACCGTGACAGTTGAGTCTTCTGGCTCATGGACCGACTTAAATACTTGGGTTGACCCCAAGCCAGAGGAGCTGACACAGAAGATCGGCGAGTTAGAGGAGAAACACAGTCAGAAGATGGCCGAGATGGAACAAAAGCATAGTCGAGAGATCTCCGGCCTTTAGAAAACTGTGTCCCTAATGGCAGCCAATCTAAAGAAACTCACGCGTCGATTAGCTCAGCGGCGTAAGAAGGGCTCTACTTCGTCTGCTCCTGTTGCTCGGGATGAAAATGAAGGCGATGACGACGATGACGAGGATGGTGGAGACGATGATGTTCCGACTGTTGATCTTTAAAAACATTTATATATGCATTATTGTATGAATAATTATGTATGATTTTATGTATTAAACTTATCGAATAATATTAATTATTAATTATATATATGCTATATGGATTATTAGTATTACATTGATATACAGTTTGTTAGTGTTTAGATTTGTTGGTATTTTGAATATTCGAAAAAAATTGCAGGTTTTGGGGTATATTATAACAAATAAAATATTGAAAATTTATGTAAATATAGCGACGGATTTTTCGGTCGCTATAATACGTGGCCAAAAAATAATATTTTTAACTTTTTTTAATTTTGGCCACGGATTTATCCATGGCCATATTTTTATTTATTTTAAAAAATAAAACTGTGGCCACGGATTTATCCGTGGCCAATGTAAAACGTTTTATTTTTTTTATTATTGGCCACGGATAAATCCCTGGCCATTTTTATTTATATTTAAAAAATTAAAAATATGGCCACGGATAAATCCGTGGCCAAAATATTAAAATTTTTATTTTTTTTATTTTTGGCCACGGATAAATCCGTGGCCAATTTTTATTTATATTTAAAAAAATAAAAATATGACCACGGATAAATCCGTGGCCAACATATTAACAATTTTTATTTTTTTTTTAAATCCGTGGCCACCTTAATAATATTTTTAATTTTTAATTTTAATTTGTTTTTTGGCCACGGATAAATATTTTATTTATTTATTTTTTTTAAATATGGCCACGGATAAATCCGTGGCCACAAATAAAAAAAATATTTAATTTTAAATTTTTTTTATTTTTAATTTAAACTAAATAAGAATTTTAATTTTTTTTATTATTGGCCACGGATTTATCTGTGGCTAACTGGAAATATTATCCGTGGCCAGATATCCGTGGCCAATGTCCGTGGCCAGTTTTAGCCACGCCAGTTTTGGCCACGAAAATTTTCCGTGGCCAAATCCGTAGCCTTATTATTTGGCCACGGATTTTGGCCATAATCCGTGGCCAAATCCGTGGCTAAAAGGCTGTTTTCTAGTAGTGCTTCATCTTCTTCATTTATGGCGGAACTGGTTCTTCCACTAACACTTCTGGGTCGCCGCCACTTAAAAGCTGTCTATCTGCCTCTCTCGTCTCCTTTCTATATGCTCTCTGACTCTCTGTCTTTGTCCTCATTAGTTCACCATTACAATCCACCATCTATTGTGTTTTTTTTTTCCGATTGCCGCAAGTATGGCGAATCGGTAAGACGAAAGAGCGTGTTTAATGAAAGATAAGTTGCTGACCAAGAAAATTGCAATACTTATTATGTATTCTATCTAAAAAATTTTGCATTCTAATGTTGGATTGATGATATAATTTTTTAGTGTTGGTCTTTTTAGTAGAACAATTTAGCACATATGTTTAAGAGGTGAAATCAAAATGTATATGGAAGTGAATGTTTTGTAGTTCAACATATCTGTATTTTATTTTGTGATTTCACCGGCGATTGAGTTGATAGAAAGGGAGGAGAATGTTCGGCAGAAAGCAAAAGACGTGTTGGGGGAAATAGACTTTGTTGTTTTGTTTTCTTCTTTTTTAAAAAGCAAAAAATTATAACTAGGATTTGATTTTATTTAACCCTGATTTACTTCCTTGCCACATCAAAATTTTAAACGATTTAATATATTAAATGAGGCTAAGAAAAATTATAAAAATAAATAAAAAAGGAGGACACATGTTGAGTTTGGTGCCTTCTACCCCACTGGGTAAGAGCCTTCCATTTAAGGGTAGATGAGGCTACTGTAATGTTGGAAGACTTAGCAGTAATATGAGAATTACCAGTTAGCAGACATCCGATAATAGGAGTAGACAAGTGCCTTGATAGGAAGAAAAGGTAGGCAACTTACATTTTAGAACTCCTCGGCTTTACTCCTACTTCGACTGCTTTGATAGGGTCATGGCTAAAGTTAAGTACATTAAAAGACTATGTTAATAATAGAGTAGTTGATAACGACACCGTACTGTGGGAGGTGTATCAAGTTGCACAATGTGTTGCCTTACTATTGATCGGTGGCATCATGTGGCCTGATATTAGCAGCCCCTTCGTTTCATTGTTGCATCTACGACACTTGTCTAAAGTGACTAAAGGTGTGTAGTATAGCTAGGGAAGCACTGTATTAGTACATTCATATCGAGAGCTTTGTGATAGAGCCGAGAAAAGAGATGATGGAGGAGTAAGAGACATTGGCGGTGTGCTGCAATTATTGCAGCTATAAATTTATAAATGTAGCATATATTTTCTTATATGTATTTTTCGTAAATATTGACTACTAAATTTATTAGATATGGGCCTGAAGTTGCATGTTGTGTTTGAGGTCATCTATACCGCCTAAGTCGTTGTGCCCAATTGTACTCAATTATGGTATCCTATTACCTCAGCCCCTTACGGTGCAAGGTAATAACAATATTAATTATGTTTACATCTTTTTACCATGTAAAATATACACCTCATGAATTTAATTTTGAATATATTGTACAGAAAGAGTTGTTGTAATTCATGGATGCATACTGTGAGGCACAACATCCACATATTTATGGATATACTAGACAATATGAAGCCTAGTGAGGTATTTAAATTGTGAAATTTTTGGCATTTATTATGTGATCATTTTATATTTTCGACTGTTGTTAATTTCTACCATATAATTTGTGGTGCCGCTGTCGGATTTGATGCGTACTCTACCTCTTTACTGCGAGAAGGAGTACTGGAGGGTCCGATGTTCCTCTCTCAACTACCACATAGTTTAGTGGCACCAAGTACATTGTTGTATGTGCCAATTTAGATAGGTGCAAGACATTTCGACCAACCCTATATTACCCCACAAACTTTTCCATAGTACTACCAGATGTGCAAAGCTGGGCACAACTAAGAAGTTACCCATATAGAATACATATGTATGTGGAATCATTCTCATGAGCAGAGTGTGCATGCATCTGTAATTACTAATCCTAACCGCTCTATAGTGCCAAATTATAACAAATGGTATGCAAAACAGACGAGACAATTAATCACTCCACTAAGTTAAACTATTGAGATTACAATGTGACTGATTTTGACTATTATTGCATGAGGATCGAATGCATCAACTTTCATTGAGTTGTGATGCACAGAGTGAGTTCAGTAACCTTAAATCATATAGGCGCTTTGTAGATTCAACCTAAAACTATGTCGAAGGTGTATACTCACTCGTTTAATCGGTGCTCGACTGTTTGAATGAAATACAGTCAGCACACACTACTGTGTGTAGCCAATGACAAAGGCGTAATTCCAATACAAAGATCCATCTAGGTCACAACATGATGAGGCAGGCCCGTCTAGGTCACAACGTGATGAGGCAGGCCTATCAAGCAAATACGAGGATCCTCCATTACCATACATTCCTCCATTTACGTCACCTTACACCCCCTCAACTCCCAGATATTGGCCAATTTTACCCTGGTGGTATTTCGACCGATCTTGGATTGAGTTTGGGTATAAACGGATGGTAAAAATATGGATATCTGTAAATGGATACGCAATCCCAGTTCAATGTGTCGTCTGCTCCATTTCCTGAGTTCGTTGACTAGGGAAACAATAGTGGAAGTACCTCATATATGGAGTCGCTACTGCAAGAAGAGGTTCGTGACCCACAATATGAAGGAAGACCTAGAAGACAAAGAAAACATCCATGATGCGGCACATAAAGGCATAAGAGGGTATAGTATGTTGTCGTATTGGGGATTATTGTCCATTGTGTTTATAGACTTTTTATCATGTAAGTGTGTTTGACGTGGACTTGAAATTATTATGTTATTTTGTTTAAGTACTTTTTATCATGTTATTATGATTGAAGTGGACTTGAATTTATTATGTTATTATGTTATTATTATATTTTTTTATGCAATAGAGATGAAGTACACTAAAACAAATTTAAATACACTGCAAAGAAATAGTAGTAAAAGTTTAAGGACATTACAAACAAATAATACAATCTTTATAGAACATTACAAATAAATATTACAATCAATGATATTGCCGAGAGGGTCCGGGTTATTCTTGTTGACTTTTATATTGTTGCCTTGTGCGTGCTTGTGGCCAATCTGTCTCATTAGGTATACGAGTTATTGTATCACGACATTGCCATGTCCTAGCTAGTAACTCAGGATTATGTACTAACTCAAACGAAGCATTCGGCCAATAATGCTCACCCCAGATTGAGTAGAACTTACCCTTATACATATCCAAAAAATTATTGATCTCGTAATACCAAGGCATGCATTTAAATGAAAATTGCCTAAAAGATCTTGCTACTTGCACAATATGTGAGCAAGATATTCTTGTCTCATACCATGTTCTGCCTGAACATTCTCTACTTCTCAATTTCACTACATGTCTTGTATTGCCACATCCATTATGTAGTGGTTTCAAAATATCGCCCGCTTCATGCCCTTTAGCTTTTTTAACCTCATTCTCGAACATTTCAAAAGCGTATTCTAACCACTCCTTATTCTCCTGTCTCCATCTATGCCCCTTTGCAACTCTTTTCATAAAAAATATAGTAGTAAGGACAAAAGAAGTTCAACCAATGGCGTAATTGGAAGAAGATGACCCCCTTTTAACACACCATTGATGCATTCTAACATATTTGTCTTCATGATACCGCAACGTCTTCCTCCGTCGTAGGTTGTTGTCTATTTCACTATGTCAGTGTGATCCAAATAATTGAACACAACCTCATTGATACATTTTATTTGCTCCTAGCCCACTGGATGTGATACTCCTTCACGACAGCCATTACGTGACCTTTCTTTTTGAACACAATGCCTAGTGCAAGATTTCTTTTTGTTAGATCGTAGTATCTTGCTGGACAAGCAGACAAACCCATAGAATTCACAAGAATCTCCGGTACGCGGTTTAAATAGAATGGTAGAATCTCATGGAGAAGTGGTGCCATTGTTCCGAATGGCATTGGTGGCTCGATTTGTGGAATTGGAATTGATTGTTGGCGGTGGAGACGATTCATGTTTCAAATTTTCGTTCACTAACTTAACTACAACATCAATCTCTTTGTTCTCCTCGTTATTAAATTTGTCATCATTTTCGGAATCGGAGTCTGACAATTCTTCATCATGGAAGCTATCTACATAATGTTCTAGAATAGAATCATCTTCCGGTGGTGGGGCATGATTGGATGGCCTACCTTGGTTAGATGGACCTTCGTTGGTATACACTAATGTTCCTGTGTAATTTTGTCTGCTGTGCTCGAACTCATACATGTTGAAAGTGGGTTTCAGTACCCGTTATCATCTATAGGAAACTCATTCAAATTGAAGTTTCAAAGAGTTTCGGTGAAAACTGGCACCTTATTCCCCGTTCCTTGTTGCCATTGCATCTCATTTGTAGGAATTTGGGCGACTGCTTTTGTTTCAACAAATAATTGCACAACTTCAAGTTTGGAACGTGGATTGGTTAAGAAAGACAATGTCGAATCATCATTGAGAAAGTATGCACCAAATATTTGGATAGTATATCCATTCCAATCTACACCTATCGTGTTGTAAACTAGGTCTACAAGATCGCAAATGATAACGATCAACAAATCTAAGTTACTCCAATCGGTGGACAATCATATGAAATGGAGTAAATTGAATGATTTATTTGGCCTCTGTCATGTATAGCAATATCGATATATTCCATCTTATTTAGAACAAATCAGATGAAAAAGCATACTAGTACGGGCTTGAAAAATATAGAAAAAAAAGAGAGGAAAAAATATAGAAAATATGTTGGACATAAAATAAACTTCAGATTGTTTAGAGAGAGCAACTTCTTAAAATGAAGTTGATGATGAAAAAATATTTTGAAGTTGCTCTCTCTACGCTTCAGAATGTTGGCAATTTATAGGGTGAAAAAAAAATTCACCCGTGAGAGAGTAACAACTAAGTTAGTGCCCATTAGAGAAGTCGACAATGTCTCTATTTAAAAAAAATCTCAAATAAGTTGACAACATGCTAGCAGCTAATAATCCGTTAGTGTTGTCGACTTCCAAATATTTTTAAAAAAAATTAGAAGTCGACAGTCAGGTCGTCTACTTCTCATAATTTTCTTTTTTTTTTTAGAGAAATGAATTTTTAGAAAGATGTGTAAAGAGAAATGAATTTTTTCATAAAATTCAACATTGCCATTGTTGACTTCTATTAAAAAATCTTTTTTTAATTTATTTAATTAATTAAAAAATAGTTAAATTTATAAATTATTTAATAAAGTCCACAATGGTGATGTTGACCTCGACTTAGATTATTTTTCCAAAGAATCTAATTTTCATGTCAGAATATTAATACAAACATTTTGTGGGGTCAAAATTGTTAAAAGTCATAAAAATATGTTTTAGGGCAATTGCCTTTTAAAGCTTAAAAATGAGCATGTGTTGTGATGAATAAGACTATGATTGAGAGGAAATTTTTAATATGGATTAGGTGTATGGACCCCATCAATGCACTTTGCAATTCAAATTAAGCCATTATTATATGTATTTTATAAAACAATTAATACATAATACGTGACTTAATTTGGATCAAAGGGTGTAAACACCCGGTCCATTTAAGAAAAACCCATGACTGAGATTAGTGGTGACAATTATATGTTGCCATCAATGACATCATATTGGTCTGATGGGACTATGATTGAGATCAGTGGTGACAATTATATGAATCGGATTGAATTTGTATTGGGATATATTAGATTGGATTGAAAATAAATTAAACTAAAAATAAATTTTAAAGAATGGGTTGGATTGATAATATATTAATGAATTATAAATGAGTTAAAGCATGTTGTAGAAATGTTTAATAAAATTTTCAGTGGATCCAATGCATAATTTTGTGTATCTTTAATTAATGCCAAAATTTCTAAAGTACGGCTCTATTGTAGTATTTTTTGAATCTCTATTTAATTTTGTAAATCGAGTCGATTAAGCATGACTATATGATGATTAATTATGGCCATAATTTAGCTCTGCAATTTTTTTTTTTTGATACAATTCATTTGAAACACCTTATAGATATCAACCGGAAAGACACCCTCATACACACGCACACACTCACTCAAAAGGAAAGAGGGAGAGGACAAGATGGTTTGAACTCAGAACCTCATTGGTACCAATTGATTTTTACATTCAAATAAAGAATTAGCATAAAATATTATCTATTTTTTTAATAAGGGACTAGCGGTGTTTGGCCTTTATTGAATGATTAAATGATTTATTAGATGTATGCCTTCATAATTTGATGTTTTCAATCTGTATTTTTTGTAACAACATATAAGATATTTTCGATAATCTATAAAATTAACATGAACAATTAAATGCAACAAACATTTGTTGTCTTGTAGAACACAACAACTAATTGCTTGGCCCATTAAGCTCGATTCCCTTTGAGATCAAATTGAAAACAACTGCACATTCAAGTTTTTCATTTTATTATATATTTTTGAAACTTTGTGATCTCAAAACATTTTTTTTTTATTATGTTTGATGTGTGTGTGTGTGTGTACATATAATGTACAAATAGAAGTTATAATATGTTTTTTAAAGTTTAGTCATATTAGCTTTTAGATAAAATAACAAAGTTATTTATAATTGTACCTCGAAAGTAGGTAAATTAATCAATAATAGTTTAATAGGTAATTTAAGAATTCGTATTTCTCGTCAAAATATAACTATATACTTTTATAAGGGTAATAGTGACTTTTAAAATCTTTTAAAGTGATACAATTATAAACTAAAACTAAAATAAATTGAATTCAAATAAAAAATATTTTTTTGGTTTATGGGCTAACCTATTTAAGACCCATTACGAACCCATCACTAGCCCATCTAAGGCACAATATCAACCCAACCCAACAATACCACTTGCACCCGTGGGTTGAGAAAAATTTTACTACCACTAATTCAAATTCTTATGCACGGAAGTATCCAAAAAAAAAAAAAACTCTTGTCGACGGTTTGGATTACATATACATTCTAAACTATTCAAATTTTATCAGATTAGTCTATATATGCCCTAAATAATTCATGCTTTATCACATTTTTAATTTATTTAAAAAAAACCAATATAGAAAATGTAGAACAATCCGAACTGCTTGATGCATAAATGGCCCAAATACCAAATTTACGTAAGATTGTTTTTGTAATTCTCAGCAAGAATAAAGTTCATTTTTGTGAGAATAGTTCCTATATTTGTGGGAGTCAAACAACTAGCCATGAAATTTGTATATCTTATTTAATTTACAAGTTTATAAGTTATTGTTTAGATAAATGATTAACCAATAAAGTTTATGAAAGAAGAAAAATTTTACATTTATGATAGAATAAAAATTTATAAATTTATATATTCATTCATTCGGGAAAAAAAAAGAAAATGAATTTCAAAAAATGGGTTGGAGATGGGTTGGGTTAAAAATGGGTTGAAGGTAGGTTGTAGATGGGTTTGAAATTATTCCTAATGGGTTCAATGCATCATTCTTGTATGTTTAATCAAACTAGAAAAAGATAAATTAAAATTACTAATTCATATACTCTGTAGATGATTCTAGAATACTAAAATGAATTACAATCAAACAAAAAAATAAATATTTTTTTGTTTGTTTATAGGGTAATCCGTTTAGAACCTAACATGAACTCATTACCAACATATCATCATCCTATCTAGAACCCAATATCAACACCAACCACATGAGACCCAATCCAACAAAATTATGTGAGTTGGATTCAACCCGCTTGCCACCCCTAAACTATATAATAGAACTACAATTTTATCTTCATAGCATAAATGAATATATTCCATTCATTATCTAAGTTGATGTGTAAGCTGCAAGAAAGCAGATAGATATGGAGCATTCATTATGTACTATTGTGTTAGATGGTTGTAGGCAGATTAACATGAACCATTCATTATGTAAGCTGCTTATTAAACAGATTTATCGTTCTTGCGTAAGCTACTTGTTGGAAAATTAATTTGGATCATCGATTAGATAAGCCGCTTGTAGGAAGATTGATATGAACCATTCATTTAAACTGCTTGGCAGTTTCTTGTAGCCAGAATTGATTTGAACCATTCATTTAAATTGTTGTGTAAGCTATTAGCTACTTGCAAGTAGAATGATGTGGGCTATTCATTTGGTCACTTGAGAGGGACATGTTAGATTAAGTTGAATCAATATACACAAACAAGTAGTAGGACACTATATCATATATGTTAGGTTATAGGTGAGTGTGACCTGTAAAACAAATAACAAATATTCTAATAAAATACAGTACCTAATGTTAAACTTTTCTCACCCTTAACTAATAATAGACAACCCCAAGAAATAAAACACTTGCACAAGAGGAGTTCTAGGGAGAGCATAAGCAAAATACCATACTTTATTCAAATCTCCAATTGAAAGTTTGTTACTTGAACAAGTATGTTGATTTATTGTTTGGACCAACTTCATAGAAAGTTTCATCATTTTGCAATTTAATATAACCATTTTCAATCATCCACCTAAAATTCCAGTGATCGTACACACATTTGTAAGTCCAATAAGACCATCCAAATGTGGCCTTGTTAAAAACGTCTAATTGAGCATTGGCAAAGCGTTGATAGACTTGCTTTGGAAATGGAACCTGCAACTCCGCTGTCCATTCTCCTGCAATAACACATGTAAAAACTTATAATTTATTTATTAGTACCTTTTTCTTATTTATGTCTTCCGAAGAGAACAAAAAATTATTGAACTTTTACTTTTGTTTATACATATTGCAAATAACAAATAAATATTCTTATTTATGTATTCCAAATCGAACAAAAGATAATTGGACTTTTTCTTATAAATATATACGGTCAAATTAGGTTATGACTATATTTTGGAGA
The DNA here is from genome assembly GCA_026212405.1 of Petrea volubilis. NCBI lineage: Eukaryota > Viridiplantae > Streptophyta > Magnoliopsida > Lamiales > Verbenaceae > Petrea > Petrea volubilis. The sequence goes on from CM047874.1 coordinate 13,246,954, forward strand.
TGGATCGAGTAGATAGATTTCATTTTTCTCCATGTATGTCACTTACATAAGTTGCTTTTAGAAATTTCAATAAAAACCTTTATTCACAACAAAAAGCACCACCTTTACTAATTAGCTAAAGAATATCCATCACAAATTTTATGAAATCTATCACAAAACTATCTTGTTCATTACAAAGTCGTTAGGAAATATACCGTCACTTATTATTGTTGTAGTTCTATTTTTAATATAATTTCCGCTACACAACCTGTATTATATTTTTAATGGAATCTATCCATCAAAATAGTTGTATGTAAAAGGGTTGTTTTTTTGTAGTAATTTAAACAACTTGAAACTTACCAACAAAACTTAGAGGACCACTCGGCGAAGTGACTTCTTGCAAGGACTTGGCTTGCACATCATATATGTAGCCAATATTCTGTTGTGCACTAAAGTTCCCAAAATAATCAAAAAATAGATTATAGTAATGCACTTCAATGACAGAACAAGTGAGAGAGTTGGCAAGGGGAAGGAGCTCTGTATTGTTTTCTGCACCCAATCTGTTTGATAATAACACATATGTACTTGAACTATACTTCCTTATTGCAGCATACCCTTGTTTGTAGTAGCTAATCAAGTCATCAAAAGTAACCCCGGGTACTAAAGGTTCATTTAAAAGTCCAATGCCCCCCAGGCTCGACATATTACAATACCTGCAATTCAAAACATAATTATTCACTCGTCGAATTTTGCATTCATGGATTTGTTCTCTGAAAATTATAGCCGATAGAGGTTAATGTCACGTATGGTCCCTCAAATTTAAAGCTAGAATCATTTAACAACTAAACTTTAAATCGTCTAATTTTACTCTTTTATGTTGTAAATTAACAATAACTTAGTCCTTTAAATTAATTATATGGCCAAGTTCCAAACAAGGACAATTTTTTATTCAATTTCACTGGCCAACTTCTTATTTTTTTATAACAATTTTAAACAAAAATTGAAAAAAGCGCCTTTCAAATAAATGCTTGCTGATGAAACTTGACCAATAAATTTTATGAAAGGACCAAGGTTTTCTTTATTTAAAACATAAAGAATTAAGAAGCGGCAACTAAAATTTTAGGAATTAAAGTGATTCCAATTTTTATTTCAAGGACCACTAGTACATTACCTCAAATTATAAATATTATATGTCTGAAATAATACATTAGTAATCAAATAATTTTTCTATTTAATTTAGGGATACTTACCAAAAACTCTCTGAAATTCGAGTAAGTAACAAGAAAAAAACACCATCCATCTATTGAAATTTCAATTACCCCACACTCCCCCATACTACCGTATATAGGGGCTTTCGTACGTAATAGGCAACTAACGATTCATGTTATTCAAAAAGCAGAAGCAAATCTCAAGGGGGTAATTTTAATTTCAATAGATAGAGGGCTTTTTTCTGTAACGCAAGCAAACGTCGTGAGGCTTTTCTAATTATCACTTTATTTTAGAACCTTTTAGCAAGAAAATCTATGACTGCTACAGTTTGTGGTATGTAGGATGCTCCCCATTCCTGAAATCCATCTCTAGTTGCACTGTTGTCGTTAGTATTCTGTGATCCTGGAACCGCATGAAGATCAACAATCAACTTCATTTGGTACTTCCTACATAAATTTAATCCATTTGATCACCTATGCATGTTCACCGCAAAAATTTAGAAGGAAAAAAAAATAAAAAATAATTGAAAGTTATTTAAATTAATTGCTTACTCTGCCCATGTGAAAGCATTATCAAGGGCTTGCAAAGAGCCCCCAACAAATGGTTTTGGCGGATTCGGGTCAAACATTATCCACCACCCAACTGGAACTCGAACAGCAGTGAGCCCAATTTGGGATATGAACCTAAAATCATCCTCGACCACATAGGTGTTCCAATGATTCTGTGATTTATTAAAATAAATGTTGAAAAGGATATAAAAAAGATATTTACCTCTAAAATTGCAGTGAAAATAAGTATAAAATGCTGTCTTGTAGGTAGGGGGAAGGTTTGGATTGCAATACGTAGAGGTTTTCCATATTCGTGCTGGGAAAAATATCATTTTTCTTGTCTCATATGCTAGGTTCTATTCAATTTTGTCGTATTGAGTACAAGCGTCTCACATTGCATTCACATCTTTCAAATTCTCTCAATTTTAGTCATCCAACTAACTTCCATTGTATTCTAAAAGTGGCCGGGTGCACGAGATTATCCTGAAATTTTCGAAACTATCACGAGATAATCATGTATTCACTGTTAAATATCTCATTATAGTTAGCTCGAGACTAAAATTTCTACAATTTGAAATTAGTTTGTTTGATATCTTACCCTCATCACTTCAGGAGCTTTATCTGTACCATAACCATTTGTTAACTGATATTCACCCCGTAACTGATCAGGTGGGCCAATTACGCTCATTTGGAATACAGAGGGATTTCGATCACTCCAGTCATTTACGCTTCCTCCATAATCAGCTGTCACTAAATCACTAGTCAATGCCTGAAATAAATAAAATAACTCATGTATTCAGTCTTAATGCAGATATAGCTTTGGTTTTATTTTATACACTATTTTATTGCTCTAGGGACATAACCAGAAACTATTATTTTGGGGTCCGAATTTTATCATTTTTTTTGGAGGAAGGAGAGGGGAGGTTGAATTTTAATTTTAATAAAAATACGTGTAAAACGTGACTACATATAGTTAAGGAAACATGACTATATTATCCTTTAGTTTAAGTTTAGGAAAAGTTAAATTAAATCTTTTGTGTTGTAACACACATGGGAAATTGCAATTTTTCCTATTATCTATCATCTAATTAGCTTTTTTTTTTTGCATTCTAACTTTAAAAATGATAGTTTTACCTTGTATCTTTTGAAATATTTTCAATTTATGCTTGATTTAGCTGAATCCAACAAGGAACACTTACACGGACACCCAATTTGGGGATTTTGAAATTTTTTCTCCATTTTTATGCTAATATGACAATTTGTTGGAATTTTCTCTTGAAAGAATTGCACACTCTCAATCACATGGGCAACCAACAACCAAAAAACAAAATAAAAAAAAGAGCAAAATAGAAACAATTCAACTCCTCGGATCCCCATCACTTCCATCATGTAAAATCTAATTACATAATGAAATTGGACATAAATTTAGAAAGCCCATAAGGTAACAAGCAAGGTGGTAGGTGGAATTGCACCTAACTATGGGCGCAGTGGCAGAGGTGGTGATTCGGGTATTTCCGATGTAGCTTGGGCTTGGGACTTCAATGATTTTTGGCCATCTCATACTGTTGAAGCTATTTGTGACATCCATTTTGGGGGGAAAAAAAAACTTTGCTAGTGACGAATTTCAAGAAAGGATTATCTTATGAAATTGATTTGAGGCCTTAGTTCGTAAGGTGATGACGAGATACGGTGATTGGGGGAAATTTTCACGGCGAAGGTGGGTGGTGGCATGCCCCGAAAGTAAAATGAGGGTGGAGCCTGGCGGTTGAAAGTGGGGTGATGGTGTAAGGATTTAAATGTATAGATATATTGTATATATACATACACTATACATTATACCCAGCAATATATATAAAGTCTTAACTATATATATATATATATTAAGTGGATTTTATCATCATTTTTTCCAAATAATGGCCAACTTTTTGTGCCATGGCGGAATTGCTGGTCAGGTTCCGACAAAATTGAGGGTCCCACATAAGCCACGGTCGTCGGATTCAATTAAATCGGGCATAAATTCTAAATTTTCCAAAAGATATAGAATAAAGTTACCATTTCTAAAATTATAGGGCAAAAATCCAAGTCGATGAAAAATAAAGAACAAAAATTGCGTTTTCCCTTATATATATATATATAACGATGTGACATGGGAAGAAAAGTTATATCTGTATAAAAACCAACAAATTACGAAGTCAAACTAAAATTATGTGTTTACATCCTACAAAGTGGAGCAGCTCCTATATCAATATTTTTTCAATTCAATAATAGTGTTCTGTTGATGGTCAATCAACCCAGGACTGATCGTTTGTGCCAAATTGAAGGTTATGTTCTTTTCAAAAGCTTAAATATAGTTTTATGGCTAGAATTGTTTTCATTATATTCCATCAAAAAGGTTAAATATATGTGACATCGAGAAAAAAATATATTTAGGTTTATCAAAATTAGCGAATGACCTACAAACATGCAAAAGGAAGTTCCTTGAAAGAAAATTTTGAGTAATTCAGACTATGCTTTGTTAAGTTTTCATCTCAGTGTTTTCATTTTTGAATTGAAATCGAACATTTTGTTTCAAAAGTATATTTCTTTTCCAAAATATTTTAAAAAATATATAATCAAAATATTTTAGACTAGGCTTTTCCAATAAAATATGTACATTCGGTATTTCAATATATAATGTAAAACTGTCAAGAAAAAGACTTTCTTTCTACATATTTTTCAGAAAATTTCAAAAGGACATGCAATTTCCGGTAAACATTTCCCCCAAACTTGAAAGCATAACGCAATTAAAAAGCCTAGTTTTCAACTTCACGTAGATATTGCATTTGGCAAGAGCTCTTCAGAAACTACATAGAACCTTAGCCTTCAAGTAATTAATGATATATATGCGAAATATTACCTGTATATAGAGGCCATTAGAAGCACGGATACGCACTCTGAGTGGGTCGTTTTTATTCCTTACAATGATAAAGGTTTCATTCACCCCTGGCTGGGTTGCATCAGCAAACACTTTTTTACCTTCTTCAAAATTGGTTAATCCTATGAAGTCTTTGTTGGACGCTCTAAAATTGAATGTTGTCTCGTTAATTCTCCACAGCTGCAGTAAAAATAAGTTGAGTTACTTATACATAATAGATACACACACACACACATACATACATATTTATATAAACATACTAGCCTATGCCCGATGCCCTGTGCAAATAAGTGATTGAACTTCATTTTATTGAAAATATAAAGTTATTTACTCCCTCCGTTCCCTTTTATTTGTCTTTTAAGATTTTTGCACAAGGACTAAGAAAGACAATTAATAGCCATAATTTTAAATTAATATGACCAAAATACCCTTTAAACATTCTACACTAATTAACCAATTTTGAAGAAGGTAAAAAAGTGTTTGCCGATGCAACCAAGCTACGGGTGAATGAAACCTTTATCATGGTAAGGAATAAAAACAACCCACTCAGAGTGCGTATCTGTGCTTCTAATAGCCTCTATATATAGGTAATATTTCGCATATATATTATTAATTATACTAATTAATGAGTTATTGAGAGTTCTTTTGGGAATTAACAAATGACATTTATGAATAAAATAAGAGGATATATAGGGAAAAAAAATTAATAAATGCATTATTGAGAGGTATTTGTTATATTTGAAATAAGAAGATATTATTCGTAATTTCACCTAAATTCGGAGGAGTTAGCTGTAATTATTCCTATTAATTATGTTATTTATATTGGCTTTGTTATATAATAATCGCATCTGGCGTGATTATTTTTATTCTAAAATGGTATTATAAACTTATAATCAAATTAAATATTGTAAGGAGCAACTTTCTAGAAGTGCTTATATCTTTTTCATATATTATATGATATGTAGTGTTTTCATTTCCCAATTTTTATTTCTTTATCGAACTAAAAAATATATATATCTTGATGGCAATATAACTTTATGCGAATCCTACACGGTGTCAATTATTAGACGTCATGCGCATAAGCTAAAAAATTATTTTGTCAATGTCTTTAGAGAAAGGTGTCTCGCCCGAAAAGTATTCTTCACCTAACCAAGTGTTGATATATGAAATATCACCTAGTTAGATAAATAGCGTATTAATTATTGAATTTAAATATAATAATATTAAAAAATGAAATTATGATATTATTATATTTAATTTAACAATATATACAACAATTAAAAATATACTCAAATGGCTGACATCTCATATCCCCGAATTACAATACCTATGTAAGTTGGTGTGATTCACCAATAATTATAATTTTCAAAGATGTCATATAGGTTCAATTTTTTGTTGAGGGATTGAGATTAAAAATTATTGTGTCATTGTCTTTAAAGGAAGGTGTCTCTCTCGAAAGTAATTTCCACCTTACCCCTTATACTAACTTTAACAATTTTACTTGGAGGATTTTCAAACTATTTTCGTTTTGAAGTACTAAGTATTTAAATATGATTTATTATGATCAGTTAACTAAAATTATTATTTATTATAAAATTCAACTATGCCATCTTAATAGTTATTTTTAGTGTAAATTAATTTTTTGTATTATGAAGTTCTAATAAAATTAAAATATTAACTTTAAATGGTCAATAATTTAAATAATAACTAATTACTTAACAAGTGTAATATATTTATTATTAAATTCGTTGAGTTCTGTCAAATTATATTCAAATAAAAAAAATCCCCTTAAATAGTGGAGTAGATTACTATGAAAAGAACAAAATTTAATTTTATGTTTAATACAAACATTAAATTTATAATAATGGAAAAGAACTCTAATTTGAAATAAAAGAAAATCAAATCAAATCATATGATTAAAACAAATATAAAAAGGTAATAAAAGTAGAGAAGAGAGAGAGAAAAAGAAAGAAGCAGAAACATGTGGAGGGGGGGCGGGGGGAGAGTAAATAGAAAAATGTCAATCATACGAAAGACACAACAGATATATTTAATTACATCTTATATAATATTTATACCTAATAGAATTATTTTATAAATATATTTAACATTGAAATTTTTATGAATCGCATGCGCGAAATTCAATTAAAATTTTACAGAACAAACACAATCATTAAATATTTAAAATATAAAATCTATCAATTTAAAAAATTTAATATTTTATAATTCTCCAAATATCAAATATGTTGAGAAAGCAATTACTACATACGCCATCACTTTGTAAGTAAAATATGTACATACATACATACATATGTGTGTGTGTGTACAGAGAAACGGTGGTGAACACGAGACTACACACCCTGAAAGTTTCGGAGTCGGAAATGGTTGTACTGTTAGCCAACAAAGCCGATCCACCCCCGTTTGCCGCGCATAGATATGTGTTCAGACTTGTGGACTTCAGTTGGACTTTAGTTCCATCCTGATACAATTAAAAAGCTCAAATTTTGATCATTTGGTTGCTTACTTGCTCATGAACCTAATATAGAGAGAGAAAAAAAAGCATGATATAACATAATATAATATACCAGAAGATCTCTGTTGGGAATCCCATCAAAAAGATGGGGTGCAATCCAGCCTTCAACTACAAGCCATGAACCCAGAGCTACTGCTTTGTACGGAGGATCTTGTGCAGAACATTTGACAATAGCAAGAGAAACAAGAAATATTGAGCACAAGCTAAAAGCTAATATTTGCTTCATGCTGAAGTCGAACATCGAAGAGTACTCTCTTGAAACGATTTGGTGGGATTTTATGTGGAGGCTGCGTGGTACTCTCTTGAAATTACTGGAGGAAAAATTTATAAGATTTATATACAAAAAAAAAGTAAAAAAAGAAAAGGTTGAAAATGATGAAAGGAAAAGGCGGTGGAGAGTAAATTGCAAAACAGATCGAGAATTTTCTTAAGAAAGATTAACGAGAAAAAACAGTGTGTTTTTCGAGAAGGAATTAGAGGAAGAATAATTAATGAGAGTTTTGATTCTCGTTCAAAATAGCATTCCCATCCGTTTTAATATGATGAATAAATTAGGGGCAATAAGATAAATGGTGATAAAAAAAATATTATTAATTATAGTTATAAAAAAATTATTTTGTTATAAAATAATATAAATTAGTGATAACATGATGTCTAAGTCATCACAATAGTTAGTGACACACATATAGTGATAATTTAAATAAAAAAAAAATTTCACAAAATCATAGTAATAATGGAATTCTGCGATCAAGTTGTCACTATAAATATATTGAGAAATTCTTACTCGCATCAAGTTTGCAACATTGGAACTAATCATGTGGAGAGTGTTTTACACTTGCTATGTAGTTGGTATACAGTTTAGGAAAAGTAACCAATCACATGGTAAGTGTATTAATACTCGCTACATGATTGGTTGGATGCGGCCAAACCGAATTTGGACAAAAAAATTTCAAATGTATTACTATTTGTTAATTGTGGCAATTAAAATATTAATTATTATAATACTTGAGTGATATTGTAACAAAATTAAAAGTATTGTCATCGGCAAGTTAAATTCAATTAGTTACAAGGTAAAGCATTCTCACATAATATAAATTTTGGTGATAACTTGTATATTGTCATTTTTATATTTTGTTACTAATATTACTTTTCTTACCGTGATTTCAAGTTAAAATACTTGATGATTTTGTAATTTAAGAGATAAACTCTCTTTAGGAATGTTTTGCGATCCTCCATTTATTTTCCGGAGAAAATTTGTTGGTTTGTGTTAACTATCTTCCACATTGAATAAATAACTAAATATGGTGGAGATTATAATAGTTTGGGTAATTATTACCTCATGAGTCGACTTTTAAAATTGAGTTAGACTCAAACCTCTATTAAAATTGAGTTTGGAAAATTAATTTGGATCATCGATTAGATAAGCCGCTTGTAGGAAGATTGATATGAACCATTCATTTAAACAGCTTGGTCAGTTTCTTGTAGCCAGAACTGATTTGAACCATTCATTTAAATTGTCGTGTAAGCTATTAGCTACTTGAAAGTAGAATGATGTGGGCTATTCATTTGGTTACTTGAGAGGGACATGTTAGATTAAGTTGAATCAATATACATAAACAAGTAGTAGGACACTATATCATATATGTTAGGTTATAGGTGAGTGTGACCCGTAAAATAAATAACAAATATTCTAATAAAATTTGTAATTTAAGAGATAAACTCTCTTTAGGAATGTTTTGCGATCCTCCATTTATTTTCGGGAGAAAATTTGTTGGTTTGTGTTAACTATCTTCCACATTGAATAAATAACTAAATATGGTGGAGATTATAATAGTTTGGGTAATTATTACCTCATGAGTCAGCTTTTAAAATTGAGTTAGGCTCAAACCTCTATTATTCTGCATGATATCAGAGTATGTTATATTTTGCGTTATAATTGGGCTTCCTGCTATAGTAATTTCATGCACTAAGTTGTTTTGTATACATTCAGTACTTGGTGTGATGCAATCTAAATCCTCTACAATAAAATAGTACAATCCTCACCATATAAGCTACCTTTTAAAGTCGAGTCAGGTCCAATCCCTTATAATATCTACATTTTGTTATACAAAGTGAAGAAATTTAATTGTAGTAGGTCCCAAATTTGATTTTCGGTTTGATTTTTCTACATAAAAATGAATGTGCAAATTTTTAATCCCCTTTACCATGTTTTTCGGATTCTTGAATCGGTATTCTATTCTTAATCCAAAACGGAGAAAGAAATTAGTTTTTTTTTTTCTATGCCAAAATCATTTATTTTGGCACTTTCTCCTAACAATTGATATGAGAAATTGTACCACTATTCAATTAGTAAAAGAAAATCTATTAGTTGTATAATATATTAATATGTGCATCACCGGAACTGGTACCCTTAACGTGCACACGTGAGTTTGTTTTAATCATATAAAAAATTATGATATTTTCTAACTTCAGAATTTGCTATTTTCTCTTAGGTTCATTAGAGTCAAACCCCTTTAAAATTGCATGCTTATCAACTACCCTCGTTAAACTTCCATAGTTACTCGCATCGGTCATCCAAGTTTACTCCATTATGAATCAATCGAAATAGGAGCCATTAAATTTCTATCATGCCCTTAGGTGGGGAAAAATGCATTTTTAATACACTAATTTCGCCTCAAGTCAATTTTAGGATATTTTAGATTTGGACTAGCAATTTTGGGGCATATACTTCTTAAAAATTTGTAGTTGTAGGACTTTGGCTCTTTTCGGGTCGAGTATGCCGGAAAATATCACATTCCGCACATGTGACCTCCGAGAACTGCAGACGTAGCTCTGATTTGTTTCTCTGATTTGTTTTTCTTTCTGACATGACATATGACTTCACCAATAATGTTGATTATTTGATACTTAAGTGCCTTGTTGGACTAAAAAAAATGAAGATTTTCAACATGTGACTTGCATATGACAACACCAAAAATTAAATCAAAGTACAATATACTTTTATTTTTTATAAGTATTTTAAAAAAAAAATCATTATATTTTTCTATCTTTTTCATTACAACTCCAAGGGTGTAAACGGATATTAAGCAGAATGGATATGCAGTATGCGAATTCGTGTTTGTATCCGAGTTCATCAGATATTTAAAACATCATATTCAAATTTGAATCCAACTGATATTTTGCGAATTCGGATATATCCGTATCTATTTAATATTTTTGAAAATTAGACAAAATTATGAATATCCAAATATCCATTTTCAGTTAAAATTATCCAAATATCCAATTGAATATCCAAAACCGTTTATCCAAACATCTGAATCTATTTATATAAATAAAAAAATTAAAAAAAAAAACTTATATAACTTATCTAATTGAAATTTTTGTTTATATATATATATACATATATAAGTATAATATATGCTCATTAATATAGTAAAGTTAATATATTTGGTTATATTTTTATTTCTTTGTAAATTATGGAGATATGAGTAAATTAGTTTTTGTTTTTTCTATCCATTTTACTTATAGGAAGAGATTAGCATACATGCATATATATACACTACTACTGTTGCTAATACTACTACAAATAATAATAATAATAATATTAATAATAATAATAATATATTTAATGTCATTTATCGGATACGGATAACGGATACAATTAAACGAATATATCTAATAGATACACATTCGGAGTGGATACTAAACGAAACGGATATGTAATTATCACTTCCGTATCCATATATTACTTGGATACTTGTAATTGGATACAAATAATATCCGCTTTATATAGATACGGATGTGAACAATAAACGAATTTTCGTTTACCGATTTACAGCCCTAATCACCATCTAGAACTCCACCACCGTCCCCATCAGCAACTCCAGCCATAGCCACCATTCCCCTAACCCCCCCCCCCCCCCATCTTCTTCTTCCTACCACCGCTACCACTATCATCACCTCCAAGAAATCAGGCTTAGATCGTTTAGATTTGGATCAAAAGCACCAAGAATATTATTTAATCAAACCCAGCAAGAATCAGATCTGGAATCTATTCTTAGATCAATTTTTAAGAATATTATTCACTTTTCTTAAACTTAATTTGTTTTTAGATTTGTGATTTGTAAATTTTGCATAAAATCCCATCTTTGAGACTTTTTGGGGGAACCAATAGATTCACTATTATCTTTCTCAAAACCCTAGATTGACCACTATCTTTCTTCTCAACAACCCTCAGAAAATCCAATCCCAAAATTAACCTTGCAAAAGATTGAGGTCTGGCGGTGAGGTGGGGTGCGTTGCAAAAGGGAGGGGATGGGCGGCAGGGGCACTACTAGAAAAATTATTTTTTGTGACAGAAATAGGTTGGTCACAAAATATATAGACTTGTGACTGATTTTGTGATTGATTGTCGATAAAATTAAATTAGTATCTGTGATAGATGAATCAGTCACAAGAACCAAAAAAACGGTCACAAATATAAATTTAAAATATTTTTCAATTTCCTTTCCCACTATATTCTTCTGAAGTATTAAAAACAATTTAAAAAATATACATATAATAATGGTATTACGAGTTTGTGATCAAAAATTCGGTCACAAATCCGTCTTTTCGAAATTTAGATATCTGTGATCGAATTTTAAGTCACTATTTGTTTTTTGGTGACAGAAAATTTTAGTTACAAAAGTTGGCCACAAACTCAGTCAGTCACAAATTCACTCACAAAAAAATTGTGATCAAGGTTTTCGTGATCGATTTTTTTGGTCATAGATTCGGTTACAAACCTATTTTTGTAACTAATTTCAGCCAAAATCGATCACAAAAAAATAATTTTTCTAGTAGTGGGGCTAGTGGGGTTAGCCGGGAGAGAAGGCGGCGACAGTCAGAATGGGGCGGGGGTAGGGGGAGGGGAGGGGAGGGGATGGGGGTGGCGGAGCAGATGGGGTGGTGTTGGGTGCCGGTAGTGTGGAAGCGGTGGGGTAGGGTTGGGGGGACGGGTGAGGGCGGCGACAAACAGCGGATGAGATATGGCTAGTTATACACACACACACATACATAAAATAAAATATTTACAAATAAAAAGAAATGATTATAATATTTATATATATTATATACACAAATATATAAAAAGTGGATAGATTAAAGTGGATTTTGTTAATTAAAAAAATAGGTGGATTTTATTATTTTTTTAAAGAATTATCAACTTGTTGTCCACATCAGCATAAAATGGAGGGAAAATTATGAAATTTTCCAGACTAATGCCACATTAGCGCCGGCGAGAAAGTTCCGATCAAAGTGAATACCATGACAACAATTTTTGGTAAAATCGAACTAAAATTGCAAATTTTTAAAATTAAAGGACCAAAATTAAAATGACAATTTTTAAAGAACAAAAAATAGAATTGGTTGTGCTTAGTTGACAAAAATCAAAATTTTCTCTCTGTCACAGATTTTTCATTAGTACAGAGATAATTTAATTTCTTTCTCTTTTTTTTTAAGATAATACATATATCATCACTTACGCACGTACACTTGTTAAGATTTAAATCCTAGTATTACACTCCCCATAATTTTAAATTAAGATATATATTCATTAGACCAAAAGCCCTGAACTAAAAGACATACGTTCTTACGGTGGAACTAAAAAAAAATACGATATATGAGTCGTGATTATATTGAACTCGTCTTAAATTGTGGAGTCATTATGGTTAATTGTAACTAATTATAAAGTACTCAATGACAACGATAGACACTATAAGTTATCACCATATTAAATTGTTTAAGTGATTGAAAGAAAAATGATTGTCACCTTATATATGACTGTAGAAGTTTTTTTTTTTTTTTTGTCTTAACCATCCGATTTCTATTCATTGGCTGATTAATTTGAATCGGGTATTGCAAAGATTCATTATGGGGGATCCTCCTAATCCAGTTGATCTATTCATAACACCAAGATTCGAACTCTAGATGTTGTTTAAGGAAATTTAGTACTTCATTCCGCTAGACCAACTGATACTTGGCGTATGGAAGTTTTTCAATAACATTAAGTACTTTTTTGTGTCAAACCCTAAATGACAAAAGACGTGTTGTCACTTATTATGGTTAATTAATGATAATATTATCACTTAATTTTTTATTGCTAAAAGCCTTTTTCCTTATACTGAACTTACCCAATTAAACGGAGTCCCTTGAAGGATTTGGTTAAAGGTCCAAGAGACATTAAAATAATTCATACCAAAAGATCGAGAAACGCATAAGAAGCATTTAAAATGATTAATAACAAGGGGGACAGATATGTTGGAAGATATATTTTTTGTTATATTATACAACAACAAAATAAATTATTGTTATGTTTAAATGCATGTCATTTTAAATAATATTTTTAAATAAGAAATGCCATAATATTAATTCATGGTGATAGTTTATAGCATATTGATGGCTGTTGATAATATCAGAGCAACTCTTCTATCATCAAAAAAAATATGTATATTTACTTAATCTCTATTTTAACTGTTTCTTATTTAACCCTCAAAATTACGTAGATTTTTTAATCTCTGTTGTACTTATGTCATCCAATATCAACCAAGGAAAGAGTTTCAAGTTTCTCTCACTTTATTAAGTATTCCTCTTCTCAAATTTTTATTTTTATAAACGAAAGTTTCGTCTTCTGAAAAATACTAAAATTTTATATATGGCTATAATAATGTTTTTCAACCTTATGTGTGTGTGTGTGTGTGTGTGTGTGTACATATATACGAAATTTGGTTCCACTTTATATATTTTCAATCATCAACATTTGTTAAAAAATTAATTTTATTATTAAAATAAAAATGAATTAATTTTGTAATGAGTAAAGGCTAATTGTTTTATTAATTTGAACTTACTTTTTTTATTTTTCATATTATTTGTTATATTTTTTAGCATAGAGATCTTACAAAAGATTATGTAAATATTAATATAGAAACTAATATTTCATTTTTTAACGAAATATGCTCATCTCTCATTTATTTTTGCTATTTTATCATTTTTAACGAGGTTCATTTCTATTATATTTTCAAAAATAATAAAATTATTAGGTTTTTTTTCTCATTTTTTTCATAACGTAATAGACTATTATTCCAATATGAGAGTTGAAGAAAACATTCCATTAATTTATTAATTTTCTTTTTGATTTTGAAAAGAAGCGCAAACATTAAAGGAAAAGAAAATCTTATTTAATAGGGTGTAGCGAGAATATACAAAAAAGACTAAAAATTTAATTTATAAAAATCCATTGATTAAGTCTAATATATTGAACTACTATTAACTAAAATGGAAAGAAAAGATACTTTTTCAAAATTTACCCTAACATTATTATTAGCCTATGTTGATACTTGATAGTCCATTTCCTTATTGACACTTACGCGTCAATGTTAGCTCCACTGTGCACGAACAGAAGTAAAAATACTATGACTTGTCATTTGATAAATATTTTTTGATGAATAGGTGTAATTATTTTTTTAAATAGTATTTATTTCAGCTCCGTTTTGCCTCAATAATTGTTAGTACAGTAAAAATATCTGAAAACTGAATAGGATGTTTGGCCAAAGAGCAACCATGCAAGTTGATAGAGACAGGACCGCGGTGCGACATCGTTAATGTCACATCGTGAAGAGTTTTCTTCGATTATGGAAAACAAATACTCACTTTCAAAGTTGAAAAATGGGCACGTATTGTGGTGAATCAGCTTCTGTTGGTTTGACGGGAACGTCGGGCGGGGCCTATAATTGTATGTCCGTAGGTAGAGTTGTTTTACGTCCCTGTGAAGTCACTTATCAAAGAAAAACAAACGAAGAATAGGGGGAAATTACAATTCAGCATTATATGTTGCAACAATTTAAAATTTATATACTAATTTGTCTCATTTTAATTTAAAATATTAATTTAATAATTTATGGTATGTAAAGAATTTATCGCCTCAAATTTAATATATATCTTTAATCGCATTAAATTTTTTCTGTAATTAAAATTATCTAATTTCATTACTTTTAAGTATATTTTTATTTAGCTCTTAAATTACTTTTTATTACTTAATTATTTTTTAAAACATTAACTTATAATTATATCCATTGATTAGTTTTTCCATGATTAACACTTTATCAATTAGTGTAAATTTTAAAATTTTGTGTGTGTATATATATATATAATATATTTATCTTTTCCCTTGATTACTTTTCCTTAATTAATTCTTATTATTTCTATACATCATGTAGTAACATATATACATACATATATATATATATATATGATTAAGCTATCATACTTACTATTTTAAACTTTTTAATTCCTTGATGTTAGCCTAAATTTGTGTTAGTCATCATATATGAATTTGACCAGATTTTTCAACCACATGCATCTATCTACTTTTATCTAGATGTATGTCTTTATAATAATAATGATAATAATAATAATAATAATAATAATAATAATAATAATAATAAGAAGAAGAAGAAGAAGAAGAAGACGAATAAGAAGTTACGTATAGGCCATAAATAAATTCATATAAACTATCTATATAATCATCTACCATAAATCCTATTTCTATTGACTAATGTTTCGTGCGTATATAAACATACACATATATATATATATATATATATATATATCATTATATATATTCCATAAATGTAAACAATCAAATTATGTATATGTAATTGAATCATATTAGAAGCCCATCAAATACATACATAAATAATGCATATGGATTTGGAGCTGGTAATTTTATTGGTTCATTTTTTGCGAATTTTATTTATCAATCTAGATTATAATTAATCTAATTATTAAATTAAATACTAAGTCCATTAAATTAGTTTATACTAAAAATAACGCAAAAATACATTTAAATAAATATAAATAAATAAATTCCGTACCATCTCCATACTATCATCTATTGGTAATTGATAATTTGTTTTCTTAAAATGTATTACGTTGTTTATATTCACTCTTAATTACTATTTTTGTTATATGAATTTGAACAAGGTTAAATTTGAAAGAAAATCTGAAGTCTTTATTGAAAGAAACAATTATAACTCTTGATTTTATGGTAAGTTTATTTCACTTATATTCTTGCTTTTTTTTTCATTTTGCTTGTATATCTGTATGTATTTTTTATTTAATTTGATGGTATATAAATTTTTAGGACAAATTTGTTATAATGCCATATATTGCATGTAGGTGTAATAATTTAATATTTTTTTGATTAATTATAAGAAGATTACAAAATTCTTTCGTTAATGTTGTGTCTTTGTCCTTTTAAATATGAACCTCTGTAAATGCATGATTTCGTCTTCTAGTATATTCAAAATGTAGCAATCTTAATATATTATGATTGTTCTTTTCTTAACTAAATCATTATCACTTTTGTTTTGGGTTGGAATCCAATGGGATATTGCAATATCTTTCATAAAATTAATCTTTAATATTGGATTATCTTTTTTGTATATATGGGCTTTTTAATTTGTAGTTTCGCATAAATTTCTAAAATATTTTTATTTGTGAATCTTTTTATAAAATGATACCTAATATATATATTTAAAATGAAGTTTACCTTATGTATGGTATCTATTCTTTATATGGATAATGAGATGGAGAAGTTATTTTTACTCCATTGGTGCAATTTACACTTATTTCCTTATTTATATTTTATATGAATATTTTGATATATGTTTTAAGCCATTAAACTAAATATCTTAATTGCAATTTTAAACTCTTTCTTTTTTCCATTAATTTTGGCCCAATTCCATGTTGCCATTTTATATAATTTGTGTTATATATATATATATATATATATATTGTCATAAACAAATTCATATAAATTGTGTATATGTTTAGTTGTATATTTTCAGTCCATTAATTATTTTGCGTATCTAAATATTCTCTATATTATGCCATAAATATATTAACTTTGAATTTGGCCACTTTTTCCAACCACATGCATATGTCAACTTTGGTCTCTATGTAAGCCTCTATAATAATAATAATAATAGATTTATTTATATGCCATAATTTTCAAGCACATACATGCACATGCCATCTTTTATCTAAATGTAAGTCTATATATATATATATAATAATAATAATAATAATAATAAATAAATAAATAAATAAGTAAGTAAGAAGAATAAGAATAAGTTATGTATATGCCATAAAGAAATTCATATAAATTGTGTACATAATCATCTACCATAAATCTTTTTGTATTGTGTTAGATTCACATAAGCCCTGGGATGCTAATACAGTGGAAATATAAAAATTTAGATACATAACTATTACCTAAAAGCGCATCCCGTTGCTATTACGACGCGGATCTTATGCTAACTACCAACATTTTTATTAAAGTTCAAACGAAATTATACCTATTAGCCTTCCATTTGATGTAGGAAATTGTTGTATGTATTCAAATACGAACCATACATGAGTTTTCGACTTGATCTCAATATCCGAATTGCATCCGCGAACTTGATCCTCATCAATCAAAACATATCCACTGTGAGTAGGAGCCCAGACATTCTCCCTCTAAAGATAGTCCACATGAATGGATTTCCTCGGGTTCTCGATTCTACTTTGGAATCAAATCGAAAATCATATAAGTACAAATGAACTATATCCATTCTAACTTTTAAAATAATTCCTTAGATTTTTTAAGAATATATTGAGACGGGGTGGATTCATTATCTCTAAATGTCTCTTGATTCCATGATCATTGACCGACGAAGAATCAAAAGCATATAATTGGTTCAAGAAGGGGACGAAAACAATGTCCTTTGAAAGCACATTCAGTTCGATTGACTGAACTGTTCAGTTTTTCGGTTGGTGAATCAAAAACCAAACCGAACGTGCCTCAGTTCAGTTTTTGGTTACAACCGAAAACCGAATTCAAATGTAAAGAAAAAAAAAAGAAACAACAAATTTTGTTTGTTGCTACTTCCTATAGAAAATCACGAAAAAAAGAAAAAAAATTGTATGCTTTCATTATCAATCCATGATATCCATCACATTCTAACAATCTAATAACATAATTCCCCAATCTCATCAAAGTATTTCTATTTCTAAATTCTAACCCTAGCTCAAAAATTAAGCTAAAAATTAACACAATAAAAAACCTATTGCTGCCTTGCTGCTGCCTGCTGGATGCCTGGACGTGGTCAGCGGTTGGCTAAGTCGTCGGAGAGAGGCAAAGAGCGAGAGTCGAGAGGTAGAGACTAGAAAGCGAGATGAGAGGCAGAGAAAGAGGCTGTATTCTCAATTCTGTAGTCTATACAGGCTGCTGTTCTGCGCTTGCCCTTGTCAAATAGAAAAAAAAAAATTGCAGTGCGTTTTTGTCAAACACATTTTTAGCTCTATTTTTTTAAAAAAAAATAACTTTCCTACCAAACCGCGTGCAAGGTAACCAAGGGAAAAACTGAACCGAACCGAACCGAATTTGATCGATTTTCATGAGATATAATCGAAAACTGAACCGAACCATGTTCGGTTCGGTTCGATTCGGTTCGAATCAGTTCAGTTGGTTTTTGAATATTTTGAACACCCCTTCAAAGTAGTATTTTTCTTGTGTCAAAGAGCAAAAAAATTGATCCTTTCCATAGTGATGGACACGGCCATAAGAAATTAAGAAACCATCATTTTCCTTTGCTAGGTACTGTGCACGGTTGTTCAGGATAAGGATTTTTTTTTCTGTTTTAATATTCATTGCAATTTGTCAATTTATATCACTATATATTGATCAAAACTCAATCTCCTTTCCACACCTTAGTACATCTTGGCCGATCACTGAGGTAAGGATTATCATGATCTTTTTCTATTGTAACCTGTCTCTAACTCTTTAGAGATTAATCCACCCTTGATCTTCTTTGATTAGGATAAGAATTTATCTTCTTATCTTAATCTTAAATCAACTAAATCTTTATTTAATTGATTTAATCAATTATTTCTAGATTAATTAACTTTTCATCAATTTCATTAAATTGATTATATCCACCAAATTAATTAATGGATTTGGACTTGAACAAAACTAACTCTTTAGTTTTATTCAATTAAATTAATTATTTAATTTAACTGATTCCATCAAATAATTTAATATATTCTATTGATTAAATGATACTCAATTAATTAATGGATTGGGCCCTCAAGCCCAATAAAATTAACTATTTAATTTAATTTAATTAAATCAACACATTAATTCAGTCTAATTCATCAATTATTTAATTAACTTAACCAATCGAATATATTCTATCTCAATTAAATTTAATCAATATTTTGATTTAATCCAATTATATGTTTTATATACATTTAGGAGTTTATCCATTCATTCATGCATGACCCCTTAGATTCACCAATCAATTAGAAATAGGCTCGCAATTCACTGCGATACTTTAGATGACAAATTCATTAATAGATTAATTAAACTCATTTAATTAATCACTTTTTAATTATAACTCTTTCTAATCCAATAGTACTCATCTATCGTGATCAATGTCCAATAATAAGCCCACGACGCCTAGTCAATACGTGAAGTATAATGCTTGAATCTATCTGCTTACGATTACCGTGCAAATACGTTTCCTCCATTATCTAATCTCCCCGATCGAGGTTTAAAATTAATTAACCTCAATTCTATTATTCTTATTCATAATTAATTTTTTCGACAATCAATCTAGAAAACTCATTTCTAATCATTGTCTCTATTGTGGCCACGGATTTTCGTAGACTAGTTAAAATATAACACATAGGAGATTCACTCATTCTACAAGGTGCGTAATGGATTCTTTATTGAGTCTTACAAACCTTCATACATGGGAGATGTATACCCAACAGAGGCGTTTTAAGACCTTTAATGGGGTTGGTACCTGTATTAAAGTATAAATACACATGTACAAAATTACTATGGAGCCTCAAATCTAAGAACTAATTGATGCACACCATAAGCTGAGAAACAATCCTAATTCAATATGCAACTAAGAGCTCATTTGGATGGGCTTTTTTTTCAACAAGAAGCACTTAGTTTTTGTAAAAAAAGCACTTCAAAGAAAAAAAAATTGTGTTTGGATGGATTTTTGAAAAAAAGCAGAAGCTAGAAAAAAAAAAGCCGAAAAGGGCTTTTTTCAGAAGCTACCCCAGAGTAGCTTTAAATAAAAGTACCTTGTAAAGAACTTTTAATTACTGTATCCAAACACAGAACTGTTTAGCTTTAAAAAAAAGCTCTACTATAAAAATCACCATTCAAGAACCAATTTTTTTAAAGCCTATCCAAATAGGCCCTAATGCTCCTATTTAGGTGTTCATTGGTGGAATCCTTAGTGAACTCTATCTCTAATAAGCACCTACTTATGTATTTGAATGTCTCTACATTCGATATCTATGAAACAAGACATCCTCCCATTTGAAATATGTCATAAATACAAGTCTAAATCCGAGTCTTGTTAATACCCCTGGTATTTGTCAGACTCTTCGACTTGGAGTGATTTAGATCACGCTTTAGAGGCTTGTTTCAAGATCTCCATCTTTATGAGATGCCAAGTCCCATAGCGTTATGTGATCTAGGAGCTTCAACCATATGTGTAGGGATTATACTTGAGTATAACTTACACATTATGATGAATGTGTCCATAAAGTATAAACTTTCATTTCTATTATTAATTGAAAATATTGTTTGTTACGAAGAGTATTTAAAAGTATCGCTAGTCTCGTGGGCTTGCTAGGCACAAATCTAACATATTATCTAATGTTTCGCCATAAATATAATAAATCAAATTTTTAGATTTTGTACACACACACACACACACAGATATGTATTTATCTTTTATCTTAACTACTTTTCCTTAATCCACTCCTATTATTGCAACATATTATGTAGTATGCATATATATATGTATATAATATTTTAAACTCTTTGATTCTTAATAATAATAATAATAATAAGCCATAAATAAATTCATATAAATTGTCTACATAATCATCTACCATAAACCTCTTTGTATTGTCTAATGTTTTGTCATAAATATAACCAATCAAATTATGCACATGTAATTGAGTCATATTAGAAGCCTATTGAATACGTAAATCATGCAAATGGATTGTGTAGTTGATAATTTTAGTGGATAAAAACTTGTTTGTTTCGTTGCCTACCCAACTAGTTTAGATAATGTGATATCTATCATCAAATTACCCTTACCTATTGATGTTGGTGCGTAAACACTGGATTCCTCGCAAACAGTATTTATTTGTCTAATTCTTCCTGCTAATAGGGCTTTTTTCCTTCCTCCAACATAATTCGATGCTATCCTCATCTACTATTGAATAAATCAAGTAGAAGGAGGGATAAATTAAAAAAGGGATCAAGCAATTCAAATTAACACCGGTCCCTGGCTATACAAAAACAATGGATTCTAGTACATCGAAGATTGATACCACTTGTACAACTTTTTTTGCTAATGGACAACCTAGGCAGTAACGAAGTTAGGAAGATCGTGTAGTGGGTCCATACTTTAAAACAAATATTATATTAAAATTACAAAAAAATCAAATAAAAATAGAAATTAAATAAATGAAAATTAAAAACAAAAACAATCATAAGTAAAAAAACAATTATTAGAAAATGACCTATATTGTTTTTCACAATTGTCTATATCTATTTCCCATAGATTGAAACCATTTCATAATTTCTTGTTTGAAATGGTATCAAATACTTCATTTTCTATGTATAAAAAAATATATGTAGAAAACTAAAAGGAAGTAGTGTGTTTCTTTTATACTTGTATATTGATTTAATTACACACATATATATAGTAGATATATATACCTACCATATATATATATATATAAAACTAAAAGGAAATGTTGGGTTTTTTTATACCTTTATATTGACTCAATTACATATGTATACGTAGTAGATATATATACTTAGTTTATATATAATAGATAATAATGCATTTGATATTTGGACCCCACTACATAGAGATTTTTATTTTTTTAGTGGGGTCCAACAATAACAAAAAAAGAATGTTATATATTTTTTTAATACCTAATACAAGACTAAAGTGAGATTTTTTATTTTTAGTAGGGTTATTTGACCCCATAATTCGACACATGGTTCCGCCCATGAGCATAGGCCCACTGGAAGGCTTTTACTCGTAAGGTTAGCATAGAAAACCAACTGGAAAGAGAGATACACAAGCAGATAATTATAATTAATTTAGGATTATTAAATTAAATACCAAGTCCATTGAATTAGTTTATACTACAAATAATTCAAAAATACATTTAAATACATATAGGTCAAATAAATTTTGTACCATCCCCAAACTATCATCTCTTGGAAAGTGATAATTTATTTTCTTAAAATCTATTACATTGTTTATAGTTGCTTCTAATTATTATTATTATTATTATTATTATTATTATTATTATTGTTGTTGTTGTTGTTGTTGTTGTTGTTGTTGTTGTTATTGTTATTGTATGACTTAGAACAAGGCTAAATTTGTAAGAAAATCTAAGGTCTTTATTGAAAGGAACAAGTGTAATGCTTGATTTTGTGGTAAGTTTATTTCACTTATGTTCTCAGTTTTTTCATTTTTTTTGTATATCTATTTGTATGTGTTTATTTATTTTGATGATAATGAGGGTTGTTTATTTTTTATGTAGATAATGAGGTGAAGAGGTTATTTTTACTTAATTTGTGCGATATATACACTTTTTCTTACTTAGTCATAAATAAATTATTTAAAAATTAATAATATTTATGATGTAAAAAGCATTCCTCCTACACTATTACAAATTCAGTTAAAGTTAATAATAAGTTTTATATGCTAAAAAATTGTAAAAAAACTGTTCTCAAAATGTGATTTAAAACTACAAGAGCATGTATTGTGATAAATTACTTTCGAAATATTTTGTTAAAAATGAAGTTGGTGGCCTATTATTTGTTATTTATTTTTAGAGTTTATATTATTTTATATTTACTTTAATGTCCATAAATATAGCTTTTCAACTAAAAGTGTTTCACAAATTTAGTTAAATATATATTTTTGTCATTTTATATTTCTTATAATAAATAAAGTTGATATCCTTTTATGCGACACTTTATTCTTATAATACAAAACAATTCATTCGTGTGAAGAATGAATTAATTAAATTGTATTTTTAATTAATGAATTCAAATCTTATGTTTTATTATTTCAATAATTAAATTGTATTCAATAACTTTTTGGTTAATCATTCTGCATTTGTCTTATCAGTAGAAGAGTTTTATCATGCTATATCTCAAATTAAATATACTATTTTTTTTTTAATTTACAACTTTCGTCCCATGCAACGCATGGGTTAAAAAACTAGTTTCATAATTTAATGGGAAACATAACCTAATTTATCTAAATATGAATCTCCAGCCAGACCAATGGGAACGTTTTGACATGTAAGTAATTACGTAGTGCTTATATGTCAATTTAAATTTAAGTGGCCTACTATTTAATATATCGTTGGGACAAAAATATAATTTATCAACTATTTTTTTTTTAAAAAGCAACCCCATCCACACACACCCCCGCCAACCCCTACCTTTTTTTTGTGCTAAATCTAAACAAGATTAAAGGAAGAATAATGTATTCCTACTCACATACAAAAAATTACACTATCAAATTGAATGAAATCCTCAAATTGAGTATATAAATAAGTTGTTGGTGGGATGAGGAACACAAGCATAAAAATTTTTGAGAAAAATAGCCGAAGGCGGCGCAACCACCGCGCACAACCACAACCATTTTTCCTCAAATTGTTTTCATCAATGTATCCCTTATAGCGTGGACAAGCTATTCATATAGTTAATTTGAGAATTCAAATGAATTTTATGGGCAATTTGGTATGTATATATGTGTGTGTGAGAGCTTGATGGGTTTTTCTTCTATTCTTTTTGTTTGACAAGAATGGGGGGGGGGGGGGTATAATATGTTTTTTTAATCTATGATATATATTTTTTATATATTAGTCTCCATAAATATTTCAATTAATTTATATTTTTAATTTATATATATTTTTTATATACAAATGGCCGATAGGTAGATTTTATCTTCTTTTTTTTTTATAAAAAAAATCATTTTGTTGTGCCATGTAAATATTAATAGTTGGATTCAAGTTGAAATTTTGTGCCACATAGGTAATTTTGTTGCCATGTAAGTAGCATTTATTCGATTCAAGTTGAAAAATCCTCAATATGCCAAAAATTATTAAATTGATATTTTAAAATTTTCAAGCACTCATTAATTCAAACATATATGGGAAGATTCCGTGCCGTTGTAGACATTAGATGAGGATGATGAGTAATTGGAAAATTTTCAAGCACTCATTAATGTTTAATGTTTGCAGAATTAAAATGAGTACATAACATATAATCCTAGAAATTTATAGAATAATATATGTCCAATGTTGGCATAATTGGAATGAGCACATAACGTATAATCTTAAAAATTGTAGTATACTGCCCACTGCTTGCAGAATTGGAGTTAGTACATAGTGTATAATCTTAAAAACTTGCAGAATTGGAATGATTATACCTAATTTTATCAATTGAAATGAGAATTATGCCAAATTTGGTTGAGTAGAGATTATGTGACGACTTGAAACTTGTAGCTAATCTTATAAAGACATATAACCAACTATTATAATAAGATATCCAAACTTTGCCTCAAAAACATACAACTAATGATTTTATTAAGCAAACCAAAATTTATATAAGTCACTTATTACATATTCGTAAACACAAAATCCCAACTACGCATAATTAGCCAAAAGCTTCGAATCGATCCTCTCCGTCTTTCTCGCTCGCAAATTCCGGCTCATTTTCGGCTAAAACATCATATAAACATAATATCAACAAACATGTTGAGTAGAAACTTTACATAGTAACATGAGGTGGTGAGTGAAATTCGTGCATATTTTGGTATATTCAATCGAGCACATAATCACATAATTTTCACACTTTCTACCTTTTTCCACATCTATGTGTGACTACATTATCTCACCGTGCCGTCATTTGCAATTTCCAACCAAACACGCCAAATCCCAACCAAATCACGCCAGTGGTCATATATCGGGCATATGCCGAATTTCCTACGACCCATTTCAATACATGGAACTCTCCATCCATGCAAGGAGGGATTAGGCAATAATGGAGGGTCGAGAACTATTTTAAGACTGGTAAGCCCGTTGCCGTCAGTCTGAACTGAACCACATCGACCCCTATCACTTTTGAGCCCTTCGTGCACACATAGGTTTTCATGTAGTTCACATGATTTTACATAATTTCATATAAAGCATAATCTCACCTTCATAATTTTTTCCAAACTAAACCTCACTAAAACATATACGAAACTAGTAAATAAACATACTATCCTACTCATTTCATGAACATAAAGCATGGTTACACATAGAAGCATACTTTCTTCTAAAGCATAACTACACATAAAACATGTTTTCTCATCATTTTATAGTACCAAAATGCAAGACTAACCTCACTTATGCACTTGAAGAAATCCCTACTTCCTGAGCATTTAGTATCAAAAATGCATCAACATATACATACAACTAGAATCATTAAATGCATTAATGTATCTATACAACTAGAACTTTGATAGTAACTAACTTGTAGTTATATCTTATGATCTAGTAGGGTAGAATACAGAGCTAACATAAATGACTAACTCATACACTAGACAAGGTTTCTACCTTTTCTAACTTCTTCCTCTTTCTTTTCTTTTTTTTTTCTTTTTGAAGTAGTGTAAGTGTGAAGTATTGTAAGAGAATTATTGTGAAATGAAGCAAAACAAGTGTAAGAGAGAGAGTGTGTGTGTGCCGTGAACTTAGTGTGTGTATGTGTAGTGATCCTGTGTTTTTTGTAATGTAACGTAGACTTATAAATATTAAGAGATAGAAATAGAATTATTATATAATTAAGTCATTTTCCAATTATTACAACCTTTACAATTCGATATCCAACTCAATGCCTAATTCTAGCTTAAATGTGAATCTAAATGCACAACTCATAATCTAGATTAATATAAACCTTACATGTATATACATATCTAGAAGCAAACTTACATGTGTCGATATACATTAAATGGCAAGAGAATTGGGGAGTAGGAATTAATATACACCATATATTTATTATATACATATATATATATATATATGTATACACAATTTCGTTCCCCCCCCCCCCTCTCTCTCTATAAATTGGACATTTTTGTATAATTATTCAAATTTTACTATGAATAATACCTAAAGACAAAATATAATTTTATATATGTATCAATCTCGAAAACACATGTATATATCCATAAAATGAAAAATATTTTTATATATATCATAGTCATATGACCTAGTATTTAAAATAATTATTATAGTCTGAAAATGACACATTTTAGTCAAAATGACATTAACAAGAGAAATAACCCTGCATTTATATATATGTATATTTTTCTATATCTATGTACATATATATACATATATATATGTTTGAAATTTACGCATTTTATGATCACTAAATGAAATAGGAAAATAATTCCAATAGTTATGCATGTTGTAAATAAACTATGCATATATTACAAAGTAGTTGACATAGTATTTAATGCAAGAAAAATGTCACATAACAAGCATAAATTAATCATATAGACATTTAAATGACACATATTTAAACATAAAATAATATCTAAATAATATTGGAAAAGTAAGGGAAAATCGGGTCCTTACATATTATGCCCAATTCAATCAATTGACTTTGGGATTATGCCCAATTTGATCAATTGAGTTCGGACTATGGTCAATTTGATCAATTGATTGAGGAATTATGCACAATTTGATCAATTAAGTTGAGATTATAGTCAATTTGATAATTGACTTGGTGATTATGCCTAATTTGATCAATCGAGTTGGGGATTATGCCCAACTTGATCAATTGACTTGGGGTTTATTGCCAATCCTATTACTTGAGTCGTAGGTTGTGCCCAATTTTATTTGTTGATTGGAGATTATACCCAAATTGATCAATTGACTTTGGAAATTGCCTAATTGGATCAATCGAGTTGGGGTTATGGTCAATTTGATCACTTGACTTGGCGACTATGCCAGTTTGATCAACAGAGTCGAGATTACAGTCAATTTGATCACTTGACTTGAGGATCATGCCCATTTTTTTTGATCAATTGAGTTGTGGATTGTGGTGAATTTGATCGATTGAGTTGGACTCTATGCCCAATTAGATAAATTGACATGGGAATTATGTCCAATTTTATTAATTGAGTTGTTGGTTGTGGCCAATTTGATCAATCAAGTTGGGTGTTATAGTCAATTTGATCACTTGACTTTGAGATTATGCCCAGTTTGATCATTCGAGTTGGACATTTTGGTCAATTTGATCACTTGTGTTCGAGATTATGGTCAATTTGATCACTTGACTTTTGAATTATGCCTGATTTGATCAATCGAGTTAGGGGTTATGATCAATTTGATCAGTTAACTTGAGATTATGCCAATCTGATCAATTAAGTTGGAGTTATGATCAATTAACTCCCCGATTATGTCCCAATTTGATCAATTGGCTTGGTGATTATGCCTAATTTGATCAACTGAGTTGACATTTTAAGCCCAATCTATTAATTAAATTGTGGATTATGTCCAATTTGATTAATCGGGTTGGGAATTAATTAACTTGGGGATTATATCCAATTTAATTAATTGAGTTGCAGATTATGGCCATAGGATCACTTGACTTGGGAATTATGCCCAATTCGATCAATTAAGTAGGAGGCTATGTCTAATTCGATCAATTGACTTAGGGATTGTGCCCAATTTTATCAACTGACTTGGGGATTATGCCAAATTTCATTAATTAAGCCACTGACTATGCTCTATTTCATCAATCGAGTTGGGAGTATGGCTAATTTCATCAATACAATTGTCATTATGGTCAATTCATCAATTGACATGGGGATTATACTCAACTCTTCAAAATTGATATGTGTTCTTCAACTTTTAAATTCTGTACTTCATATGGTCATCTTGATTCTTTAAAATGGATATGTATTGTGCAACTTGGGGATTATATACTTCATAAGTTTATCCCGATTTCATTAGTTAAGTTGAGGCTTATGCACAATTTCTCAATTTAACTTAGGAATTATGGTCATTTTGTTCAATTGAGTTGAGATTATGGTCAATTTCATCAATTGAATTGGTATTATGGTCAATTTCATCAATTGAGCTGGTGGTCAATTCTGCAAAATTGATATGTGTTCTGCAACAACGGATAATGTATTTCATATGCTCATACTAATTTTGCAAAATTGATATGTGTTATGCAACTTCAGGATTATATAGCCAA
The DNA here is from genome assembly GCA_026212405.1 of Petrea volubilis. NCBI lineage: Eukaryota > Viridiplantae > Streptophyta > Magnoliopsida > Lamiales > Verbenaceae > Petrea > Petrea volubilis. The sequence continues at coordinate 13,275,543 of CM047874.1, forward strand.
AAATGTGTCTTATTTTCCAACAGAGAATTTGAAATTGGCACTGCTTATTTTTTAAGAAATAAACTCGCTGTAGAAAAATAATTTCTTAACACTGTTTTTTTGTTGAAAACTAGACATCCGTAAATTTCTAAAGGTATGGATTAAATTTTATTTCATTCTAATCAAAGTAGTTTTTCGTGAGAATTCAACCTAAAATCTAGGGTAAAATGCATCCAGATCCCATGTGGTTTGTAAAAGTAGCACACTAAACCTTGTGTTTTCTAATTGTTATTAAAAGCTTTATGATTTTAAAAAATTTGTTCACTGGCCCCTTTGCCATATTTGTCAATATTTTTAATTGAAACGATGAAATGACCCCTTGCGTATATAGTAAAAAATTTTCAAATATTTCAATAATTAATTTTCTTCCTTTTTCCTTTTTTTTTGCCCTTTTCTTCATCTTCCGATTCCTTTGTCTTTTTCTTTCTGTTTACATAAATTTTCAGCGTTCGCACCGAAGTGGTCGCTCAGGTTCGAGTTCGCTAAGTTCGGTAGGAAAATAGTAAATTCGAAGTGAACTCTTGGTGTTCGGATGCGGGCATGTCAGTGTGCAAGAGCACACACGTGGAAGTCTTGTTGATTCTAAGTGAAAAAGTGATGTGATGCGCCTAAGACTCTATCGAAAAATGATTGAATCGGAGTAGGTAAACACTACCCCTAAGGCTCTACCCCCTAGGCAAACACTACCCCTAAGGCTCTACTTGCCTACCCCTAAGGCTCTACTTGCCTACAACTCACAAGACTCGACTACAGACACACGCATTGATGACTCGGGCCATATCTATAACAAAGATGTATTGAGCAGGCCCTAAGAACTCTAGCTACAACTCGAGCACATTGATGACTCCGACCATATCTACTTGTGGATGAACTCAGAGGTTGTTCACTCTGATGAGCATTGATTGACTCCGTCTGCACTCCTCTTCATGTATGCTCTCAATATGAATGCAGTTTACCACTTCGTCGCATTGATATCCCACCTCAAATCGGGCCCAATTCGAGTGAGTGATGGCTACAACCTCGTGACGCTATCAAAGGAATGCATTGATGATCCCATTTCGAGCCAAATAGGGCATGGCTACAAACATTCAGGCAACGATTTTCTACCTACTGAACTAAAGCTAATCTTTGTTCATTTAGACTAAAAAAATCAGAGAAGTTTTGACTTCTTGATTGGAAGAGTTGTTGTTGTGTTTGTTTGATTGACGTTGTGTGTTTGAAATGGTGAATCCAGCTCCCTTTTATAGGCTTCAAGCTGCAACTGAATTCCTTTATTCTTGGAGTTGGATAGCTTATTCAAGCTTGGCCATTAGAAATGAATGACCGTCCTTGTTTCTTGGACATGGTAGTTATGGCACCTTATTTGAATATCAAATTTCAGCATGATATGGCCTTTATTTTAGGCATGTGTAGCTATAACAATGCCTATTTTTAGCCAATCTGTTATTGTCCATCTAACAACCTCTAAAAGTAAGGGATTTACATTTGAATTTATCGTATTTATTTTATTTTTCAATTTTTCGCTAATTGGGCTATGTGCCTCGAATTCATTCCGGCCTGAGCCTCTAACATGGGCTCGGTCTACTTGCTCTCAGTCTCTCAATCTAATCTCTCTCTCTCTCTCTCTCAATCTCCCGATTTATATATCTCTCTCTCTCAACCCTATGCTCTCTCTCTCTCTCTCTCTTTCTCTCAATCTCCCAATTTATCTCTCTTGATGGTGGCGGCGACGATGGGTCTCTCTCTTTCTCTCTCGCTCGCTAGCTCTCTCCCTCTCTCTTTTCTTTGGTTGGCGGTGGTGGGTGGTGGTGATGGATGGTGGTGTAGATGGTGGTGTTGGAGGGGGGGTTGTGGTTTTCTCTCTCTGTGGAAGAGGGCAGCAACGGTAGTATCGAAGGGCGGGTTGTGGTGTCGATGGTAGTAATGGCCTGATGGTGTTGATTAACAAGACAAAAAAAAAAATTAAATTGGTTGTAAAAATAATTAAAAATAATAATAATAATTTCAATTTATAAGGGCAAAAAAGTAATTTTACTCTCCCCCGCCCCCCAAAAAAAATAAAAAGAAACCTAATAGCATAAAATGCTCGTGTGTTGTATGAGTGGCTAAGAAGGTCTGTTAAACTTGATTTTTGAAAACCATCGGGTTAACTGTAACAATCAGAAAAATACAAGGTTCAATGTATTACTTTGACAAACCATAGGGGACCTAAATGCATTTTTTCGTAAAATCTATTGCATATTCAAACAGAGAATTTGAAATTAGCACTACTTGGTTTCTTTAAGTATAAATCTCCACATAGAAAATTATTTCTTAACATCATTTTTTTTAATGAAAAATAGACATCCTTAGATCTCTAATCATATATGGCTTATAATTTATTTCAGAGCCAATCAAAGCAATTTTTTGGGAGAATTCAACGCAAAATCTGTCATATTTTTGAATAGAAAATTTTGAAATTGACATTGTAGAAAAATGGTTTCTTAACACCGTTTTTTGCTCAAAACTAGACCTCAGTATCTTTCTAATGGTACGTGTCTTGCAATTTTTTTCATTATAAATCAAAGTAATTTTTCATGAGAATTCAACCCAAAATCCCAATACATTTTCGAATAGAACATTCGAAACTAGCATTGCTTGATTTTTTAAGTTTATCTCTCTTATAAAAAAAATAATTTTAACACATTTTTTGTATGTTGAAAACTAGACATTTGTAGTTTTCTAATGGTATATGGCTTATAAATTTTTTTCATCACCATCAAAATAATTTTTCATAAAAATTTAACCCAAAATCAGTCACATTTTCGAGTAGTAAATTCGAAAATTGGCACTGCTTGATTTTTTTTTAAGTATAACTCTTTTTATAAAAAGTTATTTCTTAACACCGTGTCTTTTGTTGAAAACTAGACATACAAAGCTTTCTAAAGGTATATATGGCTTGTAATTTTTTTCATTTCCAATCAAAGAAATTTTTCATACCAATTCAATCTAAAATCTGTCAAATTTTTGAATAGAGAATTCAAAACTAGCATTGTTTGTTTTTTTATTTACAACTCTCTGTATAAAAATGTAAAATCATTTGTTTTTAATTGAAAACTAGACATTCACAGCTTTCTGACGGTATTTGGTTTGCAGTTTATTTCATTCCCAATCAAAGGAATTTTTCATGATAATTCAATCTAAAATGTAACATTATTTCAAAAGGGATCTAAAATGTAACTTTTTACCACAATTAGGGAATTGAATCTAAAAAATAACAAAGAGCGAAGAGTTAGGACTAACTTTTTCTAGAATGGGGAGTGATTTCTAAGTTGACATTGTAGAAAAAATTTTCTCTAGTTATTTGGAAACTTTTTCCCCTCCTATTTTCATTGTTCTCTTATTCTGCATGCAAGCTACGCTAACAACCAATCTTCAAGTTGAAATGTGTTCTATTTTCTTGAGAAGTCTACAACTTTTCTTTGAAAAGTTAATTTATGAGATCATATTGTTTATGGTAAATAACTAAATTTGCAAGCAACCAAGACATGTTCTATCAAAATAAAAAGTTAAATCTAGACTTCAACATAATTCATTGAAGTGCTTTATAACAATACGCACCTACCCATACACACTTTCATTTGGGTATAAAAAACAAGAAAACTTTTGAAAAGTATATTGGCAAAATATTTTCATAGAGCATATTTGAAAATAACTCCTCTTAATGCACTTGCTTTTTTCGTCACCTAAAAGGTCAAATATTTTCAGAAAAACAACATCAAACATTTCACCAGACGATGAGTATAACAGATCATTTTTCGACAAATAACAACACAATTGAAAAAATGAAACAAAGGAAATGACACAAGTAAGCAACTCTTCAATGTATATACCAAACTTTTTGCTAGAATTATCATTTTTCTTCCCATAGAATCCCCAACTCGATCTTCTTGTACATTGGCCATTGACCAATTTCACTTATATGTGAAGCTGGCATCGGTCCATAACCTTGTATGAAACAGAGTATCAATTACCAGTATAAACACAATCATATACACCGGTCCATAACCTTTTATGAAACAGAGTATCAATTACCAGCATAAACATAATCATATACACCGCAAATAGAACAAATAATTAATAATAATAATTGTGACGCCCCAAAACCTCTAGTTAATTATAAAAATATCTATTTTATAATCCATCTCACAAAAACATGTTGTTTTATAACGTAATGAAACCAAACATGCGTACTAATATTCAAAAGGGAGGTTTACATAAGTCGTTTATTACATATTTACAAACTTAACTACCAAGTTTCGAGTACAACACATGTATAACTAACTAAATGCCTCGAAGCGCCCTCCTAAGTCATCCTCGTTCCTATCTTCCTGTGTGTCAAATCCGGCTAAAACATAATAGAAAACAATGTCAACATATACACATGTTGAGTAGAAATTCGCATAAAACATGAGGTGTTCGTGTGAAATTGCATATTGTTACAAAGAGCACACAAAGCACATAAAACCATATAATTTCCAGCTCACAAGATCATAACTTTCCAATACATTGTTAACGTTTTCCACCTCGACGGGCGGCTACCTTATCTCACCGTGCCGTAATTCAATTCCAACCAATACTTCCATCCCAACCAAAACACATCGGTGGTCATATCCCAGGTATATGCCAAAATCCTACGACCCACAACCAATACATGGAATACTCCGTCCATGCAAGATGGAAATAGGATATGGATGGCGAGAACTGTTTTAAGACCGGCAAGCCAATTGCTCGCCGACCGAACTCTAGCCCCATCCACACCGAAAACACAGCGGGCCCTTATACTCATAATTTCAACACATTTGAATCACAATTTCATCACAATACAAACTGTTTCAACTCAAATTCAGCATAGGGTACCAAAATTCCCAGTTTTGCGAAATCGACATTTATAATTTCGAACTAAAATTTCTAGCCTTCAAACGACTAAAATTCCAACTTAAAACCTACTGGAAATCCACACATATATTCCCAAGGTTGTAAAATAGACTTTTAGTTGATAAAATTTTGAATTTTCAGTTTACGAAACCTGGAATTTTCAGATTGCGACGCAAAATATTTTAGCGCGCAACTTCTAAAATTTCCAGCTTTTGTAAACCAAAATTTCAGCTTTGAAAAACCTATAATTCCATCTTATTATACACTGAATTTACAGTTTTAAAACCAGGTTTTCAGTAGGGAATTTTTGGATTTTCCAACCTTGCAAAAATTGAATTTTTTAGCTTCAAAAATAATATTTTCAGCATTAATAGTAATTCCAGCATATGCACAACTTGAATTTTCAGCTTGGAAAACTTAAAATTCTAGCTTCTAGCACATATATAAGACTCTAATAAGGTATAAAACATGATAATATAGAATTCAAGCATCACTTTAGCATAATTACAACAATTTTCAGCATGCTTATTCAAGAATTTAACCAAACATGCTCATAGAAACATCACAAACATCATATGCACATATATAACTAACACCTCTTGTAATCCCTTAAACCCAAGATGGAAACCAACTTGTGATGACCTCCTAGGTCTTATAGGGAGATAAATGCTAATAATTTGATAAAAAACCTAACCCTAGCTTATGCCATAGGCAAATTTCTACCTTGATAGTCTTTCTTGCCTTGGTAGGGTTTGAAGAAGTAAAAGTGTCTGAAGTTGTGAGAGTATTTGAAGGTTAAAGGATAGTAGGGAAAAGTGAGAGGAAACAAGTAGAAAGGAAAGGAGTAGGGGCTGGTTTCTTCAAGTGTGTGTGTGTGTGGTGATTTTGTGTTTTTTCTCCTAAGTAATATTACACAGAAGCTAATAGGACGAGATGGAATAAAATAGCATTAAGTCATTTTCTCAATTAATATCCTAATTGGCCAAGTATATGGTCTAAATAGCTTAAGTGTAGCGCTACATTAATAAGAGCCAACTATGTATTCATACATCTAGGAGGTATATTACAAGCGTATTAATACATTGTATCTAGCAAACTTGGAGGATAAGACTTAATATACACCAAGTATTTAATATTTTATATTTTTCTCTTCCAAAAATCCCCAAAAAAACAACCATCCCCCCCCCCCCCCCCATTTATTCAACAAAATTGTAAGTTAATTCTTGTACATTGTATATTTATGCAAGAAATAATATCTAGAGGTAGAAAATATAATTTATTCATTTCTTATGGTTTTTCCAAAAAGTCATAAAAGTTATAAGAAAAATCTTCTAAGTATTGATATATATATATATAGGTATAAAACCCCGTGTATATATATATATATATACATCCATGTATTTTCTTGAATTTTATGGTTTGCATGGTGATTAACTAAGACAAGAATGAACCCTAAACTTGTACATATTACACGTAAAATGAAAACTCATACATAGAAACATGTAAATTGTACACATTTAGGTATATCCATATATATATACATAATCGAAATAAAAATTCGGATCCTTACAATAATAATAGCAACAATAATGTGATTTTTATTTTCCACATGATGGTATAACTAATTATAGTACAAACACGATCCCAAAGTTATCAGAGCTTCATATAGTTGTTTTCTATCATCCACTTCAAACTCCAGTACTTTTGTTCACACTTATATGACCAATATGCCCACCCAAACGTCGCCTTCCCGTAAACGTCTAGCTGGGCTTTTGCGAATATCTGATAATCTTGCTTTGGAGCATAGTCAACATACAAAGCAGCAGTCCATTCTCCTGCAATACAATACCAAAGTTTGCTCATTTCGCGCAAATTACCGGTTGCAATACACAATCAGTACAAGAAAAATGAAAATTGGGGGTGATATATTAAGCGACAACACTAAAGTCATCACTCTAATTATATATATTAAGCAACCAAAAGTTTTAAGTTATCAAAATAATGATTCTATACAAATTTAATGGTACTTGATGGCACATGTACAGTGACAAACCAGTGGCAACAAAAATCTCATAATATTCACAGTAACATGTTTATAACGATACTCAAACTCTTGTCATTATTATGGTACCATTGTGCCAAAGCAAAAATTGTTGCCTCTAACTACGTATCAAAGATTAACTGTAGTTGACACGTATAAAAAGTAAAAACCCACATTATCAGTTAACTTTTAATCATTAATGTCAATTATATATATATATATATATATAGTGAAAGAAAATAAATCATGAAATGCTGAGAAAAGAGCAAATTATTTTGCTTGGAATCATTTAATATATTACCAACAAAGCTTAAAGGACCGCCATCACGGGTCACTTCTTGCAACTGCTTCGACCTTTTCTTGTAGATGTAATTGGCATTCTGCTGACCATTCAAGTTCCTAAAATAGTCTGAATAGCGATTATAGTAATGGACATCTATGACAGAGTAGTTAAGGCCTGCAGCTAGTGTAAGGAGCTCTGTGCTGTTTGCTTCTCCCAATCTGTTTGATAGGATCACATAAGCAGTATCACTATACCTTCTCACTGCATCATAACCTGCTTTGTAGTACTTCTTCAAGCTACTCAGAGTGACACCGGGAGCTAATGGCTCATTCATCAATTCAATAGCAACAAGACTTGGGTGACCAGCATATCTGCACAAAAAATGACCCAATAACTTGAGGTGGATTTTGCTTTGATGCCATAATATTCATTCATAACTTAGCATTTTACATATTATAAAGGTAACACTTTTCTTCTGTTTTTATTAATGGTTAAAGGTATATTACACTGACTCGCCTATGAATGTCTAATTACACAATTTAAAATTAGATACCCCATTTTGATCGTCAAAATTTAATAAAAAGCTGAAAAGAAATTATAGAAGCTCGGATAACATCACGCATACATGCGAGAAAAAGTTGAAAAGGCTAGTAAATTCTGAATGCTAACTTCAGGGAATGACTGTAAGGTTAAAATAAGCTATAGTGGAGGTCAAGTGTACCTTTTAAATCAAGAGGGGATATGTGTATAATTGTATATAGTTCCAAGGAAGGGTGCTGTAATTACTTTGATGTTATTTCTTTTTAACTGATATACTGATCTAAGTTGCATTGCACGGTAATCCATATTTGACATTACTTCATGAAAAAAAAAAAAAGAAGGAAATCGAGAAGATAACTGTAGAAGTTAAATGCGGTTAAATAGTTGTGGTTATCAAGAGTGAACGGTTATTCAGAAGAGAGATTAAGAACCTTTGTGCAAAGAAGTCTATGACTGAAATGGTCTCCTCTATTCTTGAATCCCCCCATTCAAGAAATCCATCACGTGTTCCGCTGTGATGATTACCATTCTGTGATCCTGGAACTGCATGGAGATCCAATATGACCTTCATGTTGTGGTTACTACAAGATAAATGGAGAAGCAGATATTATACTTCAACAACAATGCATAGAGAATGTTTGGAGAAAAATAGAAACCAAATAAAATGTGTAATGCTCTTCCGCCGTAGTTTTATAATTATACATATTCCCTTTTCATCATCGAATTTTAATCAAAACCGGAAGTATGTTCTAGGAAAACACTATCCAAACATGCAAGAACAAACCGAAAAGGATATCAGAAATTGAAATTATATCATTACTTAACTATGTGCCATAATCAATAGAAGGGAGGAACGGTAAGGTGGAAATAAGTTACAAGGGAGGTATGAGTCATTTTGAAACCAAGAGGGAATACTTGTGTAATTATATAAAGTTATAGGGAAGCGCACTGTAATTATTGCAAAAATGGAACGATTAATGCATAGAAAATGCTTACAGAGCCCATGTGAAAGCATTATCTAAAGCTTCCAAAGAACCTCCAACAAATGGTTTTGGTGGAAGAGGATCAAAGGCAATCCACCACCCAACTGGAATTCTAACAGCATTCAGACCATTCTCAGACATAAATCTGAAATCATCTTTCACAATATAAGTGCTCCAATGATTCTGCAAGTTATTTGACAATCTTATCAATAAGAACTTTTGTTTCGCATAGTCAACAAAATTATTTGTTGGTCGAAAAGCGGAGATTATACATATAAAACACTGAGTTGCATGTTTTACCCTCAATATTTCAGGAGCTTTGTCTGGGCCATAACCATTGGCTAATTGATATTCCCCTTGTAAGGTCTTGACAATGTGCATTTCAAATATAGAGGGATCTTGATCATCATCCCAGTCATCGGGACTTCCTGAGTAGTTGGCCATCACAGAATTCTCTGTTTCTGCCTTTATAGGGTGAAAAATGTATGCATATAAGAAACCAGAAATCATATGTTTAATTAAAAGTCAATTACAGCGTCCCGCCATGTAACAATGTGAAATTACACAAACTTACATTCTTGGGTGACAGATATAAAAGTACCCTTCTAAATAACGAAATTTTATCAAAACTAACAAAATTTGTCAAGAAACTTGAATAGCTTTAGCCATATACGCAAGAGCAAGTTAGGAAATTTATTAGAATCTAAATAATGGTATCATTTAACTATGCTATAAAGTGGAGATAAGTCACAAGGGAGGTATTTGTAATTCTGAAATCAAGAGGGGAGATTTGTGTATTTGGGCATAGTTATAGAGGAGGGTGTTGTAATTATTTCTAATTAAGATTAGTAAATTGGCAATCTAAGAGAACCATGTAGTGCTTTAGCTAATGTGAATATTTGAGGATAATTAGACCTATTTAAAGATTAACAAATGTAGTTTTACCTGCAGATAAAGGCCGTTGGATGCTTGGATTCGCACTCTAAGTGGATTATTGGCATTACGTTCAAGAGTGAAAGTTTCAGTTGGGCCCGGTTCAGCCGCATGCGCAACTACTTTAATCCCTTGACCTTGAGTACTAAGTCCAATGAAATCTTTATTCAAAACTCTTAAATTGAAGGTGGTCTCATTGATTCTCCATAGCTACAGATTTCAACATTAATATTTTAGGGTACAAACAAGACCAAATCATAAGACAGTAAACCAACCTGGAAAAGAGGGAAACAGAACAAGAGAGAGAGAGAGAGAGAGAGAGAGAGAGAGAGACTGACCCTGAATGTTTCCCAGTTTTTAGGAGTCTCACGGTTAGCCACCAAGGATGAACCACCACCATTTTCTGCACATACATACTTTTTGAGCTTTACAGACTGCAAATGCACTTGAGTTCCATCCTAATCAAATTCAAACTATCAGTTCGAAATTTGCATTTTTGTCATTTGAGTTTTACAAGGAAATTATTCCCCATTTTCTATATGCAGATATACGAAATTGTTGAAAGTTGTTGGAAATTACTTTCTAATCTTGACGAGAGAGAGAGAGAGAGAGAGAGAGAAACAATTTTAGTTGCCCAAAGGATAGCAATAATCAAACAAGAAAGACTTCTAAATTCATTGGTAAATTCTACAGACGAACATTTTATGCATCTCCAACACTTCAGCTACTCAACAAAAAGTCAGTTCTGCTTCTTTCTCAAAAATTTGTCGTTCCAAATTCCTCTCCAGGACATTCTGAGATAAGTCTTGATTTTCTAAAAAGGATAATTTGTCACTCACACACACACACATACTCACCCAGTGACTCACTCGTTTCTCTCCAGGACATTCTGAAATAAATCTTGATTTCCTAAACAGGATAATTTTTCACTCTTTCTCTCTCACACACACGCACACTCACCCAATGACTCACTCTCATCTAAAGCAATACTATGCACTCTCAACCACTAAATCAAGGGCAATAGTGTAATGCAGAAACTCACTTTTTTTTTCTTTTCTCATCTAAATCGCCATAGTCATTCAAATCGAAGCTTTCACTTTAGGATGGCCAGAGCCAAAAAGTAACAGCATAATCTATTAGAGAGAGCGAGAGAGAGAGAGAGAGAGAGAGAGAGATTCCAAGTAACTGTAGTTTTATCAACCAATTAAAGAACCCCATCAAATCTTATATACATTACAAAACAGGAATCACGTCCCGAGATCAAGAAACAAAAGGGAAAAAACAAGAGAGAGAGAGAGAGAGAGAGAGAGAGAGAGAGAGAACACACTTACCAGAAGATCTTTATTGGGAATGGCATCAAAGAGAGATGGGGTCATCCAGCCCTCAATCACAAGCCACCCGCCTAAATTCACCGCTTTAAACGGCAAATCTTGGCCAGCACATTGGGCCACAAACCATGCCGACAACCATAATGAGGCTACAAGTTGCTGCTGTAGCATCTTCATTTGGAAAATCAACTCTTTTTCCTCAATAAATTCTTGATATCCCTTAGATCAACAACTTGATTTAAGGGAAATGCTTCTCTTATTTTAAATTAGCATTATTTTGTAATTTTTTTTTTGTTTTCAAAGTAATCTGAAAAAGTGAAAGAAGTACCGAGAGGAAAAAGGATATGGGGAAAGTGGAGGGAACAGAAAATTAAATAAATAAACCTGAGCCGTAGAATTAATACAAGTGGAATCCCAGCCGTCCATTATGTTCAGAAAATGCAAGAAAGATAGGCAGGTGAATAATGAATTTTTGTCTTCAATTTTTTTCCAAGAGGTAATAAATTAGCTCCGTCGGTGTGTCAAAACTTTTTAGTGTCTTTTATTTTTCCAATAAATAGTTTAGCTCCTCTGGCGTCGATCTCGATTAGGATGTTCGGATTATAACCACATATGATTTCATTTTCTTTGCAAATATTTTTAGTTACATTAGTATTTTTCAAAATATTTGGTTTTTAAGACAATCTTTTTAAATATATATTTTTTTAAAAATATCTAATTATTTTAAATCAACATTTTAACTAAAAATAATACTTAATTCTTTCAATGATTATTCTGATCAATATATAAAAAGATTAATTATTATATTATTACAATGATAATGTGTTATAATATAAAAATTTAATGCAACAACAACAATCAAACAAAAGTTATGTGAAGATATTTAGAATAAAGTTTGTTGCAAATAGTCAGACTAAACATATTTTTAGTCTGCATGCATTCTTCCACACCACAATCAGGATATATGGTTTTCGAAGCACTTTTCTAGAACTAAAAGTGTTTTCCCCCTTCCCTTCCAAAACAAACAAAAAAAAAAAAGAAGAAGAAAAAAAAAACCAAACAATCCCTAAATTATTAAGGCAGGATGTTATAGGTTAAAATTTACTACAATTACTTGAGTAGAGGTGGTAATTGGGCGGATTGGGTCGGATTTGGGTCGGGCCTTTGTGGGTTGGGTCAAAAATGGGTTGGGTTCAAAATGGATTCTTAATAATGGTTTATAAATGGGTCGGATTGTAAATGGTTTGAAGCGGGTTGTAAGTGGGTAGTAAGCGGTTTGTAAATGGGTCGGAGCGGGTCGAAAGTAGGTCCGACAACAAAATACTGATATAAATCAAAACTTAAAAAATAAAATAAGTTTTAGATAAAATCAATCTTCAATATCATATTTTACATAAACTTACATCTCATAATAATAAATTATGTCTCAAGCATAAAATTGAATAAAAAAAAATAAAAAATAAAAAAAAAGAATATTGATCAAACATTGAGGAAAATTACGATTAAAATGGACAGACTCAAGACTTTTTTATGGTATGAGAAATTTGGACATATTCTACGTTGAATAAAATTGATGATATCTATAGTAGTTGATAGGATTTTTTTAAGTTTTGGACCAAACCTATTATGGACCCATTAAGGAACCATTAGTGAACCATGAAAAAACCATTTAAAACCCATGAAAAAACCATTTAAAACCATAACTAGTTTAACCCATTTGGACCCAACCCACTTTAACCCATTTAAAAAAAATTTCAACCCAGCCCAACCCATAATTAATTGGGTTGGGTTGGACCCATAGTTTACAACCCATATTGCCACTACTATACTTGAGTGTTTGGTTAAATATATTTAAAATAACTTATAAATCTTTGAGAGTCTTTTAACAGCAAACACAATGCTATGTTTATTTAATTTCGAGAGTTTTAATAGAGGGAGTTATGACAAGCCCTACAAAAGTGGTAGTTACATCTATATGCAATTGAGAAATCAAAAAACTAGGGCAACTATCATAAATAGTCTTGGTGAACATAGGTATTGAAGCTCCTTGTTTAGCCAAAAGATCGGTTGAGGCATTAAGCTCTTTGTAGAGAAAACCAAAAGTTGCTTGCTCCAGATTATCGGTTAGCATCCATGTATCTTGGAGCAATCTGATGTGAGTTTTACTACCTTGTAGCCGCCTGTTCAAGCAAAGAAAGAGGAAGAATGAGTCAGAATTAATAATGATCTTTTTAATACTATGTTGTTTAACCTATCTTAGCCCCTCAAGCAGTGCCCATATTTCAGTCGTGTTATTTGAGTGTCTACCAATGTTTTCACAAAACGCAGATATGAAGTCTCCTGAAGCATTTCGAATAAGACCTCCAATGCCGGGTCGTGCTTCGTGTTGTACAAACGATTCCCATATGTTTAATTTATGCCATTGTGAAGGGGGAGCCTCCAATTTGAGAGTGACTGGTTGGTTAATCTTTTGAGGCTTAGTGGATATTGTCACGACCCGGAAAAATACCCTTTTATTTATAAAATAAAATTGGATAGAAACGCGCAACGGTAATATTTTCATAGTTGTATAAATAATTATTTTCACATATAATTTGTACAAAATACAAAAGTCACAATTTTCAAAAGAATAGAAAAGTAACTATATCGTGTAAAAAGCTTCCAAATGCTTCCGCTGCGCCACTCTGATCCGCTATCTCATTTCTGTCTAAAAAGTATTGGAAAGGAGGAGTCAACGCGACGGTTGAGTAGAAATATCATTCAACCCCATAAGGTGCGTGTGTGTTTGAATAGGTGCACGTAGACACATAATTTCACATAATACTATAATGAAAATGAAAGCATAAAATATCTAAAACTTACAAGATACTTAAATTCCTACTTTACTCATGAAATTAAACAATACTCCTACCTTGAAATGTTTTTAGGGAAAAAGAGAGGATATAGAAGGCTTTATAGGTATATATGGATGAAAATAGAAGGGCTTGTGTGTACATATATGTGGGTGGAAGATAGGCTATACATAAGAAGTGTTTTGGGTGTTGAGAGTAGAGTAAGTGAGGGGGTGTGTTTTTAGGCGGGATTTGTATGTTTGTGGAAGAAAATAGAGAGAGTATAGTGTGTGTATGTGTGAGGACGTTTTTGGGGATGGGGAAGTGTGTGGGAGGTCCTATTTATAGTGGAGAATGAGGGTAGAAGGCAAGACTTGGGGACCAAGGTTTAATAAATGCAAATCTTTCCATTTAATGCAAATCTCCCAACTAGGCATAGAATTAAATGCCAAATTAAATGAAATCTTCCACCTCCCTCCTCTATTCTAGCCTTGGTGTAACCCTAATCCATGATTCATGAATCTAGATGAATGGAAGACCACACAAGTGCACAATTTCTAGAAGAAATTCATCTTATATTAGTGTAGGATATTTTAATAAAATATTAACACAAAATCAAATAAAATCAAATAAAATCTAATAAAATCTGATTTTGATTGTCCTCATCTTATAAAATCTGAAATCATATCTTTATTTTATTAAAAATTCGAATTTGTATTTATTATTTTTATAAAAACCAAAAATTAGGGTTTTAGGGCATAAAATTAGGGTTTTTGGGCATAAAATCCGAAAATTCATAATTAATTTAGAAAAATTCCAAAATTATGAAATTTAATGTTTATAAATCTGAAATTATATGTATATTTCTCAGAAATTAAGAATATTTTAGTTATATTTTTGAAAATTGCAATTTAGGGCATAGAAAGTTCGAAAATTGACACTTTACCGTTCAAATTGTAAGTTAATCGCAAAAGCAGACGAAAATTTGAAAACAACAAGTAATAATAACATTTACAAGAAGCAAAAGATTTTAAATCAATTATTTAAATATTACAGATTACCGGGTCGTCACATCCTCCCCTCCTTAAAAGAATTTCGTCCTCGAAATTCAACTTTATTTTGTAAAAGAGTTGAGGGTATTTTTCCAAAAATATGCTTTCACAAAAGAGTTTAGAACCCAAAATATATTCCAATCAAATACAAAATTCAATAGATACACTAGAAGTTTTGTAGCAAAAGTCACACATACCAATACCATCTGCCAGGCGTCGGGACTCTAGAGGTGGCTCCTGTGGGCTCAAGAGGCGACTCCCGCACACGTAGCACTTTGCCCCGCAGGCTCAAAACATTCAAGAAGTAGTACTTGGCCTCATGGGCTCAAGACTTTCAAGACATATAGTACTTGGCCTCGTGGGCTCAAGACTTTCAATACATAGCACTTGGCCTCGTGGGCTCAAGACGTAACATTTGCTCTGCGGGCTCAAGCGGTGGCTCCCGTATGCGTAGCACTTTGCCCCACAGAGCACTTAGCTCCCAGTATTCCGGCTGGCAAGCGGCTCTGATACCATTTGTCACGACCCGGAAAAATACCCTTTTATTTATAAAATAAAATTGGATAGAAACGCGCAACGGTAATATTTTCATAGTTGTATAAATAATTATTTTCACATATAATTTGTACAAAATACAAAAGTCACAATTTTCAAAAGAATAGAAAAGTAACTATATCGTGTAAAAAGCTTCCAAATGCTTCCGCTGCGCCACTCTGATCCGCTATCTCATTTCTGTCTAAAAAGTATTGGAAAGGAGGAGTCAACGCGACGGTTGAGTAGAAATATCATTCAACCCCATAAGGTGCGTGTGTGTTTGAATAGGTGCACGTAGACACATAATTTCACATAATACTATAATGAAAATGAAAGCATAAAATATCTAAAACTTACAAGATACTTAAATTCCTACTTTACTCATGAAATTAAACAATACTCCTACCTTGAAATGTTTTTAGGGAAAAAGAGAGGATATAGAAGGCTTTATAGGTATATATGGATGAAAATAGAAGGGCTTGTGTGTACATATATGTGGGTGGAAGATAGGCTATACATAAGAAGTGTTTTGGGTGTTGAGAGTAGAGTAAGTGAGGGGGTGTGTTTTTAGGCGGGATTTGTATGTTTGTGGAAGAAAATAGAGAGAGTATAGTGTGTGTATGTGTGAGGACGTTTTTGGGGATGGGGAAGTGTGTGGGAGGTCCTATTTATAGTGGAGAATGAGGGTAGAAGGCAAGACTTGGGGACCAAGGTTTAATAAATGCAAATCTTTCCATTTAATGCAAATCTCCCAACTAGGCATAGAATTAAATGCCAAATTAAATGAAATCTTCCACCTCCCTCCTCTATTCTAGCCTTGGTGTAACCCTAATCCATGATTCATGAATCTAGATGAATGGAAGACCACACAAGTGCACAATTTCTAGAAGAAATTCATCTTATATTAGTGTAGGATATTTTAATAAAATATTAACACAAAATCAAATAAAATCAAATAAAATCTAATAAAATCTGATTTTGATTGTCCTCATCTTATAAAATCTGAAATCATATCTTTATTTTATTAAAAATTCGAATTTGTATTTATTATTTTTATAAAAACCAAAAATTAGGGTTTTAGGGCATAAAATTAGGGTTTTTGGGCATAAAATCCGAAAATTCATAATTAATTTAGAAAAATTCCAAAATTATGAAATTTAATGTTTATAAATCTGAAATTATATGTATATTTCTCAGAAATTAAGAATATTTTAGTTATATTTTTGAAAATTGCAATTTAGGGCATAGAAAGTTCGAAAATTGACACTTTACCGTTCAAATTGTAAGTTAATCGCAAAAGCAGACGAAAATTTGAAAACAACAAGTAATAATAACATTTACAAGAAGCAAAAGATTTTAAATCAATTATTTAAATATTACAGATTACCGGGTCGTCACAGATATGGTAGCCATTGATTTGATCCTACTCAATCTAAGGTATGGTGAAATAATCTTGTTCTCGAAAATGGCTACATTACGGGATCTCCAGATTTGCCATAGGGTATTTGAAATAACTTGTGATCTATATCCCAAATTAGAAGGCGAAGTTATTAGAACGAGAAAATTGGTGTTGGGGGGAATCGTAATATCCGGGATAAGGTGGCGAATTGGTGTGAATACAGGGCAGTCTAGAAAGAGGTGTTCTTGGGTTTCTGTGTTGTGTGACAGAGCTGACAAGTAGCACTATTTAATATATGTCGATAAACTAGAAAGTCTCTAGTGGATAGTGCGTTGTGAGCTAGTTTCCAAAGGAACAGTTTAACATGCGGGCAAAGATTTAGATTCCAAAGTTTTTTCCATGGCAAATGAGGATTTTGAGTCGGAGCGTAGAGATCGAGTAACCATTCATAGGTGCTTTCGAGAGAAAACTCCCCATATTGATTCCATGCCCACTAAAACTGTCTGCCCTATTCCCGTAAAGTATGACCGTACTACGGATAAGATTGACAATGGATGTGGGAAGAAGATGGAAAATGGAGGTAAGGTTCCACGAGATGGCATTTTTAACACTTAAAGTGCATATATGAATATTTGATATACATATTTAATGTAAAAAATATAATATATGTTAAGAAATAGATAAAATAATATCAAAAAATACAAAATGTAAATTAAAAAGCTATATTAGCACCCCCCCCCACCCCTCCACCCCGCCACCCACCACCACAAACCCCTCCTCTCCAGCCTTTTTTGTTTTTGGGTAAATTGAGAAGAAAAACACATTTGGACAAACACAAAAAAAAAAAATACAATATCAAATGCAATCAAATGATCAAATTGGATACATGAATATATTGCTCATGAGATGAGGAACATAAGCATAAAAAAATTTTGAGCAAAAATGGCCGGAGGCGATGCACCACTATTCTAAGCTTCTCTCTCTCTCTCTCTCTCTCTCTCTCTCTCTCTCTTGTGTGTGTGTGTGTGTGCAGTTATTTGTTTCTTCTCCAACTTGTTTGCATGGGGGGGACCTCAATTTTTATTTATTTTTTATTATTAGTAGTAGTATTGTTTATTAAATATATATTAAAAATTCATAATTTAATAAATATTTATAATTATAAACTAGATTTTTTATGTGTCAATTTTCCTCAATTTATATAATTTATATGCACACACACACACACACACATATATATTATAAATTTTAGAAATTAAATATTTCATATGCATTCTAATTTATATGTTTTATTTTTAATACATATATTTTATAGTTTTTGTATATTAGTTTGCATAAATTATATTAATTAATTTATATTTACATTTTTAATAAGTATTTTATCTATTTTTGAATTTTCACTATACACTCATTAGAATTGCCTGTCTTGTTAATGCCACTTTGGGTGCCACATACCCAATACACTAACGAAAAAATGCCATGTAGACTTAGTGGCCTTAGTGCCATATACCTAATACACCGACGAAAAAATGCCATGTAGACTTAGTGGCCGAACATGTATGCCAATTTCATAAAGTCATCATCAAATTTCGGCTAATGGGACTACATGACTACATGTGGCCAAAAAACCTATTTTATGGAACTAAATGTGGGAATTTTAACCCTATAGAACTAAATGTAAATTAACAAATTTCCTATGGGATACAAATGGAATTAACTCCAAGAATCATGATCATTACTTGCATCATTAGATTGACACAATACAAGTCCTTTTTGCAAAATAATTATTCGACAAAGAATCATGGCTGTCAATGTATTTCCTAACTAATTGGTGCGTTTGAATATTCAAAAGAAGTTCTATTTCAAAATCATATTTTGATTAGATTCACTCGACAGAATCCAATCAAGCAGATTCCAATTTTGATACAGTGCAATTCAAAAATGAAATAGAAATAAATAAAAATAAAAAATTAATAAAAATAAAAGAAGGTGGGGGCAAAAACCTTCTTAGGTACCATTGACTCAAGTATCTAATAAGTTCTACCTACTATTGGATTTGAATTGACTCCCATCGTATGAAAGCAAATTAAGTAGCTTATTTATCATCCCAAAGAGACCTAAATAGAACCCTTCCCATCGATGGATTATAAATATCATATTTCTTATAGACAATAATAATAACGTAAACAATACCACTCAAAAATTTAGGATGTTGGATGACAGAATGTTCATATTGACAAGAAATAAAATACATGATTAAATATGCATCACAAACACTATGGGCTATAGCTCAGTTGCTGTAGCACCTCGTTTACATAGGCACCAATGCTTTTTTAGGGGAACCCATCATACACTCAAAAAATTTATCTTATTGAAAAATCGATGTCTTACTCCATAACTTTGAGGGAACATTAGCTTGATAGCTAGTTTAGTCCAATTCGGGTGCCTATTTAGGTATAGGTACCAAACAGACTCCATCATTGATTTGAGATATTGATAAGGTGAATACCAACACATTCAATACTAGGCATAACAAGTATAAGGTCCTCAAATCAATGATAATAATAAGTTTGATTTGTTTTACCGAGGTCTATGCTGCGAGTCCCTATAGCCCTAAAAAACTTAAAATGAAAAATTGAAATATAAAATTGGATAATGTTCATTACTTCATTCTTGTTTGTTACTTGTAACTGGCCAGTTGGTTCATTGAAACCAAACTTCTCCTAGAAACTCACTCACAGGAATCATTTAAAGCAGAACAGAAAACTAAAAGGAAAACAAACGTATGTATTGCAAGGAATTGAATCGATCCTTTCCCATCGTGGATAAATAAACCTACCTTTCGCCATTAATCTTCGAAGGGAAATTCCATATGAATTTTCCTGCCCCAAATCAAGGGGTTAAGTTAGTGATACTTCTTCTCTTTGGTAGACCTTAATGAATTTAAGAAGTCAAAATCATGACACAAGCCCTGTGAAGAACTCGAAAAGGTTATTCACATAGATCGAGGGCATAAACTGATGTATTTGTGGACAAGCTAAAATTTGTTGAAAAATGAATCTCTTTGGTAAGTTTTATTCACAACAATGTAAAATCAACTTTTTCTATATTCAATAAATTAACGAGAAAACCCTACGTAGATTCTAATGACAAATAAACGAAATATATTGTGACATCCCGATTTTAGGTCTAACAACTATATAAAAATCAGTTCTTATAATATATGCGCAAGCTTAATTATATTTCACATTTTATATGATCCTTATTTATATGTGAATTATGTGAGGTGATAATTATATTTATCATGAACAATTGAATTTATGACACACATATAAATCAAGAAATATATATATATGTACATACATGTGTTTTCAAGAATTACAGCTTATTAATTTATTTGTGATAAAGTCATATGCATAATATATTTATAGTTCAAAAATATAGCTATATATACATGTAATTTTCGAATTTATATGTATATATTACATAATAGGTCATGTTTTATCATATATATATATATACACTTATCCTAAAATGTCATTTTCTCCTAAGAAATGTTCTTAAATGCTAAGATCTTGATAAACATAACAAATTGGATAACTACAAAAATATCTTATCTTATCTTATCTTATCTTAACTTATCTTATCTTATCTTATCTTATCTTATCCTATCTTATCTTATCTTATCCTCTCTTATCCTATCTTACCTATCTTATCTTATATGCATTTATTATAAATTGACCTTATAATATAAAAATCCTATTTCTTGCCCTAAACTCTATAAAAATGGGGGCCATTGTCTTCATTTTCCCACACACACAAAAATCCCGCCTAAAAACACACACTCACACTCACTCCACTTTCAACACACAAAACACTCTCTATTTATAGCATATCTTCCACACATATATATATAGGGATAAATATTTTTTCCCCTCCAAACTTTTAGTGTTTTTGGACTTTACCATATGAACTTTTTTTTTTTTACTGTTTGCCATCTAAACTTTGCATTTTTTTACACATTATATTTTTCGGTAGAGCTAAGGGCAAATGGGTCATTTCAGCTGGTTAAAGTCACATGACATATATGTGAATGCCCTTAGATGGTAATATGTAAAAAACGCAAAGTTCAGATGGCAAATGACCAAAAAAAAAAGTTTATATGGTAAAGTCCCAAAATGTGAAAAGTTTGGAGGTTAAAAGTATTTATCCCATGCAAAATGACGCATTTGCCCTTACTTAAAGTCACGTGACATGCATGTGATGGAATTCCGGAGGAATATTCCACCGAAAAATGCCCTTAGATGGTAATATATAAAAAAAAATGCAAAGATTAGATGGCAAACAGTAAAAAAAAAGTTCATATGACAAAGTCCAAAAACACGAAAAGTTTAGATGGTAAAAAATATTTATATATATATATATATATATCAATAAACCCTTATTTTTTCATACATATCTCAAACACTCTACATATCTCAAACACTCTTGAAAAGGTAGAAACCTTGCTTAAAACCATAAGTAGCAGTGTTGTTTATATTCACCTTGAGTAAAAGTTCTTGCTTAGGCTTGCTTCAAGGCTCTTGAGTAAAAGTTCTTGCTAAAAGCATGCTTCAATGCTCATGAGTAAAATTCTTGCCAAACAGGCTTCAATGCTCTTGGTTTAGTAGCTTGTCTGTTTTTGAAGTGATTTTCATAAGTTGATATTTACACAAGTCTTATGTTAACTGCTATTTTCTTGAATGCTATTCTCTTGAATAATCTATTATGTTACCATAAGTTGCTAGAAAACATCTTTTTTTAGTTGTAATTATGCTCTATGTTCATAAAATTGGGAATAAAGCATGCTTAGTTATTATTCCAAAAATGGTTTTAATATGCTTTTATGATTTAAAGTATGAGAATGTTTTCTTAAAGTGGATACTAGGTATACATGTCTTAATTTCATCATATATGAGTATTATGTTAGTTCAAGAATATAAGTAGTTAGGTTATTCTTTAAACAAAGATTACTAATCATGAGCAATCAAGGTATAGTATCCTAACTATAGCTATTAATGTAAATTTTAGGAGGAAGTCAAGTTGATCTAGCCAACCCAAATATATAAACTTGATAAACTAGTAAAGTGAGTGCTTTGTCAATTCCGTTATGGGGCTTTGAACTATACAATATAAATATTATTCATATAGCCTACCTTATCGAATATATGTCGTCCAATCTTTTGGAAAATGCTTTCCATACAAATAAGACAAGTATTTCCAAAAATATTGCATTTCCTGATATTGTCAGTTATAGCTGTCCTAAAACTTTTGACACTTTTGGGATATCATATTTTAATTATGTTTCCATGTATCTCGGGTGTAGAAACAGTTATTGCTTTGTTGACAAGTTGTGAGCCATATATGTCCTATTATATCCGTTTACCCTTGGGGACGCCCTTGCGAAGTTTTGGCCCAAGTATTTATAAGAGGAATTTTATTGGACGGAACGGATCGTTGATGGAACCTTTTATATGATATCATTCCGTGAAACCAGTTTCTACGTATAGCCGGAGGATGACTGCAGTAGAGATTGGAGCGATGTATTTCACGAACGCGTGATATATCTACATCTTGTTTAGTGTCGAGGTGGCTTCTCGACAAGGGAGGCATAAGGGTTTCTGTAATGATTCATCTAGTTTTGAGTAGTCATAAGGTTGGAGACTTTGTCTCCGGCTCACTGTTAGTATTATTCAGTACAATTATTATTATCAAGTTACACTTCACACTACGTGTACTATATTATGATTTAACAGTTTTGAGTCTCATTTCTAGTCAAATATATATTTATCTATATGTAGCCTCAATAAGTCATTTGGACTTAACCCCTCGTTTCTTTCTGTTCAATGCCTCAGAATCAGAGTAATGGGTGTTCATAGAGTGGTTGTCGCACCTCCAGTTGTTATATTAAGTTTCTTCATTTCGTTTTTTTGCTGTATAATCTATAGTTTGCTACTTGATGCCACTAGTTGGCTATTTTGATGTTGTACTTGGTTTTACTTAACATAGTTATGTATATTATCTATGCTGCATCTTTTATTCTGCCTCCACTGCGTATTGTTAAGTTAGATGTTCGTACTGGGTGCGAATTTCAAAATTTGTGCTCAATTCGATCGTCAGTGGTCTCCAACCATATAGGAAGATCCTAGCGGGAGGGGTGCCACATATATCAACACTAAGATTAAGATATTTGAAATCCAGTGATTGAAAATACCTATCTATTCTCTTACATTTGAAATTTGAATACTTGTTCTATTCTAAATCACTAACTAAGAAAAGAAACGACAAAATGGCCTTTTGATTTTATTCCTACAAAAATCTAAATCTATAATTAAATCAAATTTTTGTAAAAAAATTTCAAAAAATCAAAAGAATAATAAGTTAGAAATTCTTAAACACAAAATAAAATAATAATTCTATTTTAAGTTAGGAATCCTAGGTGAAAACAAGAGAATTTGTCTAAGCATAAAATAATGATTACATTTTATTTTTATTTGACTTTGATTGTTATGGACTAGCATCAAGATCAAGTCCTAGACAAGCGGATCTCATTTTAACAGCCGAAACAGTAAAAATGAAAATGCGCCCCCCCTCCTTTTTAGTGAGATTATTTGAGAAGATGCCTAGACCAAAATTTGTTATTGCTATGGGAGCCTGTATAACTACAGGAGGGATGTTTAGTACTGATTCTTATAGCACTGTTCAGAGAGTTGATAAACTAATTCTTATGGACGTCTATTAACCAGTTTGTCCCCCAAAATCGGAAGTAGTTATATATGCTATAACAAAACTTCATAAGTAAATATCTCGAGAAATCTATGAAGATAGTATTAGGTCTGAATAAGCAAATTGGTGTTTTAGGACCAATCAAAAATTTCATGTTGGACGCACAACAAATACTGAAAATTTTGATCAAATATTTCTCTATCAACCACCATCTACTTCAGAGATCCATACTGAAACCTTTTTCAAATGTAACTTTTTTAGAATGATCGGAACATGCATATATCACTTATTAGACAGTTCAAAGCATTAGTTAAAGGCGAGTAACACCACCTTCTAAGCGTGTTCAAAAACCAAAAACTTGAACTAAATCAAACCGTACCATGTAGTTTTCGATTTTGTTTTCGGTTGCAATTTGTGTGAAAATATGGTTTCTAGTTTTTTCAATTAAAAGTAAAACAAAAAAAATTGGTTAAAACCGAAAAGCAAATGCCTGGTGACCTGTCTCACTCTATTCTTTATCTCTTAATTCTCACCTAGGGTTTCGTATTCTTCCTCTCCTCTAACGCCGCCCCTGTTGTTATATGTTTTCTTGTCACTTTCAGAGGCAATAGTCCTTGCAAAATTAAACAAAAATTTAACCCCTTGGGCTCTATTAGTTGAATGGGGAAATAGGGGACAAAGAAAGATATTATAGATGATGATGTTTGTTAGAAATACAAAATTGAGAAACACTAAATATACATACTTAGCAACCTATGAAAAAATTTGGAGATCCATAGACATAAAAGAGTCTCATTCACCAATAAAAAAATCATTAGCATGTGGATGAAAAATTTAGTTTAACTGGAGAAGCGAATTTTTAATTTTTTTTTTGTTTGATTTTTTTTTGGCTATAATTCAATTTTTCAGTTTTTTTTCCCAAGTTTTTCTTTTTCTTTTTTTGTCATAACTTGATTTTTCAGTTTTAATTTAAAATTAAACTGGAACTTTTCAGTTAACCAAATGAATTGAACCCTTATAGATTCGGTTTTTGGTTAATGTTTTCAAAAATCAAAATTTTCGGTGAATCGAAAGATCAGTTTGGTTTTAACCAAACAAACACCCATACCAACTTATCCCTCTACAGGGCAGAAAAACCAATGTGACCCTTTTCTAATCCCTCCAAAGGCTCTGAGTGGCCACTCCATACAAGCAAGCACTGCCACCATTGACTTACCGACTTGGTCTTTTCATAGGCTCCCCCATGGAAATAGTTATGATCTATGGGCACCTAATAGTTATCAGTATAGCACCCCCACAACCGGTAAAACCAAGTAGTAATAAACAAACACTATAGGAAAATTGGTTACAAATCTAAATCATGTCATAATGGATGACAGGTACCAAACGGTTCAGTTTTATATGACACGATTGAATCTAAATCAAGAATTCACAACAATTTAACACAGATAGTTCTACTCCCAGTCAAATGAGACGTAGAATCCTCACTCGAATGCACTCACCAATGCCTCCTAGTAAATTTGTTTCTTTTCAATGTGCAGGTGTGCACCTAAAAATTAGAAAATATTTAAATCAACTAGGTGTCTATACATATCATATTGAACGAATGGTTCTTACTAGAAATCCTGTTTAATATTTAATTTTGAATAACCTTTAATCTTCTATTTGATGGGGCATTATTCTTTAGCTAACACATAAAATATGGATGATCTCGTTCAGGGTACATCTTCTCGTAACATAATCAATTGCGATTTCACTAAGCATATCATATCACTCTTATAACATCGTATCCATCACCACTTCCTTCTAGGGTTTACATTCAATAACATATTAATCATATTATACATTATTAGTTGTTCTTGGTCAAAATTTACTTGATTAATCCTCCATATAGCCATTAAGTCAAACTATATTAAGCATCCAATCAAGTACACACATGGCGGTTAATCATCCTCAACAAGTTTGTAATTCATGTATTTATTGTGTAGTAAAAGGCATAGGTCACATTATTCAATTTTTGCCAACACACATACAATTTTATTATTTGAAATTAAAATGAGGATAGGATGAACATAATACCCACTAATCTAAGTGCAACTCATTGAGGGGAGCAATTTGCCATGAAGCCACTGACCCTAATTAGAATTCTCAAACTCTACGCTGGGTTGTTCATCTCCTCATGCTCGAGCAAAGCCCTCGATCGATACCAACAAGTTGTTGGTCGAGTGGTAAGCAACTCTGACCCCCGTAAGGATGAGAACACAAGTTCGAATCCCAGGAAGTGCACTTGTTGGGAGGGGGAGTAACCTTTAATGCTCCATCCCACGGAATTGCGAGAGCAATGTCTGCCCAACCAAAATAAAAAGATCCCTCGATCGATTCGTAAAAACTCCTAACCTTTTAGTTTAATTGCTAAAACAATATCGTTGCTCTACCACCTCCTGTCTCGACTTCTCCTCTAATTACTCCAACATCGATGATTGATTCCAAACTTTGGTTGCATGAATGTGTTACTTAGGTTAATGTGCCCCAAACCTAACCAGCCCTATTGTTGTTGCCACTGCTTATTGATTGTCTCTAGCGCTCCTCCACTATTGGCTAAATCACAATACTACTTTTCATGCCCCGGGGTCTACAAGCCCTTGGATGTGGGAATTACCTCCGAATGCATCAAGTGTACCCTAAAATTGGGCTATGATCAACTCGCCAATAGAGACCAATGGCTGCACTTGATATATTAGGCCCCAACCTAATAAAGAGAACAACTTTTTCCTTAATAATTGATGTGGGATAGGGATGCTATAGTCACCACTTCTTCATAATGTGGCATTCTTGTTGCAACGTAACACAATCCAAGATTGAATGTCATGTTTTGGGACTCTAGATGTAGCCCATGCGGGCTCAAAAGATGTCTCTAACAACCACAACACTTTAACCTGTAGGGTTAAGAGGTGATTAGCACTTTGTCCTGCATAGCATTGAAGTCCTGGTATTCTGACTAGCAATCGATTGTGATATCATTTGTCACACTCTAGGATCCAAGTTTGTTGGATGTGAGAGTTTCCCCAAACCCACCAAGTGCATCATGAAGTTGGGCTATTATCAACTCTCTTGAAAAGGATAGTCAATAGTTGTACTTGAGTTCTTTGGTCCCAAGGTTATAAAGAGCTCATTTTTTCTTTAATGATTCGATGTGGGATGGCGATTCTACAAAATTACCACCAGTCGATTCCTTTCATCATGGTAATCGAAATGCTATGCTTATTTATCAAATTTGATTGAGAAAATGATAAAGTTATGAGGTAGTGTGTGTAGTACGTGTTTTGTTCCCTTTTATATATATTGTATGTTGTTAAATGTTTTTGTTATTATTGTGCAAAAAGTTGGTGTACAGATATAAATAGGAATGGGTATAGGTGAGATAATTGCTTTAGAAGCATGGATAATATTAATGAAGGAATGAGTCAGAATTAATGAAAAGATGTTTTAGAGATCTATAAATAGAGCACACTAGGAAGAAGAAATAATCATAAAAAGAAACTTCTTCTTATCTGTTCTTCTATGTTACTTGTTGTTTTCCATGTACCGTAACATGGTATCTAGAAACAACTTTTAGGCTAGCTATTTTGTTCCTATCACCGGTTGACTATTCGACTGCGATAGTTGCAAATCTTGGGAGAATTTGTCTCACACTCTTTTCTCCATCATTGTACCTATGACCAATCGACTTTCCATAGCTGCAAAACTTATGTGAAATCCATCACATAGCCATTGTTGTATTGTTGCCTCTAGTTTCTTTCTCTCATTCCTTGTTTTTTAAAGCATTGCTACTCTTTTATTTTTAACGCCCTTCTTTTCCTTTATTTTTGTCTTTTGGGTTTTGAAGTCTCTAGGTTTTAACGACAAGTCAGATTATGGAAACACTTTAAAACCCCATTTTTATATTAAAAAAAATAAAAAAGAAGTGAGTAGCCCAGTCAACTCCATCAACAATCTAGTCAACCTAGTCAAAAGCCTAATCAACTCAATCAAAAACCTAGTCAACTCAGTAAAAGCACTACCCAATTATTGCTTAGTCATCACCCATTCAGTGCCGAGTCATTGCTCGGTCAATACTTAGTATTTGTCCAGTTAGTGGCCAATCAACTCAATCAAAGTAGTGCCCAATCAACATTTATTCACCATCTAGTCAGCCCCCAATCAATCCAGTCCAAAAAACCTTTTCCTCAATTTTTTTTAATGGATCAAAAAATTCTGCTTAACAATTTTCAAATTGCTAACCATAAGTTAAACAAGAGTAATTACCATCAATGGTCTATCTCTATTAAAAAGTTTCTTGTAGGATTGGGAAAAGCACACTATCTCAAAGATAATCCTCCAAAGCGACTGCTCTGTGGTAGCAAGAAGACAATCAAATTGTATCTGACCTGTGGAACTCCGTGGAAGGATTGATTGTTGATCTATATATCAACTTTGCAAGCAGTAAGGTTATTTGGACACATCTTCTTAAACTTTATATAAGAAACTTAACTCAGTTCTATGAGGTTTTTGTAGAATGTCACTCTCTCCACATGGATAATCATAATTTAACAGAGTGTTTTAAAACATTTAGTTGTATTTGTGCTGAGTGGAATAGTCTTTTTCCCATTTTTGCTGATATTACAAAGATGAAGAAACAAGGGGACCGACTTAATGTTTTCCAGTTTCTAGTCACCTTGCTACCAAATTATAAAGCATTTTGTCCACAAATTATGGAAAACTATAAACTGCCTAGCTTAGAAGATGTTTATTCCCGTGATCTCCATTTTTCCACTTATCATCCGCCATCGGCTGGATCTCCAATTGAAGATCAGTCCACCCTAACTACTTAATGTACACCAATCTCTAGCGGACGTGGAGGTGGCTTCGGGAATTGTAGTGGTTTAAATTGCAATATTTGTAGTGGCAGACAAGGAGGTTGTGGTTGCAATCTTTGCGGCAACAATAATGGAATTAGGGTCTATTTGGATGGGTCTAAAAAAAGTGCTTCTTGAATGGTGCTTTTAAATGTAGAGCTTTTTTTTTTCAAGCCAACCAGTTTTGCGTTTGAATATAATAATTAAAAGTGCTTTAAAAGGTTCTTTTATTTGAAGCTACTCTAAGGTTGCTTATAAAAAAATCCATTTTTGGCTTTTCAATGGCTTCTACTTTTTTTGAAAAACCCATACAACCATAATTTGTTTTCTTTGAAGTGCTTTTTTTGAAAAAATAAGTGCTTATTCTTTGAAAAAAGCTCATCCAAATGGGCTCTTAGTCAAGTTTTGATGACTTGTGATAACTGTGGCCGTCCTAATCACATTCGAGAAACTTGTTGGGATATACATGGAAAGCCTTCTTAGTATGCTAACACAACATCGTCTGAGTTTCCTGTGCCTAACAACTTGTCTTCAGTTAACAGTGTTACTCTCTCTTGAGAAGACTATGAAAAGTTCATGTACTACCAATCTATTTAAGAAGCTAGCCTCACAATTGTTTTTATTGCTCAACTAGGTACTGATAATACTTGTTTTCTTTTTGCCTCTAACACTTTTAAATTGTGGACATTGGATTTCGGTGGAACGGGTAATTCACTACCTGCTGTCACCCTTGCTGATGCACCCAAAGCAAAGTTCAAGGCATAGGCTCTAAGCCACAATAACCATAGTTTTCCTTATCATCTGCCCTGTATATCCCTGGTTTCCTCTTTAATTTGATGTGTGCTAGTAAATTAACTAAAAAACTTAATTGTTCAATAACGTTTTCCCCAACGCTTTTGTTATTTAGGATTTAAAGACAAGGAAGACAATTGACAAGGGGCATGAATCTCGAGGGTTATATGGAATCCACCTGCCAACAGCTACCGCTTGTCAAGTCTCTACCTCACCCCTTCACATTTATTGTCGGTGCATCCAATCACTTGATGGGTAATTCACAATTTTTCTCGCATCTCAAATTTTCTGATTCACTATCCACTATTACCCTTTCTGATGGATCTAAAACCAAAGTCCAAGGCATAGGCACTGATCCACAACCACCATAGTTTTCCTTATCATCTGTTCTGCATATCTAGAGCTTCCCCTTTAATTTGATGTCTGTCAATAAATTAACTGAACAACTTAATTGTTCAATGACATTTTACCCTAACTCTTTTGTTATTCAGCATTTAAAGACAAGGAAAATGATTGGCGAAGGGCATGAATCTTGAGGGTTATATGGAATCAACCTGCCAACAGCTACCACTTGTTAAGTCTCTTCCTCACCCTATAACATGCATTGTCGGTCCAATCGCCCATTTTTAGGCAAATTGAAGAAATGGGCATCAAGTTTAGGTCATATTCAATCTCTAGAGTGCAATTTATGTCAATTAGGCAAACACCATTGTGTCTCTTTTTCTTTACATCAAAATAAATGCACTCTGCACCCTTTTGATTTAGTTCATTCTGATGTATGGGATCACTATCGTGTTGTGTCATTCTTAGATTTTCATTACTTTGTGTCATTTGTTGATGATTTTTTTATGAATTTCTTGGTTTTATTTTATTAAAAGATTGTTATGAGTTATTTTTTTCTTTTTAGGCATTTTATGATGAAATAAAAAATCAATTTGGTCATTCTATTCGTACTTTACTAAGTGATATTGCTAAAGAATATTTTCACACGATTTTAATGCATTTATGTGTACTCATGGCATTTTATATCAATCTTCTTGTCCTAATACACCTCAGCAAAATAATGTTACTAAAAGGAAAAATACACATTTATTGGAAATTACTCGTGCTATGATGTTTCGTGTACAAATCCCTAAACATTTTTGGACCGATGCAATTCTCACTACATGTTAATTAATCGCACGCTATCTACTATGTTAGGGAATATATCACCTCATTATGTCTTGTTTCCTACTAAACCTGCTTTAAACTTCCCCCACGTACCTTTGGGTCTGTGTGTCTTGTACATCAACTAAAGTGTGAGCCCTAGGTCTATTAAGTGTGTTCCTCTAGGGTATTCTCGCTCCTAAAAGATATATCGTTGCTATGATCCTGTAACCAAAAGGTTCTTTCATTATGCTGATGTTATCTTTTTTGAATCAACACCTTATTTTTCATTATGTCACCTTGTCAGCACTCAAACCCCTACCTACTATATATTCACGACCTGTCGATTGCCTATCTCGCCCTGAATTGCAGGTTTATGTTTGACACACAAGAATTGTCACGCCCCGAATCCAGGACGCGGCACGGCGATGCCCCTTAGCCCGGAAGGACTTAGAGACATTAAGCCATGGAAATCAAAACATACTAAAACCCTTAGATATTTCTTGAGTAAAAAAAAACATAGTCAACACATCGCAGCAAAAACGATAATACTTCTAGCTATTACATCCAGCTCAAAAACATAAATAGAAAACTAATCTACAATAGTCTCCAAAAATCAAAGTCTTAAAAGAAAATGACGTAACTAAATAACATTAACTGTAATCACTAGGCAAAGATGACTTCCATTGAATCACCAACCCCAAAATTTATCCTCTTCATCTCTCTCGACACTATCTTCTGCAAAATAGTTATTAGTGGTGTGAGCGACACTCGCCCAGTAAGGGATCTCTTGATCCTCTATCGCATTTGAGCTAGTTACATACATATCCAACATGAAAATCATATTTATAAAATAAACAAGTTTAAAAATCAAGGCTTTACACTTTCAAATAGCAGAACAGACAACAGAGCAAAATCAAACAAGTTCATTTATATATCCATGCTCGTGAATATTCGGAATCTCTATTGGTCAACTTGATCAAGCCCTAACTATAACCCCGTTAGGTGGGTTCGGACACTACTATTATTACCCGTAGGAGGGCCTTAACTACAACCCCGTTAAGTGGGTTCGGACACTACTATTATTACCCGTAGGAGGGCCTTAACTACAACCCCGTTAAGTGGGTTCAGAGATCGCTACTGTACCCCGTAGCACGGTCAGAAATTTCGGAACTCGTTCCTACCGATAGAATTCCAAGTGTTCAGAGCATGATCATATATACACATATAGCACAACATAAAATAATTTTTTTTTTTAACTTTACATAGAGAAAATTCATAAAATAGCATGCCCAAATCCATTTTGTATATAAGAAAGTAACTTTTCCAAACAATACGTAAATTTACAAAAACATATAATTTTTACAAAACATGTCTTTATAAAAGAAATAGACGAAAGAAACCACTTATTTGAACAAAACTATAGTTTTCATAAAACATATCTTTATAAAAGCAATAGAGGGAGACGAAACCACTTACTTGAATCTACTCGAGTTTCTATGATATTCAAGACTTCACGAATCGGGAACTAAGCATGGTCGTATAAATCTCATAATATAAGAGTATGAGTATACATTATCTTACTATTTTCGAAAATTAGTATATATATATCAAGATATTAGTATATATATATATATATATACGTATGTGTTTGTATTTGTATAAAGAGGAGTTTAAAAGAGAGTAATATATCTCTATCTATGTATATAAGTGTGTGTGTTGATAAAAATGGGAGCCAAACCCCCCTATTTATACTAGTTGGAGCAAGAAATAGAATTAGTTTATTAAGCTTATCAAGAAGCTTATGTCATGATCTTATCCAATGTAAGATCTTATCCATTTGTCATGCTTATCCGATTTCTCATGCTTATCCAACTTCATGCTTATCCAATTATCATGCTTATCCAACTTCATGCTTATCCAATTTTCATGCTTATCCAATCCTCATGCTTATCCTTATCCAATTTCATGCTTATCCAATCCTCATGCTTATCCTTATCCGATTTCATGCTTATCCTTATCCGATTTCATGCTTATCCAATCCTCATGCTTATCCTTATCCGATTTCATGCTTATCCAATCCTATCTTATGCAATCTTGGCATATCTTAGTGTATCTTATGCAACCTTAGCAAAAAAATGGCATTTAACTAAGGTTGTATCAAAATATCCAAATTAATAATATTAACAATAGCAATAATCATAATAATAATTATAATACTACTACTACTACTAATAATAATAATAATAAGCATAATGTGCCTCTTAAAAGGGTAAGGGTATCACATCCTCTCCCCCTTATAAAAAGTTTCGACCCCGAAACTTGTCGTACCTTAGGCGTCAAAAAGGTGAGGGTATCGGTTGCGTAAATTCTCCTCTAACTCCCATGTTGCTTCACGTTCTGTATGATTTGACCATTGAACTTTGACATACGGTATGGTCCGACGTCGTAGGACTTGTTCCTTGCGATCCACTATCCTCAGTGGAAACTCCTCATAACTCAAATCTTCTTTGACTAGTAGGGGCTCGGGATCTAGTACGTGACTTGGGTCTGTAACATATTTTCTTAGTTGGGACACATGAAACACATTGTGAACTCTAGATAGCTCCGGAGGTAGTGCAAGTCGGTATGCTAATTCTCCGACTCTATCTAGTACGTCGTATGGCCCCAGATATCGTGGACTTAGCTTGCCACTCTTGCCAAAGCGTATAACCCCACGTGTCGGTGACACCTTCAGATACACTTTTTCTCCCTTTTGAAATTCTAAAGGTCTTCTTTTGTTGTCCGCCCAACTCTTTTGCCGGTCTTGAGCTATTTTAAGTTGCTCACGGATTGTAGCAACTTTTTCTACAGTTAGTTGGACTAACTCAGGCCCTGTGATTCTCTTCTCTCCCACTTCATCCCAACAAAGTGGTGACCTACACTTTCTCCCATACAAAGCTTCATAAGGGGCCATGTTGATGCTACTATGGTAGCTGTTGTTATATGAGAACTCTATGAGAGTCAAGTAATCACCCCAATTGCCTTTAAATTCCAAAACACATGCTCTAAGCATATCCTCCAATGTTTGGATCGTTCTCTCAGATTGACCATCAGTTTGTGGATGGTACGCCGTACTAAGCTCCACTTTGGTCCCCATAGCTTGTTGAAAGCTTTTCCAAAATCGTGATGTAAATCGAGGATCACGATCAGACACAATACTCACTGGAATACCGTGTAGTTTCACTATGTTCTCCAAATACAGTGATGCTAGCTTATCTAAGGTATAAGTGGAGCGAATTTGGAGGAAATGTGCAGACTTGGTAAGCCGATCCACAATCACCCAAATGGTATCACAACCCTGTCGAGTTCGTGGCAATCCAACCACAAAGTCCATTGTAATGTGTTCCCATTTCCACTCTGGAATCTCTAAAGGTTGTAGCAATCCTCCTGGTCTCTGGTGCTCAGCTTTAACCTTTTGGCACACAAGGCATCTTGCCACGTATTCGGCCACTTCTCTCTTCATGCCACTCCACCAAAAGCTCTTTTTTATATCTCGATACATTTTTGTGCTCCCAGGGTGAATGGAGAATTTGGAATTATGGGCTTCTGATAGAATCTCCTTCTTGAGTTCATCATCCTTAGGAACACATAACCTTCCCCTCATATATAGGGTCTCGTTCTCCCCAACTTGAAAGTCGGCTAGTACCCCAACTTTGGCCTTCTCTTTCAATTCTTTTAACCTAAGGTCAGACTCTTGGGCATGCTTAACCTTTTCAATAATAGATGGTCTAATGCTTAGGGCTGCCAGAACTTCATCAATGGATTCCACTATTTCTAGTTCCAATATCTCAAATTGCTTTGTGAGCATGGCGGTTAATGTCCCGCTTGCCCTTCTACTTAGAGCATCTGCTACTCTGTTTGCTTTCCCGGGATGATAATGGATACCCAAATCGTAATCCTTGATTAACTCTAGCCATCTCCTTTGCCTCATGTTCAACTCTTTCTGTGTAAAGAGATACTTAAGGCTTTTATGGTCAGTGTATACTTCACACCTCGCCCCATAAAGATAATGCCTCCAAATTTTCAAAGCAAAGACGACGGCTGCTAATTCCAAGTCGTGAGTAGGGTAATTCTGCTCATACGTCTTTAGTTGTCTTGACGCATATGCAATTACTCTATCATTTTGCATCAAGACACACCCTAACCCACTCTTTGATGCATCACTATATATTGTGAACCCACTTGCTTCTGAGGGTAGTGCTAAAATAGGGGCTGATGCAAGTCTTTGTTTAAGCTCGTTGAAGCCCTCCTCACAATTTGTGTTCCACTGGAATTTTGATTTCTTTTGTGTAAGCTTGGTCATAGGCATTGCGATGTTAGAAAATCCTTCAACAAATTTTCGATAATAACCCGCCAATCCTAGAAAGCTCCTTACTTCTGTGACATTGGTCGGTCGGGGCCAGTCCTTTATAGCTTCCACCTTCTTGGGATCCACCGCTATGCCTTCCTCGGATATTACATGCCCTAGAAATGCTACACTTTTCAGCCAAAATTCACACTTGCTAAACTTCGCATAGAGCTTCTTATCCCTTAAAGTCTGCAGAACAACCCTCAAATGCTCCTCATGTTCTTCTTCACTAGAGGAGTAAACCAGTATGTCGTCTATGAACACGATTACAAATTTATCTAGGTATGGCTTGAATACTCTATTCATCAGATCCATAAAAGCTGCGGGAGCATTCGTTAACCCAAAAGGCATCACCAAAAACTCATAGTGTCCATATCTTGTCCTAAAAGCAGTCTTAGATATATCATCTGCCTTTATCTTAAGTTGGTGATAACCAGATTTCAAATCTATTTTGGAAAATACCTTGGCCCCTTTCAACTGGTCAAACAGATCATCAATTCTAGGTAACGGGTACTTATTCTTGATAGTGATCTTGTTTAGTTCTCGATAATCGATGCATAACCTCAAGCTTCCATCTTTTTTCTTCACAAATAATACCGGAGCTCCCCATGGTGATACGCTTGGCCTGATCTGCCCCTTGTCTATTAGCTCTTGTAACTGTCTTTTTAGTTCTCTCAACTCAGCCGGGGCCATCCGGTATGGTGCTTTTGAAATTGGTGCTGACCCGGGCATTAAATTAATCTCAAATTCGATCTCTCGGTCAGGGGGTGGTCCGGGTAGGTCATCAGGGAAAACGTCGAGGAATTCATTCACTACTGGAATATCTTTGACGTCCATGACCTCCTCCCTTGCGTCAATAATAAAAGCAATGTAGGCATCACATCCCTTTCTAATGGCTCTTCTAGTTTGTGCAGCTGAGAGTAAGAAACTTGCGTTTTTACGTGGATGCTTCATATCCCCACAAAATATGTAGCTGTCTCCTTCTGGTGGTCGAAAGTCTATCCGTTTACCCCTACAATCTACGTGTGCATAGTTGTTTGCTAACCAATCCATTCCCAAAATTATGTCGAATTCAGCCATGTTGATTTGTACTAGATCAGCGTTAAATTTGACCTTGTCAAGCCCTATGGTTATATCCTTGTACACTAGGTTTGAGACTAGAGACTTATTCGCAGGGGTGGCTACTCTATAAGGTTCATCAAGTATCATAGGCTTATCACTTAACAGTCTAGCAAACTTTTTAGCCACAAAAGAATGGGTAGCGCCACAATCAAACAATGCATAAGCACACATATTATTAACTTCGATTATACCTGTCACTACATCTTCAGCATTGTTGGCTTCCTCTTTAGTCAAAGCAAACACTCTGGCATTCCCTTTTGGTTTTTGACTAGTACTTGGTAGTTTGGCATTAGGGGTTCCAGCTACCCGGGGGTCTGGTTGGGGACATTCAGATATTTTATGGCCCTGCTGGCCACAACGAAAACATGCTCCATTCCTCCATCTGCACTCCCCGACATGCTTCCTAGAGCAGTATTGACATACCTCTCCTTCGGTTGGAGATTGCTTAGGAGGGACTGGTTTCTTGTTAGACTGAGTAAATAGTGGTCGTTTAAGAGGCCCTCGATTCAAATTCATCTCAGTTCTAGGCCTCTTCAGCCTATCCTCATTATCCCTTCTCTTGATATCGGCCTCTGCTCTGATGGCTGCCCCAAGAAGTTCGTCAAAGCTTCTTGGTTCATATACTGCGAGTGCTGACTGGATTCGACTCTTCAAGCCCTTAGTAAACTTATGGATTTTAAGTTGCGTATCTGCCATTATGGTAGGTGAGTATTTCCCTATAGAATGGAATTTCGCCGAGTACTCTACCACTGTCATATTCGGTAGCTGCACTAAATTATCAAACTCGGCCATCTTTTGAAGTCGAACGGCACTAGGGAAATAATGTTTCAGATAAGCATCTCGAAAACGTGCCCAAGTAATAGGTCCCTCGGCTAGGATTGGAGGTGACACGCCTTCCCACCATCTTGCTGCTTCTCCCACTAGAAAGGGTACCACAACTTTGGGCCTAATTTCTAAAGGAACCTCCATTAGCTCGAAGTTATCCTCTATCTCCTTAAGCCACTTCTGAACTACCTCTGGATCATGAGAACCGTCGAAGGTCGGCACATGGGCTCTTCTCAACGCCTCATAGTGATACTTAGTCCCCGTTGTGATAGGAGGTTGGTTCACGATCGGAGTTTGTTGCTGGTTTTGGGTTTGCATTGCTTGGGCTACTGCAGTAGCAATAGCTACCAAATCCTCTTGGCGAATTCCTATTTGCGGTGCTGAGGGCGGATTGTGTTGGTTGTCCTGTGGTTGTTCGTTACATTCCTCTGGGTTAGTGGCATAACGAGGGTTTTGGTTATGACGTCTAGGTCTACCAGCCATGTCCTATATAAAGAGATAGCGTTCGTTAGCGTACGTTTGGAAAGAAAGGACTTCATAATTGTTTATTGGTACGTACGTAAGGCTTCGTGAGATTTCTAGTTTTAGCTATACAAATCTTAGTATACCTGAAACTAATTATGCTTTATAAATCATCACCTATGCAAACTACCCAAACCATAATTTGCAGTTAGATCTGATCAATAGAACCCCAAAAGATCATAACCTAGGCTCTGATACCACTTAATGTCACGCCCCGAATCCAGGACGCGGCACGGCGATGCCCCTTAGCCCGGAAGGACTTAGAGACATTAAGCCATGGAAATCAAAACATACTAAAACCCTTAGATATTTCTTGAGTAAAAAAAAACATAGTCAACACATCGCAGCAAAAACGATAATACTTCTAGCTATTACATCCAGCTCAAAAACATAAATAGAAAACTAATCTACAATAGTCTCCAAAATCAAAGTCTTAAAAGAAAATGACGTAACTAAATAACATTAACTGTAATCACTAGGCAAAGATGACTTCCATTGAATCACCAACCCCAAAATTTATCCTCTTCATCTCTCTCGACACTATCTTCTGCAAAATAGTTATTAGTGGTGTGAGCGACACTCGCCCAGTAAGGGATCTCTTGATCCTCTATCGCATTTGAGCTAGTTACATACATATCCAACATGAAAATCATATTTATAAAATAAACAAGTTTAAAAATCAAGGCTTTACACTTTCAAATAGCAGAACAGACAACAGAGCAAAATCAAACAAGTTCATTTATATATCCATGCTCGTGAATATTCGGAATCTCTATTGGTCAACTTGATCAAGCCCTAACTATAACCCCGTTAGGTGGGTTCGGACACTACTATTATTACCCGTAGGAGGGCCTTAACTACAACCCCGTTAAGTGGGTTCGGACACTACTATTATTACCCGTAGGAGGGCCTTAACTACAACCCCGTTAAGTGGGTTCAGAGATCGCTACTGTACCCCGTAGCACGGTCAGAAATTTCGGAACTCGTTCCTACCGATAGAATTCCAAGTGTTCAGAGCATGATCATATATACACATATAGCACAACATAAAATAATTTTTTTTTTAACTTTACATAGAGAAAATTCATAAAATAGCATGCCCAAATCCATTTTGTATATAAGAAAGTAACTTTTCCAAACAATACGTAAATTTACAAAAACATATAATTTTTACAAAACATGTCTTTATAAAAGAAATAGACGAAAGAAACCACTTATTTGAACAAAACTATAGTTTTCATAAAACATATCTTTATAAAAGCAATAGAGGGAGACGAAACCACTTACTTGAATCTACTCGAGTTTCTATGATATTCAAGACTTCACGAATCGGGAACTAAGCATGGTCGTATAAATCTCATAATATAAGAGTATGAGTATACATTATCTTACTATTTTCGAAAATTAGTATATATATATCAAGATATTAGTATATATATATATATATATACGTATGTGTTTGTATTTGTATAAAGAGGAGTTTAAAAGAGAGTAATATATCTCTATCTATGTATATAAGTGTGTGTGTTGATAAAAATGGGAGCCAAACCCCCCTATTTATACTAGTTGGAGCAAGAAATAGAATTAGTTTATTAAGCTTATCAAGAAGCTTATGTCATGATCTTATCCAATGTAAGATCTTATCCATTTGTCATGCTTATCCGATTTCTCATGCTTATCCAACTTCATGCTTATCCAATTATCATGCTTATCCAACTTCATGCTTATCCAATTTTCATGCTTATCCAATCCTCATGCTTATCCTTATCCAATTTCATGCTTATCCAATCCTCATGCTTATCCTTATCCGATTTCATGCTTATCCTTATCCGATTTCATGCTTATCCAATCCTCATGCTTATCCTTATCCGATTTCATGCTTATCCAATCCTATCTTATGCAATCTTGGCATATCTTAGTGTATCTTATGCAACCTTAGCAAAAAAATGGCATTTAACTAAGGTTGTATCAAAATATCCAAATTAATAATATTAACAATAGCAATAATCATAATAATAATTATAATACTACTACTACTACTAATAATAATAATAATAAGCATAATGTGCCTCTTAAAAGGGTAAGGGTATCACAAGAATGGTCTTATCTCATTCGCTTTCATGCTCTTTGGAGTCATCCCTTTCTACTTCATATCATGTTCCTAATCCTGCATCGGACTTAGACATTTCGATTGCCCTTAGAAAGGCTAAACATACTGGCCCCTTCCCATCCTTCTCTCAATTTTCATGTCTTATAATTATCTATCTTCTACATTTTCTTCTTTTATTTCCACTATTGATTCTATTCATCCTCCTACCAATTTGCATGATGCTTAGTCCCATCCTGGCTGGAAAGATCCATGGATATTGAATGTTTGCACTTCAAAAAACTAGTACTTGGGAAGTTGTTCCTCTTTCTATTTGTAAGTCTATTCTTGGTTATAAATGGGTGTATACAACAAAGGTTAATCTTGATGGCTCTGTTAATCACTTAAAGGCACGTCTGGTGGCTAAGGGGTGGATTATTACGATATCTTTTGCCCTATTGCAAAAATGTCTTCTGTTTGTCTGTTTATATCTTTGGCAGCTATATGGCAAAATTGCAAAATTGGTCCTTTAACTTTATCTATTTTGGGTTTTAGTCCTCTAACTTTTGATTTTGCAAAAATACCCCGTATCTTTTGATTTTTTGGCAATTTTAGTCCTTGCAACCGGGACTTCCCTCTTTCCGGTTAAAATGCTTACGTGGCAAGTGATGTGTATGGAAAAAGTTGCAAAATTGGTCCTTTAACTTTACCCATTTAGGATTTTTAGTCCTCTAACTTTTGATTTTGCAAAAATACCTCGTATCTTTTGGTAGACTGGCAATTTTAGTCCTAGGAAACTTGGATTTTTCTATTTTCGATTAGATCACACAATCCTTGTTTAAACGTTGGCTTGAATTAACCGCGAAGAAACTTCTGACCCTAAGGCGTGATCACACCTTTTGCGACGAACACAATTATTTTCATATTTTTTAATTCTTTTTTATTTGAAAAATATTATTTTTTATTTATTTTTAATTTTTAAATTTTTAGGCGGAATTTCCGCAGAAAATTCGGCCGAAAAATTTAAAAAAAATTATTTTTTAATTATTTTTATTTTAAAAAAATTATTATTTATTTATTTTTAATTTTTTAAATTTTTTCGGCCGAATTTTCCGTCGAAAATTCCGCCGAAAAATTTAAAAACTTATTTTTTATTTAAAAAATATTATTTTTTATTTATTTTTAATTTTTAAAATTTTTCGGCCGAATTTTCTGTCGAAAATCCACCGAAAAATTTAAAAAATATTATTTTTTATTTATTTTTAATTTATTCCGCCGAAAATTGAGCGTTTTCTTGTAGTGCAAGCTATACATGTGGTCTAGTACATGTTATACCTTAAATCGGAAATAGAAAAATCCAGGTTGCCTAGGATTAAAATTACCAGACGACCACAAGATATGGGGTATTTTTGTAAAATCAAAAGTTAGAGGACTAAAAACCCCAAATGGGTAAAGTTAAAGGACAAATTTTGCAAATTTTGCATACACATCACTCGCCACGTAGACATTTTAACCGGAAAGAGGGAAGTCCCGGTTGCAAGGACTAAAATTGCCAAAAAATCAAAAGATACGGGGTAGTTTTGCAAAATCAAAAGTTAGAGGACTAAAACCCCAAACAGGTAAAGTTAAAGGACCAATTTTGCAATTTTGCCGCAGCTATATTATCTTGGCCGTTACACCAATTGGATGTTACAGATGCATTTCTCAACGGTGATCTTTCTAAAGAAGTTTATATGGAGCAACCTCCGTGGTATGTGCTTAGGGGAAGTCTGAGTTAGCATGTCACTACTAGAAAACAGCAAAATAGCCACATATTTTAGCCATGGACAAAATCGATCGCCAATAGCCATGGATTTCAAAACATAACGAAAAAACTAGCCACGGAAAAATCCGTGGTTGGATGCGCGGAAAAGTTGGCGCCTAATTTTTGATTAAATGACGATGGAATTAGCCATAGAAATTTTTGTTGCCAATAGATCGTTTTCTTCACGACAACTTTTCCATCGCTAATTCCGTCGCTAACTTATACACAATATCGTTCGATCCCAATTTTCAGGAGTTATATTGGTTTAAACAATTTCAAATTCATATTGTTCTCATCATAAGTAATATATTTTACAATATCCCTGAATAAATATTGTTTTATGAGTTAAATACTCCAATTGATATCAATAAATATGTTTTCCTGTCTATGATATATATGAATGACTTCATAATTCGGTAATAATTGTATACTAACGTCAATTAACTTGTCACAATTTATCAAAAAATTGATTAAAACAATTAGTTCAACTATATTGAGTAATTTTCAAGTTATATTACTCCAATTGTACGGTTCCGTGTAAACTAATTGAAGAAAAAGTTCGATTTGGAAAAAATCAACTACAAAATTTTGACTCTTAGCCACGGAAAAATCCGTTGCTACAATTATTAATTATTTTTTGAAAAAAAGATAGTCATAGATAAATTCGTGGCCAAATTATTTAAAAAAAATTAAAAAACATGTTTTATTTTAGATTTAACCACAGAAAAATCCGTGCCCAAATATAAAAATAAAAAAAATAAAAAAAGTTTATTTTCACATTTAGCCAAGGATTTTTCCTTAGCTAAAAAATAAAAAAAATTGAAAAAAATTTATTTTCTCATTGAAAAAAACAATGTTTGATTTGTGATTTAGCCATGCTATATATATATATATATATATATATATAAAAGTGATAAAACTAATATTCATTAAGAGTGATAATTTGAAATGCTAAATTCTACCCATATATATAAAGTAATTTTTACCTAAATAAATTAATAGCTTTCAATCTCAAATCCAACAAGTAATTGGCACTAAAGTATTTTTCTTTGTATATTATAATAAGTCGACAAAAACAAATTAAATAACTTTTTTTTGTAAAACAAATTCTAAAATATAAAAAAAATTAAAAAACGTTTTGTTAGAGATTTAGCCACGGAAAAATCCGTAGCTAAATATAAAAAATAAAAAATAATAAAAAAAGTTTTTTTTTCTCACATTTAGCCGTGGAGTTTCGTGACCAAAATATAAAAAAAAATAAAAACAAAAGTTTATTTGAGATTTAGCCACGGAAAAATCCGTGGCCAAATATAAAAATAAAAAAATAAAAAAAGTTTTTTTTCACATTTAGTCACGGATTTTTCCATGGCTAAAAATAAAAAAAATTAAAAAAAAGTCTTATTTGAGATTTAGCCACGGACAAATCCGTGGCTAAATCTAAAAATCAAAAAAATTAAAAAAAGTTTATTTTCACATTTAGTCACGGATAAATCCGTGGCCAAAATATAAAAAAATTTTAAAAAAGTTTTATTTGTGATTTAGCCATTCTACACACACACACACATATACATAAAAGAGTGATAAAACTAATA
Source organism: Petrea volubilis (assembly GCA_026212405.1). Classification (NCBI taxonomy): domain Eukaryota; kingdom Viridiplantae; phylum Streptophyta; class Magnoliopsida; order Lamiales; family Verbenaceae; genus Petrea; species Petrea volubilis. Next base: position 13,318,362 of record CM047874.1, read on the forward strand.
TTCATTAAGAGCGATAATTTAAAAAACATTCAAAAAAAATTTATTTGATATTTAGCCATGGAAAAATCCGTGGCTAAATATAAAAATAAAAAAATAATGTTTTTTTTCCACATTTAGCCACGGATTTTTCCGTGGCCAAAACATAAAAGAAAAATAAATAAAAAGTTTTATTTGAGATTTAGCCACGGAAAAATGCATGACTAAATATAATAATAAAAATAATAAAAAATATATTTTCACATTTATCCGTGGCTAAAAAATAAGAAAATTTTAAAAAAAGTTTTATTTGAGATTTAGCCACAAATTTTAAAAAAAATTAAAAAAAGTTTATTTTCACATTTACCCACGAATAAATCCGTGACCAACAATATAAACAAATTAAAAAAAAAGTTTTATTTGTGATTTAGCCATCCTATATGTGTATATATATAATAGAGTGATAAAACTAATATTCATTAAGAGCGATAATTTGAAATGCTAAATTCTACCCATATTTATAAAGTAATTTTTATCTAAATAAATTAATAGCTTTTGATCTCAAATCCAACAAGTAATTGGCACTGAAGTATTTTTATTTGTATATTATAATAAATTTTTGTTGGACAAAAAATAAGTCGACGAAAACAAATTAATTAACCTTTTTTGTAAAATATGAAATTCTAAAATATAAAAAAAAATTTAAAAAAAGTTTTATTTGAGATTTAGCCATGGAAAAATCCGTGGCCTAATATAAAAAATTTAAAAATTAAAAAACATTTATTTTCACATTTAGCCACCAATTTTTTCGTGGCTAAAAAATAAAAAAAAAGTTTTATCTGAGATTTAGCCTGAAAAAATCTATGGCTAAATATATATATATAGACAAGAGCGATAAAACTAATATTCATGAAGAGCGATAATTTGAAATGCTAAATTCTTCCCGTATATATAAAGTAAATGTGAATGCAAGAAAGCGCTGTACGGTATTAATGCAAATCAAAGTAAACCAAAAACAAGAAAACGTAATCGATCAATTCGAAGCTTTGAATTAAAGCTCTTAGTTTTCCATATCCAATTAATTCAATTGATTAATTACTTTCACTTGAAAAATATGTAGTTTTAAATTTCTTAAATTGAGTCAAAATATATAATTGATGAAAATTTCAAATTTTGATAAAGTCATAATTACAATTTTTTAATTTTGATTTTCTATCACAAATTTATCTGTGGGTAAAAGTAAAATTAGGAAGAATTATAATTTGCACAATTTAATATTTGTTAATTAAATTATAATAAGTATGAATTAATAAAATATATTCACTTAATAGTGCCCAAATTTTTTTTTACTAATATTTAAAGTCCGTGGCTAAATTTAATTTTTAAAAAAATAAAAATTTTAGCCACGGATTTTTTCGTGGCTAACATTAATATTTTTAAAAAATTAATAAATTTTAGCCACGGATTTTTCCGTGGCTAACATTAATATTTAAAAAAATTAATAAATATTAGCCACAAATTTTTTCGTGGCTATATTTTATTTCAATCGAAAAATCCGTGGCTAGAAGTCTGTGGCCAAGCTTAGCCACGTCGTGGCCAAATCCAGTGCTATATTTTTTGGCTATGGATTTTTGTCAAAATCCGTGGCTAAATTCATGTTTTTTAGTTTGAGATCACTATAAGGTCTAAAGGAGTCTCTTTGTGCTTGGCCTGGATGGTTTACTAAAGCAGTAATATCTTTTGGCATGAAATAGTGCTCTGTGGACCACTCTATCTTTCATAGACACGCATCTTAAGGTATAATTCGCTTTGTTGTATACATGGATGATATCGTAATGAGTGGAGATGACAACACATGAATACAACAATTGAAATCCTTCTTGCAATCGCAATTGCAAACTAAAGATCTTAGAGAGTTAAACTATTTTTTGGGAATTGAAGTTGCTCGATCACATGTTGGTATTGTTCTTTATCAACTAAAATACAAGATTGCTCTATTGTTAGAAACATGCATTTTAGGAACTAAGCCTGTTGTTGATTCTCCCATGGACATCAATACTAAATTATTCGACAATCAAGGAGAAACTTTGAACAATCTAGAAAGGTATCGAAGATTGGTAGGTAAACTAAACTACCTAACTATCACTTGACCGGATATCTCATTTGCATTTAGTGTAGTTAGTTAGTTTCTCAATTCTCCTTAAACCAGTCATTGGGATGTAATTATAAGGATCTTGAAATATTTAAAAAAGTCACTAAGTATGGGATTCTTATACAAAAATCATGGCCACCTAAACATTTTAGGATACACTGATATAGACTATGTTGGGTCTATATGTGATAGAAGACCTACCTGGGGATATTGTATTTTCGTTGGAGGTATCTTGATCTCATGAAAAAGCAATATACAAAACATAGTATCAAGATCAAGTGCTAAATCAGAATATCGACCAATAGCTTACACTGCTTGTGAGTTAGTTTGGTTAAGACAACTTTTAGAGGATCTTGATTATAAACAAACCAAGCCAATGCAACTTGTATGCGACAATCAAGTAACTATTCATTTAGTTAACAATACATTGTTTCATGAGCGAACAAAACATATAGAAGTGGATTGTCATTTCATTTGAGAGAAGATATTACAAGGTGTCATTAAAAACCTCTTACATATCATTCAATGATCAAATAGCTGATTTGTTCACCAATGCACTTCGTGTAGCATGAGTCAAATATCTGTGTAACAAGATTGAAACATATGACATATATTGTCCAACTTAAGAGGTTGTGTTAAATATTGTTGTTATTGTTGTGCAGAAAGTAGGCATATAGATGTAAATAGGTATGGATTTAGGTGAGGTGATTGTTTCAAAAGCATGGGTCAGATTAATGAAGGAATGGGATTAATGAAAAGAGATTGTAGAGATCTGTAAATAGATCATATTAGGAAGAAGAAATAATCAAGCAATAAAAAGAAACTTCTTCTTCTTCTCTATTTTTCTATGTTTCTTGTTGTTTTCCATGTATTGTAACATTTGTATAAGTCTCTCTTTCTCTCTCTCTACACCACCTTAACCCATTATTTTTAATAAATATAAGTTTTCTTTCTTTTATTTTGGCCCAAACTTGTAGCTAAATCAAGTAAGCTCTTGGTTTGACAAAACTTTGAAATTCACTCCCCATTTTACTCATTTAAAACCCAAGTGCCTCTTTTTTCTACAAATAACCCCCAATTTTTTCAAACTTTGTGCGATTGAACTTCTAATCTTATTCGATGAGGCTTTTATGTATTTATTACACCCATAATTAATGTCATCTTATTTATTTTAGAATCTAGGGTTTCCAAAATGGTTCTTAGCCCATGGATCTAATCCAATTGAACGGTTGATAATGAGTTGGTAATTGGTTGATGTTGGATCCTAAATGAGTTACCACATAAACAACAAAAAGTATATATATTTTTAATATGATGGTAGTTCATTTTAGTATTCTAAAACCGTCTGTAAAGTATATGAACTAGTAATTCTAATTCTTCTTATTTTGGCTTTGATTAAACACATAAGACAACCATGCATTGGACATAGTAAGAATCATATTAAACCTATGTACAACCCACTTTAATCCATATTCAACCCATTCTTTGAGATCCATATGCAATCCAACCCAATATAACTTAACCCAAACCTAACTCAACACAATCTGCCCAATTGTCACCCCTACTAGAATCCAATGATTCCACTAAGGCACTACTACTCTAACATACACTTCAAAATATATGATAGGGTATCACAAATAGATCTCAATGATAGAATGCCTACCAGGTTGTCGTGTCATGAAGGAAGATCAAACCTCGGGGTGCACTTTATCTAGTTCTAGCATATCATGGTACTCTACGAGGAATATCTTATAGTTTTTTTCCTTTTTCATTCTTTTCATCACATCTAATAACCTCACACATGAGAATATAAAAGTATTCTCCTCAGAATATTATCATTTACAAAAATAAAAAGGAAAATTTTCAAAACACATATTTTTGAACTACTTTTAATTAAATTTAAAATACTAACGTTCATTGTGAATTGCATTGTCTGCAGTGAGGCATTTAATCAAGAAATATAATTTGAAATTTTAGCACTAGATTACAAGTGATCAAATGAATAGATACCATAAAGCATCAACTATGATAATATGGCCTCTAAGCTATATTCAAAAAACAACTAGATTTTGGAAAAGTTTAATATAGACATTAAGTTTTTAGTTGTGAATAAATGAGTTCAGAGTAATCAGGTGTCAATATAGCATATTAGCTCAAGCTGAATGATTTAAAGCTCACAAGGAATCGCCACTTAAAATGTTTCATCATGTAGCTTATATGGTATTATAAGGATCAATGATATGCCATATTAGTGGGAGTTTGCTATTTTATTTTATGCCGGCTTGACATATGTTATGGTTATGTTCTCTAGAAACTAAGGACTTACAATTGATTGAATACTCTGAAATATGGATATATGCTTTCCATTGTGGTTTTGCATAAAGTGTTGAAAAGTGTTAAGGGGCTCATTGAGTCATAAGGTAGGACTCGTTGGAAATAGGGATGATTGAGATCACGCTACACATCCATACTTAATCTACGTAATTAATTTTGTTGGTATTGTGACCATTGTTTGGTTTAGTTACAAGTTATGTGACGAAAGCCGTTTTGATCCTATATTAGCACAATTGATGGACCAAATTATTTTGGAATGTTTTGAGATTGAGATAGCATAAAGTTTGCATGCACCTTGTTTTAGTTATGTACAATTTTTCGAAAATATATGTGGATCAAGTGGGAGATTGTCCGGAATTTCTCTATTTTGCTAGTCTGACATACTGATTAATTATAGTGTATCATCTTGTTAAAGAAGCCCAACTATGTGATCCATTAGGAAATTAAATTTCATGGGCCTGTATAAATATCATACTAAGCATGTGGCCTTTTATATGTGTAGAAGCCTAGTCATATTTTAATTATGTTTGATGGACCAATAATTAGAGTGTTTGACCTAAAGTATATTGGGGTTATGGTCCCTAAGTTAGAAGTACGACATTATTCTTTTCCACCCTATCTTAGAGAGCATTGGAATTAGCGGTATTACGTGGCCCACAAGATCACATACCCAAGATTTGATTTTCTTCCACATTTTGATGAATCAAGGTATGTAATGTGATGACCCCAGTAATTCCTTTATATTTTATTAAAATAATAGCTTTTCACATAAACTTTGTACATAATACAAGGTTACAAAACTTTATTGTATTTAGCCTATATGAAATAATTTATACAAACATAATCATAGTATATAGGAAGGTAATGCAAAATATAAAATACGAAACATGCAGCGAAATATTAACATTCATCCTTCTAGTAAAAAGGCCTCAAAGGGGTGGTCTTCTTCTAACTTATTTGTGGTGAACTCGTTTCTATCTAAAAATAATCATATAACCCACAATCAACACATAATTGAGTAAAAACATTACCTAATCACATAAGGTGCTCGTGTGTGTGATTTGCACGTAGGCACCTAGTTTTACTTTGCACATGAACACATAGTTTTTAATTTCAAACCTTTCTCGTCACCTAACAATGACTCTTATAACTACCCAGGCCAACATACGCCTGCCTTATTCTCCAGTGGTCGTACCCCGGGTGTTATGCTAAATTTTTCCTACGACCCTCTCTCTTACATAAAGCACTCCGTCTACATAAAGGGGGATTAGGAGACGAAGGGAGTGAGAACTCTTACAGCCGGCTACCCCATTGGTATGTCCCGGCGGAACTCACCCAACCATTCCGATACATATTGGGCCCATTTCACACAAGCATCATTTATTCACATAGCATAATCTTGGAAGTCTTGCTTCCGTATTTGAACATATTATTCTAACATCTTAGAAAAGAATAATATAAAATAAAATAAAATAATGGGAGATAATATTTCATAAAATTATTTAGTGTATATTTGAAGTTTAGAGTAAAATATAACTAAAACATAAAAGTATGTATGTATATATATATACACACACACACGGCAACACACACATATATGTATATTTTCCTTGAAATGCAAATATAACACTTAGATATTTAGATATTTTGTCAAAATACAAATAACATAAATAGATATAGAAATATCACATATCTATATATAGTTTAGTTAAAATAAAGTAGACTATCATATATACCGTCATACATACATATACGTATAACATATATATATATATATAATTATATGTTACTTAATACCTAAGTACTTAGATTAACCACATAATGACACCATAATTAGGTTTATATATATATATACACGGACTACATATATCCAAGTACATATGATGTATAGTGTTTTTAAAACATAACCTTACATCAATATGTATGTCATATATATATATATAAATATATAAGTATATCTATATATACATACGTATGATATATATGTACATAAACATAAAACTATAGTTTGTAACTTTAAAAAAAATATATTGTCATGGAAAATAATATAGTTTATCAAGACTATCACTTTTCATAGAACATTTTATTTTACCAACCTCATGCTTTTCATGAAATGAAAATAGGTTAATATAAAATTAGTAGTATAGTATAGTATATTTTATGAACATCTAGGCACATAAAACTTCATCAAATTCACATAATCCTTACTAGATTATAGGCTAACACATAATTTGAACTAGAGATATACCAAGTAGTGAAACTAGTATGACCTCTTGAAATCAAAGAACCAACACATACTTTACCATTCAAAAGACAATTTGCACATAAAGCACATAATATATCAACAAGTAATTTCATGCTAAAATCAAATAGATAAGCTACTAAATTAACCATGAGTATTAAAGCAAGCTTGACAAGAACTTTTACTCATGAGCATTGAAGAATACTTTTAGCAATAACTTTTACTCATAAGCATTGAAGCATGTCTAAACAAGAACTCTTTCTCAAGGTATTCTAATTAACCCTCTACTTATGAGATTGAGCAAGGTTTCTACCTTTTCAAGAATGTTTGAGGGAAATAAAGGGATATATGGAAGGCTAATAGGTATATATGCATGAAAATAGAAGGGTTTGCATATATATATATATATATATAGGTGGGTGGAAGACAGGCTATAAATAGGAAGTGTTTTGTGTGCTAAAAGTAGAGTGAAAGTGAGGGGGTGTTTTTAGTCGGGATTTTGGGATGAAAATGGGGTTGGAGTTGTGATCTATTAATAGAGGAGAAAAGAAGAAATAGCTAATATTATAATAAAATGATTATATACCATTCATTCTATATGATTATTTATATGTACACATCACTATATTAATAACCTAGTATATATATATATATATATATTTATGTATGTGGACATGTAGGTGTATATGTAGATATATAAATCACCACTAGTCTATATATGTGGATGTGTGTGTGGATATGTAAATATAAAAATCACCGCTAGATGATATATGAATGTGTGTGTGTATATGTAGAGATATAATTTACCACTAGTATATATATGTATGTGTGTGTGTATAAGTAGATATATAATTCACCACTAGTTTTATATGTGTACATGTAAACAAGTATATTACCACTAATATATATATATATATATATATATATATATGTTGTGTGCGTGTGTAATATATATATATATATGTATATATGTACGTGTGCGTGTGTGTGGCTATCACTATATAGGTGTGTGTATGTGTAGAAGTAGAGGTATATAATATATATATATATATATATAGACGTGTGTGTTTAAATATATATGTGTGTATGTATATTATATATATATAGATGTATATATATTGTAAAATATATGTATAAGCTAATATAGATTCATTTTTGAAACTATAATTTTAGCAGGGAAAAGTAATTTTCTAAATATTTATAATAAAAGAAAATAGTTGGAAAGATTTAATGGTCAATGAAAATTATTATATATATATATATATAGTTGTAGAAGAGATAATTAAATTATAAATATTTTGGGTTTTCTATATATCGATTTTCGGTTTTATAAAATTATTTTAGGAATGTGAAATAAATAAATAAATCTAGTAGATTCTAATTTGAAAACAAATAGTTCTATAATTTTTGACAATAAAAAGCAAAAGTAAAATTAAATTTCATGATATGGAAACAATAATAAAAATAATAACAATATACTAAATTTGTGGGGAAAAATAAAGAGATAACAATTTTTTTTGAAAATAAATAAGAAATTCATAAGTTTAAAAATTTCACTAATAATGAAGAAATGATCATGATTTAAAATGCTGATTTAAAATGCATGTGTGTACTACACATTACCCTAATGAGTGCCTAAATTTACATATTGAAAGTAATTATGACACACTTATAATTCAAATAACAAAATATTACGTTACATCTAATTTATATTCAAATCATTATCTAATCGTTTGCTTGTGATTCTATATTAATTCAATTAATGGGAATCATATTTCATATTTCTTGTTGTGGATTATTTTGTGCAAATCATGTTTCCATGAAAGTTTTATAACATATTAGAGACCCAAAATGAATTATCCAAAGTGGCCCTTATTTTTGTCCCCAGGTCCTATATATGTACTGGTCAACATGTGAACGTCGAAATACATAAATGCATGCAAAGATTATGATGTGGGGAAAGAGATTATGTACACACTACGGATTGGGATGACTTTAGGTCACGGAGGCCGCTTAGGCTTGTATTTCCATGGCTGCAGGTGTTAGGGCGGAGAGGGTTGGCCGCAATGGTGAGGTGGTCGGGTCATTGGATGGTTGTTGGGTTGAATGACAATCAATAAAATAGAAAATAGAAGTAAATTTTGAAATGCTTTCTTTTTTTTCATTTTTATGAATTCTTTTGGTAATAATTTTAAAACAAATAAATATTTTGTAGCATAAATAATTTTTAAAATTTATTAAATAATTAATATATATAAAATTATTTAAATAATACAAAAATAAGATAAATCATTATTCATATATCAAATAAAATTAGGAAATAAAACTCTAAATTAAATTATTGAATAATAAAATAAGATTCTATATAATTAAAATCCTACAATCAATCTTAGCGGTTTCAAAATATTACAATTACACCCTATAATAATCATATAAACCTAAATTTAAGCCTAAAGGGCAATTCGGTCCGGAAGAACTGGTTGAAAAGGCATTCTTAACAAAATTCATTAATTTTTGGATGGCATGACTTGAAAACTCTAATTGCACCTAATGAAACGTGGGATTTGTTAGATGCTTATATACTTGGGGTCTTTTACGTAATTTTCAAATGAGATACGGTTATTTAAATTAAGCTAAATTAATCACTTAAAAGGGTATGACAGTCATTCGCACTATAAGTAAAATATTGAGAAAGGAGCAAACACGTTTGTTTCAATAATATAACAAGACATTGATAATGAAATTAAACACTTACATGAGTGGTGTTTTTGACAGGAGAGGTTTAAGTAAAATTTCATATTTTATTCAAATACCACACTTTATTACTTGAGCAAAATATGTTGATTCATTGTTTGGATAGCTCCTATAGAACCGCCTCATCAATTGCAATTCAATGTAGAGCCTATTTGGATGGACTTTTTTTGAAAAAAAAGTATTTATTTTTTGAAAAAATAGAGCAAACAAATTGTGTTTGGATAGACTCTTTAAAAAAAAAGGAACCCATAAAAAAAGCCAAAAAGGATTTTTTTAAAAGTTACCTTAAAAGTAGCTTCAAATGAAAATATCTTTTAAAACATTTTTAATTACTATATACCAATGCAAAGCTGCTTGGCTTAAAAAAAAATTGTACTATAAAAAGTACCGTTCGAGAAGCACTTTTTTTTAAGCCATCCAAACAGGCCCGTAGTTATTTTAAGTCATCCACTTAAAAGTCCAATGATTAGGTTGACATTTGTAGCATCAGTAAGTCCACCAAAGCGTGGCCTTGCCATAAACTTCTAACTGGGTCGCGGCATATCTTTGACAGTCTCGGTGCATTTTGAACTGCCCACTCACCTGTCCATTCTCCTCCAATTTACCCAAAAACAAAAAATAAAAAATAAAAAATAAAAAGAAACTTTCACCAATTTTTGCCTCACTGTCTTACAATTGTGCACTTTGACATTTCAAATTCAACTTTTTGAATTTGAAAACATATGCGTCTGATTCACACTCGGCAACGCCACTCTATGAGTTTATTCTTCATGAAAACATATGCGTCTGCGGATAAATCTATATATACACACACACTTGAATTGAATATATGGGCTGAATAGAAAAATAGAACAAAGATTTGGAATGGTACGAGACAGGCAAGTACAAATGTAAAAAATATTCTTATTTTTCAAGAGCATATTGGACATAGCATAAGATATTAACCTTTTTTTTGTTTCTTTTATTTTGAGTTATTTATGCTGCACAGTTGGTCAGTCAAAGCCATGAATAATAGAATGTTTTATTTCTTTATTTATTTTGAAACATAATCTATTAATTTATTGAAGTAAGTTCAAGTCATGACAGTATGAGTGTTTGATTGAAAAATAGTCATCTGTGTCAATGATTCTAGCAAACAATAATTGTTGGTAACGCAATAGCTAGCTTAGAATCATTTTGCACTTATCATTTTAAGAATTACGTACGTAGATTTATACAGACACTATACTTAGATGAATGTATGTGTCAATTGGCCTTATGTTTTTGTCTCAATGCATGTATTCATTTCAAAGAAGTACACTCGCATGTGTAGATCAATACATTTTTCTTTTTAGGTTGTTTCTAATTGAATTTTGTCATAACTTTGAGGGAAAGAAAAGACTCCATCTGTCTCATATATATATATATATATACACACACACACACCTATATATGTGTGTTTACTTATTGTTCTAATTTCTTTCCCAGAACGTCAATTATTCTAGAAAAAACAGTTTACAACTAAAATAACGATATGACATCATTAGCTCTCAATTACTGCTTTAAAAGACAATAAGCTCTTTAAAAATAAGTTGGGGTGGTCTCACTTTTTCTTTGTAGGAGCTTATAAGCTCCAAACATATTATTTTTAGAGTTTATAAGCTTTTTCACTAAAAAATATTATCAAACACTTTTGAGGAACTTATAAACTCTCAAAAAACTTATAAGATGTTTTGAAAAGTTTATAAATTTAGCGAAACACTCTCTAAGAGGCTGTACTTGGTGATTTGGCGGAGCCTATAGGCTGCTTAAAATATATCATAAGATGTTTCAATGGTTATGGATTCTTATATTTGTTTAATAATTTTTTTTTTAGCTAAAGAGTTTATAAACACTTGACGAAAAGAATCTCCAGATTTATTTTTGAAATATCTTATAAACTAACTACTTATAACTAGTAAAAAGATATAAATATGTACTCGTCTTCTCAGTATCAAATTTCTACCTTCTTAAGAAGCATTTGTTGCATAATATTAATTTTGCCATATCAGTTTTATTATTATTACACAAGCCCTCACTTTCGCCAAAGTTAACTATTCATAAGTTCTCAAAATATTTTAAAAGTTGTTAAATTTTAATTTACCTGAATACTTTGACATCTTTATTTCTATAACAAAATCAAGGCATTTATAAGGGAAATTGGCATATTGTATCCTCTAAACAGACTTAATTGGCACTATGCACCCTAAAATTCAAATTTTGGTATTTTGCACCCTTGAAAATATATTAGTTTGGCACTTTGCACCTTCCATCCATTCCCATTAAAATTTTCATCGAAAATAATATTCCAGCCAAGATTAAAAAATCTCTATATTTCAAAAGGTAATCTGGAAATCAAAAAATAATATCATAAATTTGAAACCTAGCCTAGATATTGCCAAGAATTCATCCAAAATTCAGTATCCTCACTAGCAAAAGATTGATTCAAATTGACAAGGCCACGCGTGCCATCACTTTAAAAACACCTTTTAGCCTCAAGAAACAAGATTGTGATTGAGTAACAATAATACGAACTTGTGTGTGATAGAGCATAATTTAATACAAACAACAACAAAAACGCCAAAAAAAAAAATTTTATGGTCTGTTCCCAATGTGAAGTGGCCATTCATTGTCATCATCTTTTTTCAATGTTTTCATGATTGTTTATTACCCAACTTCAACGGTCAAAATTCTTCATTTTATCACTAAAAACTAGGTGAAAAGTTGAAAAGGTATTGAGAAGCGCTCAAGATGTCAAGGGTAGTTCCTATTCATTTTATTTTTTCTCCTAATTTTATGTACTGTATCCTAGTTTTTAGGAAGAAGCTAGCGTTTAATTGGTTACTTTATTTATTTATTTATGTTTATATAGAATATCAAATTTGCCCTTTTACTTTTGGCAGGAATATTATTTTCGGTGAAAAGTTTCAATGAAAATGAGTGGAGGGAGCAAAGTGAAAAGTTAAAATATTTTCAAGAGTACAAAATGCCAAAATTTCAATTTTAGGGTATATAATATCAATCAAATATGTTTAGAGGGTGCAATGTGCCAATTGCCCAATTTATAATCTCCAAATATATTTTTACGCTTTAAAAACTCATAAGAAACTCAAGTACCAATTTAGCCAAACACCATCAGAGAGAAACTTAAAACCCACCAACAAAATTGACATAGACTAAATGACAGAAGAGTTTTACTTTAATAGCAGGATATTAATTTTTCTATGTCTTGTATATTCTTTCCTTTTTAAGTTTTAAATTCTTTCTTATTGAAGTTAGGATTTTCTTTTTTATGTCTTAGATTTCTATTCAAGTTAGGATTTTCCATTTAAGTCTTAGATTCCTATTCAAGTTAGGATTCTTCTAGGTGTTATATATAAGAGGCTTTTGTTATTCTTACGAATAATTCATAATACAATTTTTACAGAATTTTTCCCATGTGTCTTAATTGAAACTCTTTAAGAATTATTGTGACATAATTCTTACATGTTAATGCTTACTCTATGTGTTAGTTGGTAATCGGAGCATGGTTGACCAATCAGATGGAAAAAGCTACAGTTCCAACGACGATGACTATGGAACTAAGATAACAAGGGAATGGAGTTGACAAGTAGGTCAAAGATTTGATTGATTGGGGAGACACTTTGTGACGACCTGGTAATTCTTAATATTTAATAATTGATATAACATTTTATGTTCTTGAAAATGTCATTTTACATTTTGTTTCATATTTTAGTTGGATTTTAGAATTGGAACGGTAAAGTGCCAATTTTTGAAATTCGATTACCACTCTTGGAAATATTTCATCTATTAAATACTTAAAAGTTTTCAAAATAATATAACTAATTATTCTAGACTTTTATGCATGGAGAAGATCAATTTTGAATGAATTACATGATTTTCCAAATTTTAGAGGAATTTGACATTCGAACACAGTTTTCAAACTTTCTATGTCCTAAATTGCAATTTTTGAAAACTTAACTAAAACATTTTTAATTTCTGGAAAGTATACATATAATTTTTGATTTATAAAAATTAAATTTCATAATTTTGGAATTTTTCTAAATTAATTATGAATTTTTGGATTTTATGCTCTAAAACCCTAATTTTGTGCCCTAAAACCCTACTTTTAGGTTTTTAACAATAACATAAATGCAAATTCGAATTTTATATAAAATAAATAGATAATTTCAGATTTTATATAATTATTACAATAAAACAAAATCAGATTTTGGTTGATTTTCTTTAGTATTTTATTAAAATATCATACACTAATACAAAATGAATTTCTTCTAGAAAAGATACACTTGTGTGGTCTTCTATCATCTAGATTCATGACTCATGGATTAGGGTTACACCAAGGCTAGAAATAGAGGAGGGAGGTGGAAGATTGCATTTAATTTTGAACCTAGGTGGGAGATTTGCATTAAATAGGAAGATTTGCATTTATTAAACCTTAGCCCCCAAGTCTTGCCTTCTACCCTCATTCTCCACTATAAATAAGACCTCCCACACACTTCCCCACCCCCAAAAACGTCCTCACACATACACACACTATACTCTCTCAAGTTTCTTCCATAAACATCATCATTTCACTCTTCTTTATACCCCTTTCAAGTATAAACTAAGGTAGAAACCTACTTTGATTTCATAAGTGTTTTCTTTCCTTCTTTTTGAGTAGGATCTTCCTACTAGGCAAGCTTCCATACTCTTGTGCCCAAGCTAGATAAAATACACAAGCTTGAATGGCCTTGAGTGATAGCTTTTGCCAAACATGCCCTCCAATTGTTGGCTTAGAGATATTTGTTTCATGTTCATATGTTTTATTTATTCATGATGAAATGATTGTCTTGTTATTGTGCTCATTAATTGTGATTAGTTTTTAGGATTCTCTCTTGATTTACTCTTTGACAGGTATTTTGTGTTTGTGATGTGCTTAGGAAGGTTTATTAGATATGTTATCGTTAACTTGTTAGCTAGCAAATCTATGCAAATATGTTAGATCACAAATCTTACTATATTTATGTATATGAAGTAGTTGATTTTTTTTAAAGTACGTAAGCTAATTTTCTTGCAAAAATGGTATTTTTGAGAAGAAAACATATTGATCTTAAAAAGTGTTTAAAAGTAAGTTAGTAGTTACATAAGTATACTAATTTTCTTAGTAAACATATCAAACTTATATACCTACTTGTTTTAAGATTTGTTATATATATATATATATATCAATTTTTCATAAACTTCCATGATTATGTGATTATGTGATATTATGTGAATGGGCCCAAATGTGCCGGAGTGGTTTGGGTGTGTTCCGTCGGGACATACTATTGAGTAGCCGATTTTAAGAGTTCACACTCCCTCCATCTCCTAATCCCCCCTTGGGTAGACGGAGTGTTCTACTCAAGAGAGAGGGTGGTAGGGAAATATTCGGCATATGCCCGGGATACGACCACCGGAGGATAAGGCAGGCGGGAGAAATGTGCTGGTTGTATATTCGGCATGGGTAGTTATAAGGGTCACTGTTAGGTGACGAAAGGTAGAAAAGTGCAAAATATGTGCTTTATGTGTGTTTTATGTACAACTAACACCCGAGCACATTATGTAATTGAAGTATGTGTTTCTACTCAACACGTGTTGATGTCAATTATGTACTATGTTTTAGATGAGACCGAAATTTTGGAAGAAGAAGAACCGTTCGAGGCATTCTATTAGAATGAAAGATGTTAGACTCCGCTGCGTACTGGCCTTTTGTTTTTACTTGTCACTCACAAGTTGTATTGTGATACGTTGTAACTTGTATTGATTTTTGTATTTCGTATGTACTAAGTTTAAATAAACTTTTGTATGTACATAATAATAATATTAATAAAGCATGAATTACCGGGGTCGTCACATGCTTCAATGATGTCGTTGAGAGACTTGAAACCCTAGCTCTTGGAGTAAACAAAAATAGGGCCAAAGGAAGGATTTGAGTTGGTGATGAGGTGGCTCACCCCCTACCAAATAGAAGACCTATTTGATAATCGAAGTCTAGGGGGATGCACACCAAATGCAAGAAGACGACAATATGGGCACAGGAAAGGGATTTGCTAGATTTCTGTTCAAATGTAGATATCCCTAACTGTAATGGTAATCTAAATATTGAAAATTTATATATTAGATTGCTGAAGTTGAAAGATTCTTCAATTACCTGGATATACCTGAAAAGAAGAAAGTACAATTAGTAGCATGCAGATTGAAGGTGTGTCTTTAGCATGGTGGGATATAATTTAAGCCCGTAGAGTGCGAGAGGGGAAACAAGTATGATCTTAGGAGAAGATGTGACGACTCTTGAGGAGAGACTTTCCACCACCAGATTATGGCTATGTTTTATTTCAACAGTACCAAAAGTGTCACCTAGGAACAAAGTCAATTCACGATTACACTACTAAAACTATGAGATTGACAGAGAGGAATGACTTAAGGAAAAACTGAGGATCAACAGGCAGCCAAGTATCGTGATAGGTTGAAGTCGACGCTTAAAGATGAAATTGGGGTCCAAGTTATAAGATAACTGAAACTCGTAATCTTGCACTAAAATCATAGTACATGATGCAAGAGAAGGCGAAGCCAGAACACTCTTGCAAAAATTATAGTGGAGATTATCACAAATTATACTGGGATAAGAATGGAACATCCCAAACTTTGAGCTCAAATAATGATCGATGTAAGGAGGAAAAAGGTGGTGGCAAAACAAAAGGTGACAAACAAAAAGGAGGTACCAAAGACGATAAATCCCTTGCAAGACCAACTTCTGACAAGTGCTGCAAGTGTAAGCAGCCTGGGCATCAATCTAGTGATTGTCCTCTACGAAAAGCAGTCAACATTGTAGAGAAAGAAAATGAGGAAGGTGATGAGATCTACTGTTGACCTAATAGGGATGATGAAGAGTATGAAGAAAGCTCGAGTGAGTAGAATCTGTGCTTAGGAAGTTGATACTTTCACTTAAGCAAGAAGGCAATTCTCATACCTCCCCCCCCCCCCCCAAAAAAAAGGAATACAATTACCAAAGGCATCAATTATTCCAAACCAGGTTCACTAATCATTTCTTTGATGTCATTATTGATTGTGGTAGCTTTGAGAATATTATTGGTAAGGATACCGTTGAACAACTAGGCTTGAAAACTAAAGAACATCATAATCCCTACACTATTAGTTGGATTAAAGCTGTTCAGAAAATCCATGTTATTGAAAGATGTAAAGTGCCTTTCTCTATTGGTAAGTATAGGGATGAGGTATATTTCAATGTAGTAGATATAGATGATTGCAATTTGTTATTTGGTAGACCATGGCAATTTGATGTTGCAGCTCAACATGACAGAAGGGAGAACACATACAAATTAGAGAAAGATGGAAAGAAAATAAACAAGTTGCCTATGAAAGACGGTTATACACCCAAAGCTTCTAAAGTAAAGGGGAACACTTTTTTTTACTGTGACACAGTCTACTCTTGAAATTGAAGAAGATTTTAAGCAAGCAAGAGAAATTCATACTTTGGTTGTAAAACAGGTTTTGGCTATGAAGGAATAGTAACAAGAAAGAGAATATCCTTATGCTATAGAGCCACTATTGGAGGAATTCGCCTAAATCTTGCTTGATGAGTTACCTAATGGCTTACCTTCAATGTGAGACATACAACACCATATTAAATTGATTCCTAGCGATAATTTACCTAACCGACTGCATTACCGAATAAGTCCTCAAAAGAGCAAAACATTAAAAGTAAAATTGGAGGAATTGCTACAAAAGGCCACATTCGTGAGAGCATAAACCCATGTGCAATCGGAGCCCACTTAACACCGAAGAAATATGGTAGTTGTGGTATATATGTTGATAGTCACAGTATAAATTCCCTATCCCATGTCTTAATAAGGTGCTTGATCATTTATATGAAGTCAAACTCTTTACAAAGATAGATTTTTGGAGTGGCTACACCAAATGTGCATTAGACCTGAGGATGAATGGAAAACATCATTTATACCCAAGAATAGGTTGTATGAATGGCTTGTGATGCTATCGGTGTAACTAACATTGCTAGTACTTTAATATGGTTGATGCATTAGGTTCTTAAACCGTATATTAGTGAAATTGTTATCTACTTTGAAGACATATTGGTTTACAGTCGATGCAAGGAGAAGCATGTGGTGTACTTGTGCAATGTACTAATTGTTTTGAGGGAAAATAAATTATACATCATTCTAAAGAAATGTAGCTTCATGAGATGAAAAGAAATCTAAATTTGAATTGGAATCTAAAACTTAAAAAGGAAAGAAATAGAGTAGATATAGGAAAACTAACAAACTACTGTTAAAGTAAAACTCTTTTGCCATACGGGACTTTGCCCTTGCACAAGATGAATTTTCATGTAACAATGATGTCCAAACCTCACTCGGTAGGTTACCATTTTCAATAGTTTATACCACCAATTTGGAATGTTTGTTTCTTTTGGTGAAGATCAACCTAAGAAGTATGGTCCCTATAAAATACTCAACAAGATCAATGATAATGCATATGTAGTGGATCTTCCACTTCATTTGGAAGATTTAAAACATTCAACGTGGTTGATATCTATCTATTCACCTTTTGGATGAGCTTTTATATTCTGAAAGAGTTGAAAACTCAAGGTCAATTTTTTCTCAAGTGGGGGAGGATAAATTAGAGTAAATGGCAAAAGAGTTTTACAATGGTAGAAGAGTATTACTTTAGCAGTAGTTTATTAGTTTTTCTATGTCTAGTATATGTCTTTCGTTTTCAAGTTTTAAATTAGTATTCAAGTTAGAATTTTTTTTAAGTCTTAGATTCCTATTCAAGTTGGGAAATCCCTTCTAAGTTTTGCATTCCGATTCAAGTTATGATTCTTCTAATTCTTATATATAGGAGGCTTTCATTCTTATGAACAATTCATAATATAGTTTTTATAGAGTTTTTCCCACGTTTCTTGATTGCAACTCTTTAAGAATTATTGATATAATTCTTGCATGTTAACGCTTTCTTGTTGCGTCAAGAACATAGAGGACCATTGGCTAGAGTTAGGCCTTTCATGTTAGCCCAGGCCAACCTATACCCATTCATTTTATCCATACACAAACCTAGGCTTGGACCCATTAAAAGAATTTCATTGGGTCTGGGTCTTTACACGATTAATACCCAAGAAATATTACCCAATCCCCAACCAAACTCTATCACCTATAATTATGATTTGCTCTCTCTCACCTGATTCTCTAACTCCTCTATTGCCCCACCTCCGCTGCTGTGCGACTACCTCCATCATACCAACGCTACTTTGCCTTCTTTTGGCTAGTATTTTTTTTCTCTTTATTATTTGTTACATGGACAAATTAATTATAGATTTGATATACAAGAGGAATTTTACATATTCTAGCATCAAATCGGTCCTCCTATTATTAGTTCTTGAATAGAAAAATGAAGTGGGGGTTTTTTTTTTTTGTTTATTTGTCTATTTGGTGATTATTTTACATGTTTCTACTTATTTTTGTTGAGAGAACAATGATAGTTGCCTTTAACATAGTTCTTTACTTAGAAAAGAAGGAACTGATTAGTCAACATGTTTATGTAGTACATACATATAATTTAGCTGCATAGAGGACCTTTTTCTCATGTGCTATTAATAGATATTCAACTTCTATTAGCTTGGATTTTATTTTGGTTCTGATGCTCATGGTTTTTGCAAGCACCTAGAATTTGTACTTTGGGGAACTAAGTTTGAGTGCTTCATCAATAGCTTTAGGGGCGAGAACCTAGAAAATAGGGCTTAGCCCTCCACTTAGTTGTGTGAGTAATTTGATCAAGAGTGATAACATAGCGGTTAAAGTAATGAAATAGTAGAGTGATTGTGAGAAATTCATAGAGAGTGCAATCAAGTACAAGAGAGTGCTATAGAGTGAAAATTTTATTAGATTTCACCTTATGGGGCTTTAGGCCTTTTATAGAGATAGGAAGGTAGCTTCCCCGTAGGGTTGCCTCTTGAAATTTGTGTGGTTAGGGGAGTTTGTTGAGATTTAGGTGGATATGGTTGCTGGTTCGTACAAAGTATGCTCCCTCATTTGCCACATCGCTATTCACTTGGTCTATGGCTCATTTCAATCCTCAAAGATGGTTTATAGGCATGGATTCTAGGAACAAGCCTTTTCTAGGCTTGGGCTTGAGGACAGTTGTTGGGCCTATCTCTATGAAGGAACTTTTCCTGGTCCTAGTCCCAAAAATCACCTTTGAGACTTATTTTCTCCCAATATATCACCTAACAAAAAAACGGGTAAGAATATGTAGTATTATCATTCCCCTCCCCCCAACTCTCGTAGTTGGGCGAGCCTGACTATGAGAGTAGGACAAGAGTCTTTACTCAACGAACAAAATTTTTTTCTCCAACCTTCCTCTCGACAAACTTCAAGGATGTCACGTTCCTACACGAAATCGCGCAGTTTTTTGCAGGAATTTTTAAAATTCTCATATATGGTGTTCTCCTGAAGAGTATGTACTTGTCCTAGACGCTTAGGATGAGGAATATATTGCCCAATAATGTATTACTCTTGATGTTTATGTCCTTCCTGTTCTGATACTTATTTATGAGTTTGTAGAACCTTCTATGAGTTGTCACCTCTGTAGCGCCTAGGTTAGGTACACATTCTTGACAAGTACAATGCTAAGTGACTATCCCCTACATGCTTTGCAAGTTTGCAATTATACTCTTAGTGTACGAATGGTCTTTCTATTTTTGTTTAGATTATTGTGCATGTGTCATGAGTCTTTAACACCTTGTGTGAGAAATCGAGTCTCTTTCTAGCACACCTAAAGTTGCATTGTTATTCTACTACTATTTCACCTCTGCAATCATGATATTACGTTCACAAGTCATAGTAAGAAACTTAATATAAGCGCTTTCAAAGATGTATTAAGATCACCTCTCTGCATGAAGATTGACGTATTGCAAATTGTTTAACGCTAGAGATCTCAAATTTAGGCATGCATCTGATTATTTTGTCATCCAACAGGGTGTGTTCCTACTCAAAGAAGACCTCCTAGTTGATTTAGGACAACTCTGGTCCTTATATTTTCTTTTCAGGGCTGTAGCCTTGTCTCATTGCCCAGAATAGTGCATTCTTACTAATAGAAAATCTTTTGGTTATTTTATGACAGCTATAGTCCATTTATTTTCCCTTATCTCATTACCAGGAAGGTGTGTTCCTACTTTGGAAAGACCTCGTAGTTGATTTAGGATGGTTCTCGTCCTTAATTGTAGGTTGGAATTTTGTAGGTTGGGGTCTTATTTCATTGTCCAAGAGGGTGTGTTCTTACTCTAGAAAGCCCTACTGGTTCTTCCAGGATGGATCCTACCCTTCCTGATTCCAATTTCAGGGTAGAGCCTTTAAGCCAAAGCCTTATATCCTCATTTAGGAGGGTGCCTTCTTACTCAGGAAATCCCTATATGCCGATTCATAATGGCTCACATATTTCCCTTTTTGATGACTAGAGCCTGATTCAATTACCAATGAGGTACATTCCCATTTTGGGATGACTTTTTTGCTAATTTAGGAAGGCTCACGTCCTTTTTCCTTCTTTATCTTCTTCTTCTTCTTCTTCTTCTTCTTCTTCTTCTATTTGTTTTAGAAGGACTTGCCCTTTATTATTGGACTTTATTACGTCCTATATATTTAGGTTATTGATGGTTCTTTTGGGTTATTCTTATTCATCTACAAAAAGTTCTTCCTGAAGAGTCCCCTTCCTTGGAGGATCTATCATGTCTAGTGCTTGTCATTCTTCTGCTTAATCTATAAGATCGTCTAAATATCTTTTGTGGACAAGTCTTTTGATCTTGTCACCAAGGTAGCGACATACTCATTGTAGAAACAACAAAAAATTCTTGAAGAGGGTGTAGTATTTGCATTTTTCAATCTTCGTCACCAATTTGATAAACTTTTCCCTTGCAATTGCATGAGAGTTTGGGATGGATGGTGAGGCCTTTAGGGCGGTGTAGTGGTTATATCTTGATCTTGAATGGAGAACTATATCTCTATCTTCCTTCTTAAGGAGCTTCTCAACCGAGCCCATGGAATTTTCTTCCTTATTCCTTCGATCCTTTCTTTATTCTCTTGGATCATCATTGGGTTCTAATATCGCTTTGTTAGTGTTAATGTGCATTGCTAAGAGCTCATTGAAGTTAGTTGGGGGTTTTTGGCTAGGGAGCAGACGCTTCCCCTATGCAATGATAGATTGCATCTCATTGCTAATTTTTGGTACTTGAATGATGGTTGCATTAAGCCTATCCAGATGGCATTGCAGGGAATCTCATTCTCCCTTCTTTATGCTAAAAAGGGTTAATGGGGTCTATAGTCGTTTCTTACTAATGGAGAGCTGGTGAAGGAATAGTTGACGAAATTCACCAATGGACCGAGTGGAATCTGGAGGTAATTGGTTGAAACATTGCTATGTACTCTTAATAAAAGTTGTATGAAAGCTTTGCATTTGACTCTGATGCTTTTGATTTTTTCGAGCACCTTAAATTTGTAACGTGGGAAATGAGTTTCAACACTTCAGGCAAGAATCCTTGATTTCAGGGGAGGAAACATGCAAAATAAAGGTTATCACTCAACTAAATTATGTGAGCAATATGATCAAAAATAAATAAAGGAATGATAAACGTAATGGAATAATGGACAAATGATGAGAAAATTCATGGAGAATGTGATTGAGGGCAAGAGATTACTATAGGTTGCCAAAACGTTAGTAGTCTTTACCCTGTGAGGCTCAAGGCCTTATATAGAGCCAAGACTGCAACTTACCTATGAGATTCCATCTTAAAAATTCGGGATAGTTATAGGGGTTGTTGAGGATTTCATGGGATGTGACATTTAATTATTATCAGATAATTCCTCCCATTTATCACATACTCATTAACTTGGTCTAGGGCGGATTCCCCTCCTCTATGGTAGGTGCACTGGCTTGGGCTCCTACCCTTTTTAGGCTTGGGCTTCAGGTTGGTCGTTGGGCCTATCTAGGGTGGAGCCTTTTCTAGGCTTGGGCCTAAGCCTAAGAATCATCATTAGGTCTTATTTTTGTGGTGACTCGACTATGAGAGTAGGGAAAAAGTTTTTTAAGAAAACATATAGTATCATCATTCCCCCCAATCTTGTAATCGAGATGACTCAACTATGAGAGTAGGGAAAGAGTCTTTGTTTTGTGGGACAAATTTTCCTTTTTTCTTACATCGACATCCTTCTTGATGTCCTTTAGGACTCTCATGAATTTATGCTTTCTGGAAATGTGCGGGAAAATTCTCTTCCTACAAAATTCACAATTTGCATGTTCTATTGAGAAACGTAAAAAGTACTCTTCCAAAGTAATTCTGCTGCAATATGTCTCATTTATTTAACTGAAGTTCATGTATATCCCCAGAAGGATAGATATTCATCTTACTTGAATTTAACTCAAATATTTCTTTTGTGGTTAGACTCTTCTAATTCCCCAAGAAAGGTAAGAAAGAGAAAAAAGAAGACTTATTAATGCTTAGGGCTCTTTCCCCAAAAATCTCTTCTCCTCACATCATTGACCTCTTCCCCTCTCAATCATCGCCACCCCTGCTCATTTGTCACCAGCTCGCCATTACTTGTCATCTCCACTGCCACTTGTCCGTCCGGCAGCCACATCACCTGGTTAGTTGCTACCGCTCTCTGTTTGCTTTTGCCTCCGGCCCTCCCCTCCTACCAATCCACTGCCACCGCTCTACTTGTGGTCGCCATCGCCGTCGAGGAACAATGTTTTTTGGCCACTTTTCAACCTCGAAGATGATCTAGCCCCAATCTATTCTCCTCCTCCTCAATTTTTGTCCTCAAAACCTCTAGTTATTTTTCACCTTCCTCTTTTCTTTGTCATCCAATTTTTGCTGCATTTTTCTCAATTTTTTCTGATTTCTCTTTGTTTTTTTGGCTTGATTTAATGAGCTTCATGATTTCTTACCTCCATGTTTGTGTGAAACCCCCTATAGTTGTGGGTATTGAATGGAAACTTGCTTAAATCTTTGTGTAGGACTGTAATCTTTGGTATGGGATTATATTCGTTATTCCCTTCCTTGTGTTGAGTATTGGGATATAAGTGTGCTTTGGCTACCCCCTTGTTTTGCACTTACTTCTTGGTGTGAACTCTCCTGCGTATTAGTTTTGGCCTTGATGTTGATGAGTTGTTTGTAGTGACTCTTATGCGTCTTCCAATTTGTAATTTTTTGTTTGTCTGACTCTGCATATATATAGGTTTGTGTGTACGAGGCTTTCTTCTTGGTCCCACTTTCCATATTCTTTTCATGATGCTTTCTAATCCTAAACTCACTAAGAGTTTTGGGAGTCATGCGGATCCTACGAAGATAGAGGATAGTTCCCCGAGCTTATCGATTTGCTCAGATTTCCTACTAGCCTCCTCTTTTGGTGACCTACATCTTGAGGAGCCCGATCAGGAGTATAGAGGGGAAAACAAGGATTCCCTGAGTGGTAAAAGGTAGAGGTGTCAATGCAGGTGGGTCGGGTGGGTTTGGGTCGAGTTGAGGTATAGGTATAACAAAAATAATACCAACCCCGAACCTGACCGAACCCGATGTTCAACATGAAAGGTCCAACCCTAACCTAACTTGATTGGGTTCGGGTTGGGTTTGGCTTGACCTGATTCACTTTTAGGTCACCTATCAACCCAACCCATTTTCTTTCCTTCTTTTTGTTCCCCTCTTAGTTTTTAAGAAAAATTGATTATGACAAAAAAAAGTTATAAAAAACTACGAAAAGAGATATAGAAAAAAGAGATCAAGTTAATATCCTAAAATGAAGACCACATTAGCATAAATGTCATCACTAAATTCTAAATCATTTTATATAACTATGAAATTGGTTAAAAATTTGTGATTGATGGAGTAGAAATTTAAGTAACTAATGAGAAGTAAATACTATAGTTTATATAATATTAAAATATTGATATTAACGTGAATTATATTTATATCAATTTTATTTTTTAAATAAATGTTATATTTTTCAATAATGAAAAATTCTTCTTGCTTTAGAAATGATACATGTTTTAACTAATTAACATTAAAAAATTATTAATATCTATAAATTGAAATATCAATCTAAATTTTAAAAGATATAGTTGTTTATGACATTCTTTGCAAAACGATCATGTAATCTTTTATACCAATCATTCTCCTAACAATATAAATTGAGTTTTTTTTTCTTGGTTAAGAAAATGGTTCAGGGACACTACAAATTGTCTTTAATTGTGTTCAAAATTTCAAATTTTGAGGCCAAATATTAAACTAGTCAATATGATAGCATAAAGAGAATAAAAACAATGATATAAGATAAACCAAATATATTTCAGTTTCTTACATCTATTGAGGTATAGCAAGACTATAACCACATTGTTAAGTTGTTCTTGATAAAGAGAATATTTGAATTCTTTCTTAATTATAAATTATATTATATTTATTTTTAAATGCAATAATAAATATTTTTAAAAAATAGATAGCACTAAATGAAAAACAAAATAAGTGAATGAATAAAAATAAATATCACAGGTTAAAGTCTTAAAGAGTGAAAAATAAAAAAATTAAATGAAGAATATATATATATATATATATATATTAAAAAAACTTGGGTTGGATCGGGTAAAGTTAGGGTTGAATCGGGTTATGGGTGACCTGAGATTTAATTTCAGCTACTCGGGTTGACCAAAACCCAACCTAACCCGATTTTAATTTTCGAGTCAAGTTTCGGATCCGACCTAATTTGATCGGAACTCGAAAATCCCAAACCCAAACCTGATTTTTTTTGGGTGGGTCGTGTTCGGATTATCAGGTTGGTTGGTTTTTGACACCTCTAGTGAAAGGCAACCTTTCGCTGGACCCCTGTGCTTCTTTTGGAGGATTCTATCATTAACCACCTCAGATGGACTATGGACATTTGATTTGATTTTCTTATATGTGCCTCGATAGCTCAGGACCA
Source organism: Petrea volubilis (assembly GCA_026212405.1). Lineage (NCBI taxonomy): Eukaryota > Viridiplantae > Streptophyta > Magnoliopsida > Lamiales > Verbenaceae > Petrea > Petrea volubilis. The sequence goes on from CM047874.1 coordinate 13,343,872, forward strand.
GCCTTGTCGGCCTCCTACAGGCTACTTATGCTTTTATGCCTCACAGCTGTCATGTGGGATGAGATTCCCGATCCCCTATTTTTATAGGGAGAGTCATGCCTACTTTAGGTCCCCATTAACTAGTTGACACCGAATTCCTTCCGTATCCTTGCCAGCTATGCTATCTTGGGCCTACTATTTAGGGGAGGTCCACTCTACTGAGCAATTTCACTCATTCTTTCACCTCAAAAGCATTGAGCCTAGGTTATTTTATTTTAACCCTCGATAGAATGTGGCTTTCTTGGGAATGCCAGACTCTCCTAGAATTGGAAGCCACATTACTTATTTATCTCACCTTCCCAAGGGTAGGGCTTTTCCGCTTCTTGGATAGACAGTGTGCCTAGGCTTGAGAAATATAATTATTGTAGATGTCCCAATAAATTTCAGAATGTACTACGCAGGTTGAATGCTATGACATACAATATGAAGAAATTGTTTATTGATAAGTTACTTGATCTATGCTTTTCTCAGGAGGATCTAGCGGGATCCTCTGGTATTTGCATGTATCTTTCTTTATCTTTAACATGTTATATTGTATTATTACCTATTTGCTCTTATTCATGACACCTTGTTTGTTATTCATAGATCTAAAGATGTTGCATTTTTTGATAAAGGAATGTCTGCATGCTATGAACCATGGTGGTCACACTCTTGATGCCCTTGCTCTACCACTCCCTTCCAAAACCGCATCTCTCCTCCTAATGAGTGAGTAATCTGGACACTCCCCTGAGAGGGGTTTTAATAAGGCCAAATGGAAATGCCCTACTGAGCTCGCTCCCCATGCCTTCTAGAAGGCAAAAGGCATTAACTCTTCTTTTGATCGGTATCCTTTACTAGGTCATTCCTCTTGATCATCTCCCTCTCCTCATTTTGAAGATGAGCGGCACTGACGTGTGTGATTCGCCCCTTAGTGGGATGCTATAGTTACTGATTACATCCTCCCTGACGGAGATCCCATGTTTGGGCTCAAGTTATTGTGAGGACTGACTCTTCCTGCGGATATGGGTTATTTGGAGGGGCTCTCTTCTGACTATGTCAAGGGGTAGATAGCTTCGCATGTGTCATAGGTATGATTTTATGGCCTTTCTTGAACCTTTCCTTCTTATATGGACTCCTAGATCAATGCATCGTCCTTCCTTTTGAGAGGTTAGGGAAAAAGGCTCTAGGAATTAGAGGGAATTGTTACATCCTTGCAAGCTGAGTTAACTAAGGAGCATCTCCTGGGTATCCTACCAGAGGAGATGTTTCCTTCCAGGATATGGAAACTGCCCTAGATACGGCCCTCCTTGGTGGTGCGCCTTCCTAGGGGGGTAACACCCCTAATATCGCTGAAAAGGATTATCATGTGCGTAGCTCAAAAGTAAGCACCCCTCCAAGTGGGAAGAGGAAAGCGAACTTGGGTGATGTGGGAGACGAGTCTAGCTTGTGATTTTTTTGAGCCTCTTAAATTTGTAACATGGGAAACGAGTCTTAGCACTTCATGTAAGAATTGTCGATTTCAGGAGAAGAAACCTACAAAACAAAGGTTAGCACACTCGTCTGAATTGTGTGAGTAATATTATCGAAAATGATGAAAGAATGATAAAAGGTAATGAAATAATGGATAAATATTGAGAAAATTCATGGAGAATATGATTGAGTGTAAAAGAATGCTATAAAGTGCCAAAAAGTTAGTAGTCTTCACCTTATGAGGCTCTAGGCCTTATATAGAGCCAGAAATGCAGCTTACTAGCGATATTTCTTCCTAAAAATCCAGGGTAGTTAGGGCTATTGTTGAGATTCTCATTCAATATGGCTATTAATTCTTATCAGATAAGTCTTTCCATTTATCACGTGCTCATTGACTTGGTCTAGGGCTGATTCCCTTTCTCCAAGGTGGGTGTATGGGCTTGGGCTTCAAGTTGGTTGTTGGGCAGATCAGGATGGTGCCTTTCCTGGGCCTAAGCCTAAGAATTGTCCTTGGGCCTTATTTTCTCTATTGTATCACCAAGCCCAAAAAAATTGAAAATATATAGTATTAGACTCCATCGGTATATCTACAGAGCACTCTCAATCCCTCGAACTTGATTAGGTGTTCTTGGGGATCGGTAGTACCATAGTATTTAGAAAGGCTAGTTGTGTCGGTAAGGGGAGGAAGGATGCCTACCTGTATGTTCCTAATAAATAGGGGATCCTATAGGTATGGGATCTCGCTTACCTATAAGCCTTGTTTCTATCTATAGCATCTTTTGTTGTAGCTCCAACGCCCATATACAGGGGGCCACCTTACTGGGAGTTGCCCAACAAGGCATTCCCCCCCCCCCCCCCCCGCGCTCTTGCATTGATTGTCCCTATATTGTGTGTGTTCATTTGGACATCCTAAATGTTGACATTTGGTTAGATATTGACACTAGTTGGGAGAGGTGGTAAGCTACCTATGGGGTTGTGTTACCTTATAGGAAAGGCCCTTCCTCCCCGCACGGGAAATTAATATTCAGCCAGAATTGTAGATGAGAACCCTGCTTGGGCGCGTGTTGATTCTCCTATATGCCTGTGAGGCATACTAGTTACTGCCACCGGCATCATGCTTGCACTGTATGGTTACCACGCTCTATGTCACGCTATGTCCTAATGGAGCATGATGCTTTCCATCGGGATTGTGTCAAGCTTTGTCCTAATTATTCAATCAGGGGCGTATCACCTTTCCTAGTTGTAGACTATCCTGTTTAAAGAGTTTGTGGTACAATGCCTACTAAGGCAGCCTGCATGGCCTCCGTTATCATCTTGTGCATGTATCCTATCATGGTTGATGGTGTAAATGAGCTTCTTGGTGTTGAGTTTGCTGGGCTACCCTCTGTCCTTCTTACTAGTAGTGAGGAATGGGCCCCTCCCAGAACAGGTATGCTTTGACCTGGAACATTGTGGAAATTTCATACCTCTTGCATCGTGCATCCCTAGAGATTGCCCTGCCACATTAGTTACTCCTGCGAAAAGCACTCCTGAAGATGGTCCTCCTCTGGTTGACACTCCTTCAGAGGGCCCTCTTGAAGATGGTCCTCCTCCAGTCCACACTTCTATAAAAGACACTCCTAAAGATGGTCTTCATTCGGTCGACAATCTTGCAAAAGACGCTCCTACAGTCGGAGTTGGAGTTTGGGTGTTCAAGCCTCTAGAGGACTCCATCTTGGTGGTGGAAACAGGAGGGGCATCACCTTCCTGAGAAGGGACATTATGAGCTTTCATTCCTTTAGCCATGGGTATGTTGTTGTTAGCGATCGTAACATTTCCTTGATTAGGATGTTTTGGATCTTACTCACTCTTCAACTTCGTGTTCCTACAGGTGATGACATATGATGCTTGCGGTTTTTTGTACACCTCAAATTGGTACTTTGGAAAACTGAGTTTGAGCAGTTTGTAAGAAGATCGATAGCTCCATGTGTGGAAACCTACAAAATAAGTGTTAGAACTCTACTGAATTGTGTGAGTAATTTGATTGTGAGTGATAAAATAGCAATAAAAGTAAGGAAATAGCAGAGTGATTGTGAAAAGTCATAGAGAGTGCTATAAAATGTGATTCTCAGAATGCTAGCTTTACAAATTCAATCTGAATTTCCAAAATATTCCCTTTTGATCTCCTTTGCTTCTGAATTTTTTAAAATTGCAAACTTCCAAAAATTGTTATGATTTTGAATTTTGTTTATTCAATTGTAGTTTGGTGGTAGGATTTGTGCATAGAAAAGTGAATAAATGGGAACTCTTGTTATGGAAAAGCTCATTTATGAAATATATTCAAGTACTGAAACTTTCTTGTTGATTATACATGAATATTTTTAGCTCTAGATTTTCATTTATCTTTTAACCCTTTTCTGGTAATTGTTGGCATCGAATTGTTTATAAACCAGTCTAAAAATAATTCTTGATCAAAATCAATGGGTTTTGGTAGCAAAATGTTCAAAAATAAGTCTAAAACAAGCAATGTGCAATCTTGTTATAAATACTTAAATCATATTTGTTTTTATATTAATGTTTGCGCTTGTATCACAAGCTAGTTGGTAATTGATGTTTTTGGTAGAAAAATGGGTTAGGTACAAGCCCGACCCTAAAACATCAGGTTTGAAAGCTTACCCAAACTTACAGTCTTGGTGGGTCTAGGTCGGGTTTGGGCCTAATATATTTCATGGACAACACTAGGTTTGGGCTTGGACCTAGCCTAGCTAGAGCCATTTCTTGCAGTGGCTTTGTGCGTTGATTATGGATGAAGTCATTGTTCTATTGCACCTTAAAAGTCAAAAAATATTTCAAAAGCAAATTGTAGTAATGCTCACCGATGATGGAATTAGGAGAGAGGGGTTGGCAAGAGTAAGGAGCTCCATGTTCTGGTTGGACCCAATCCATTTGATTGTAACACATGAGCATTTGAACTATACTTTCTTACTGCAACATACCCTTGTTTGTAGTTTTAACATTATAATTATGTAATTGGTAAATTCTTATGTTAAATAATTATTTTATAGTAAATTGATAAAGTATGCCATTAGTTAAAAAAAAGAAAAAGAAAAGGTAGATGCTAGATTAAATACGCAATAAATGAGTGCTTGTTATCAAGCCAACATCTTTTGACACAAAAATCACCTATTTATGGTTATTGGCAATGTTAGGTGATTCTCCATTGACTTAAGTGTAATTATTTAAAACTCACCCAACATAGGTCCCTTTAATTGAATGTTCTATTAAATCACTTCTCATTATTCAAATCTGCTAAAACTTCTTCTATTCTATACCACTACTAGAAAAAGAGCAAATAGCCACGGATTTTAGCCACGGGAAAAATCCGTGGCTAATCCGTGGCTATTAGCCACGGATTAGCAACAATTTTCGGTGAAAAAAAAATTTGAGCTTTAGCCACGGATTGGCCACGGATTACCCGTGGCTGATTTAGCCACGGCCAAGCCGTGGCTAAATGTCGTGGCTAAATTTGGCGCCAGTTTTGCCGCCAATGGTTAGCCACGGCTTGGCCACGGCCTAGCCGTGGCTAATTTAGCCACGGTCAGACCGTGGCTAAGCCGTGGCCCTTAGCCACAGTCTAGCCACGGCCTAGCCGGGGCTGGATTAGCCACGGCCAGGCCGTGGCTAAGGGCCACGGATTAGCCACGGCCTGACCGTGGCTAATCCAGCCACGGCCTGGCCGTGGCTAAAAATTTTTATTTTTATTTTTTTGCAACAAATATGATTTGAACTCTTGACCTGTTAGTTAAAGTTAGAGTATTAAACCACTACACCACTTTAACTTTTTGTTTAATAATTAAATTTTGCTATACTTAAGTAATATAGATATATATATTATATTGTATATATTGATATATATAATAAATGATTCGATATATTACATACGTATAAGATTAGATATACTTATATATATGTACATTTATATATAATTAGCTGTATATATATTAGATGTATAAGTACATATATAACATATATTAGATATATAATACACTAATATATATTTATTTCATATAGATGATTGATCATATATAGTACATATGATTAGATATATATATATATATATTGGATCTATATATACGTACACTACATTTATAACATATATTAGATATGTTCTATATAGATATATACTTATATCATATAGACTATATATAGAGGATTAGAATGTACATATAATATATTAATATATATGAGATACACATTGACATATACGTATATTGATATATGTATATATGATATATATACTTGGAAATATATATATACACATATATTGATATATATATACTTGAACATATGTATATATACATGATATATATATATATATATATAAATATAGCCATGGATTAGTCACAAATATATATATATATATTGGTACATATATACTTGGATATATAAATATATGTATCAATATAAATTTACATATGTATCAATATATATATATATATATATAAATTTATCTGTGGTGCAAAAAAAATGAAAAAAAACAATTAGCCACGGATAAATTTTTGTTATTGATATTTTAATTATCTCAATATAAATTATCTATATATACTTGGATACATATATATATTGATACATATATATACTTGGACATTTATATATATATTGATACATATATACTTGGACATATTTAAAATAGATACATATCTATCAATATATATACTTGGACATTTATATATATATATATATATTGATACATATATACATGGACATATTTAAAATAGATACATATATTGATATATATATATATATGATATATATACTTGACATATATTATATAATACCACACATATACGAAGATATTGACATATTATCACGAATTAAAGTTGCTATTATCTAAATATAAATTATATAAATAGACTTTTGTTATAATTTTTGTTTTTGATATATTAGTTTATTAAATATTTGTCATAAAAAAAAAGTTGAATATTGAACGATAAAGTCAAAGGTAAATATCTTTATTTTTAAAAAAAAATAATTGGTTAATAATTTATAAAAATTACTAAAATTAAATTAAAAAAATTGATAAAACTAATGAAATTTATTAGATAATTTAAGTTTAAAATATTGTAACAATATAGTTTAAGTATAAAAAAAATCAATCAATAACCAAAGAACTCCCTTGGCGCAACGGTTACATGCTCCATTTATAACATTGATGTCCCGTGTTCGAATCTCCTTGAGCGCAAAAAAAAAAGCTTGGGGGTTGGGGCGCGGGTTTCAGGTCCGGGTTGGGGCACGGGTCCGGGTTGGGCCGCGGGTTTGGATATAATTAGCTTTTTTTTTTTTTCCACTGGCCACGGATTGGCCACGGCCTGGCCGTGCCTAATCCGTGGCCCTTAGCCACGGCTAGGCCATGTGTAGAAAAAAGTGGCCAAAGTTGGCCACGGTTTGCCCGTGGCTATTAGCCACGGCTTGGCCGTGGCTAAGCCCAGCCGTGGCTAAAAAGCTGTGGCGAAGGTTAGCCACGCCACTTTTAGCCACGGAAAAAATCCGTGGCTAATCCGTGGCCAATCCGTGGCTAATCTCCTTGGCCACGGATTTTTTGCCAAATCCGTGGCTAAAATCCGTGGCTAAATGCCTTTTTTCTAGTAGTGTACAAAAAACTACAAACTCTACGAAACATCTTTTCATTTCATAAACCACTTAATAGTTGCTGCACAAAAAAAGAAGAAAGTAGCTTATTACTCCTCTGTGCTTGAATTGTGATCGGGTAGGTAACTTTGAGCACCAATAACTTTCCCAATTCGTATTGGAATTGCTCCAAATTAATTCCCATTTCTTTTTCTTACTTGACATTGTTTCCAAAATATTTAGGCACCTAAAATTTCCTGCAGTTTGATCGGGAATTGAGTAGATATTGAAAATTATCTTAGAGGTAGATGTACGAAACAGTTTTCTAGAAATCTGGAAAAATTTATAGATTTTGGGTTTCTTTGAGCAATATTTGGATACACATAGCTCTCTCATATTTTATTCAAATTTGATGAAACTTGCATTTTTAGTGCCTTAAGTAGAGGGTTTTCTTCTTCTTTCTCTGAGAAAAATAGGCAAGCTTCCATACTCTTATGCCCAAGCAATGTAAAAGATCAAGCTTGAATGGCTTAGAGTGAGAGCTTTGCCAAACATGCCTCAAAGTTGAGGGTTTTAGTTATTTTGCCATCTTCATGTTTGTTTAAAGCCTTATGGAAAATTTTTCATATTGTAACTCTTGTTGGGATGAAGTTGAAGGATGGATAGACTTGTGAGCATGATCTTGAAGATATTGCGTGATTAATATGCTTTATTTGGAGTACTATATGCTTATTATGCTATATTGGAAACATTATGTGATTACTGTGCCCTTTATTTGGAATTCTTATGCTTATTTGAACTATGTGAGTTTTATGTTTTATATGAAGTAGTACGAGACCATAATGCTTTATTTGAGTTATTATGTGAATATCTTATGTTGTTCTTGAAAGTCTTAGTAAAGAAAGCTCCACATATCTATTATTTGATAAGTAGAACTTTTATTATAATTTATTCTTTAAATTTATCCCTATTTTAGTACTTTAAATTTTTAGAAAGTTTCATAAAACTTATTCTTGTAAGTTTATATATATCTATACATTACGTATATATATACATATATATGAACATATTCAAGGTTTTATGGTTTTATCAAGTAATTTGATGGTTGTGTATATATATCTATGTACGTGTATATATATATAAATATTTAAAGTGTCATTATATTTAATATCTAAGTTTATGTTACTAGATGTTACTTAATATCTCTATATATATATATACTTGTATGTACGTATAGGTATATATGTATTATTCATATATTTATATTAGTTATATTTTGTCTATTTAAATATTTATACTAGTAATATTTTAATCTATATATTTATATTCATTATATTTTATCCATATATTTATGTTAATTATAGTAAGTTTACTACTAAAGTATGATGAGCATCATCTTCTAAGTATATTTTTGCTACTATCTATTTGCATATTTAACATTTTTAAGTAAGTATGCTTATTAAGCAAGCATAAAGCTTTCATTTATAAGTGTGGAGCTTACTTTACCAGAAGATAATATAAACTTCCATGATTATGTTAGTTCATGAATATTATGTGAATGGGCCCATATGTGCCAGATTGGTTTGGGGTGTGTTCTGCCGGGACATACAATGGAGTAGTCGGAAGAGTTCACACTCCTTCCATCTCCTAATTCACCCTTGAGTAGATGGCGGGAACTACTCAACATAGAGGGTTCGTAGGACAATACTAGGTGTATGCCCAGGATACAACCACCGGAGAATAAGGCTGGCTGGAGAAAAATGTGCTAGTTGTCATTTCGGCTCGGGTAGTTATAAAGGTCACTGTTAGGTGACGAAAGGTAGAAAGTGTGAAATTATGTGTTCTGTGTGTAACTCGTGTGCCCTTGATACACGAGCATCTTATATGTATAAAGAAATACTTCTACTCAACATATGTTGATTCTGTATTACTGAATGATTTAGATGCTTCCGAAGCTAGCCTTTATGATATGGAAGAGGAGGAGACTTTTGAAGATTTTTACTAGAAAGAAAGATGTAGGATTTTTGTTGCGTACCTGTATTTGGTTTTTGTTTCTGCTATGTAGTTATATAGTAGAACTATTATCTCGGTAGTCTACTTTACGATCTTGTTATGTAGCCTAGCACGTTTTGTAAATAACAATGTATGTATGTATGTAACCACTAACAACAACAACAACAACAGCAGCAGCAACAACAACAATAACAACAGCAACAACAACAACAACAACAACAACAACAATAATAATAATAATAATAAAGGGTTTTCGGGGTCGCCATAGGTGGTGTTAGAGCTTGGGTTTTCGCCTAAACTGTGTTGGGTAAGGATCGTCAGCGTAAGATTTCGGGATAGAAAAGAGATAGGCTTGATCCGAGAAGGTTAATTAGGGATGAAGTTCCTTGGGTAGTGTTTGACATGTGGGGTGGCAGGTATGGCTGGGCGGCCGACTAGTGCATACTTTGCTCCCCTAAATGGAAAATACCTGACTAATTTGAGTATAAGGAGAATTTTTTTTAGGTAATTATGTGACTTAAGTTCTATGTGTGCAAAATCTACCTCTTGAACCTATAAGAACCAACTTGAGAGTCACCACGGGTATATGTGAAAGTTGCTAAAACATCTAGTGCATCTAATGGGTTTTATATTAGGTTGAATTATATTTTGCAAAAATGTATCTTTTGGTAAAAAATTAATACTGAAATAGTGACCTTGAGAATTGGGAAAAGTAGAAGCTATGTACTTTGTTGAAATTAAGAAAAGAAAGATTTGGAAGCTTGCGGTGGTCTAAGGCTTGGAGTTTGAGATATGATTCATAATTATACTATGGTAGTAGAAACGGTATTGAGAATTGAAAAGTATAACGAAGTAATTGAAAATTTAAGACACTTTGTGAGACTACAATTTAGGGGTCGCCCAAGTGGAAGGAACTCTAGAGGATATATCAAAGCTGCAAAAATAGATGTGCGAGGTAACCAAATAAATCTGCAGTGTGGAAGGTACACATTTAGCTTGTTTTATTTACCTAGAATTTTGATTGATCCAAATTTATTACATGTTTTCTAGACTAGAGGTTCAACTTGATATTTATCGAATGAATTAGAAGTAGCCGCTATCCAATATTGATGAGTTATGTGATTAAGTACAAGAAGTTTTAGTATATTCCAAACTAGATTTGAAGTTAGGTGAGAAGGCGAGGGGGGATTTTAGTAGTCATAGGAAAGAAGAGCAATTATTGAATAGAATAAAGATATATAACAAAGCTACTAGGAATGATGAACTTAAGTATAGGTTTTTATTTTAGGTGAAGTGTATAATAGTTAAATGACGATTCCCCTGTGAGTTTTGTTTCTTAAATCTTTTCGTAGGAACTCATTATTACTTATCCAAAGGATCTCTCAAATTCATTTTACTTGGAAACAACTTTTTATAACCTCCATAGGAGATGTACTTTTTAATCGAACATTGAAGCCTATATTCTTTATGTGATTTGTTTCTAAAGCTATAAGTTTGCTTATTACGTATTATTTTTGCCCCTATATATATGCATAATATCGATATTTCTTTGGGATATCTCTTACAACCAATATCCATTGTTTAATGTAAAGGAAAGAAAATGCCAATTTTGTCTTTAACTTTCTTTTAAAACAATGACTCCAATAGCAAGTCTTTTGTTTTTGTAATCATTCTTTTTTGCTTTTAAGACACTTTTCAAAGTTTTCATAGTTGACATCCCTTTTTGTCTCTTTCTTGAAAAGTTTGTGATAGAGGAAATTTCCAAATTATTTGGGAAATTTCCAAATTATTTCACCTATTAGTAAAAGCTTGAAATCTTTGCAATTTATGCCAATCTAACTTGTATGCATTCTCATGTGAATCAATAATAATCTATTAACAGTCTTTTATTCCATTCGCACTTTTAAACTTCAAACATGAAAATTTGTTGAAGCAAGTCTTGAAAATTGATGAGTTATCATTGATCTCTAGTAAACTTCTTCATGTATATTCCTAAATAATTTTTAAAAAATAACAATGTTGACAAATATTTTCAAATCCTAATAATTTATGACTCACTTCTTCCACTTGTCAACTTTTGTTCCTATTAATTAAAATTTTTGTTTTAGCTTTGCCGTATACATCTTAGATCTGATTTGTATCCATCCGGACTATCACAACCCTTAGTCATATTTGAAAAAAAAAAATTAAAATTTGAACCTATCACTAAAGATTTCATTATCGGATTACTTTGAACCTAACAAGGCAATAATGCCATATGGATAGTTGTGGATAGACTTATGAAAAGCTTCCATTTCATTGTGTGGTTTAAAATGGCAGAATATTAGAAACAAGACATAGTTGGACTTCTTGGTGCTTGGTGTCTCGGCTAGTATAGTCTTGAATAGAAACCCACAGTTTGCCCTAAATGTTGCCAAGAATTACAAAATGTTTGAACCACTAAGTTAAATGTTAGTAGTTCTCTTCAACCTCAAACTGATGGACAATTAGAAAGAATCATACAAACCCTTGAAGATATACTTCGAATTTGAAGGAAGTTAAGATCGACACCTCTCGCTAGCTAAAAATTGGCCATCACAATAACTATTAACCTATAGTTGGAATGATCCTTTTGAAAGCACTTTATGCACAAGGAAATAGATCCACAGTGCTTTGGAATGAAGTGGCAAAAGTGAAGCCCAAGGTTAGTACGGGAAATCACCAAAGTCACCAAAGTAGTTCGAAAGTGAATGACAGAAACACAAAGTTACTAAAAGAGTTAACTCAAATAAGAGATGAAAAGATTTGAATTAGGATAAAAAAAAAAGGGAGTCATAAGATTTGGGAAACACATGAAATGCTTAATCCAAGACATGACGGTTTTTGACATATTGGGAAGAATAGGAAAAGCGGTATTGTAAGTTGGCATTACCTTCTACCTACTAGAGGTACATAATGTCTTCTATGTATCTATACCCAAGAAATATCACTCGGATTCCTCACATACACTAGATATTGACCCAGATTTAACCTATGTTGAAGAGCTTATTGAGAATATCGAATTTAAGGAATGCACTTTAAGGAACAAGACAAGCCCATTAGTACGAGTGCAATGGAAACATCATAGAATTGAAGTAACCACTTGGGAACGATTGGAAGAAGTACAAGAGAAGTACCCACAGTTATACGAGTAAGCATAAGATGAATTTTGAGGACGAAATTTTTTAAGGGGTGGAGGATGTAACGACCTGGTAAAATTCTTTATTTAAATATTTTATATTATACATTGGGTGACTATTATTTTGATGAATAATGTTTTATAGAACTATTTTGTGAATTATTGTTTTATAGAAATTATTCTTCAAACATATGGTTTTTATTTGCGAACAAATGAGCATTTACTACTTAAATTTTTAGAACAAATTATAAATTCCAAATATTCTTAAAATTTTATACATTTTCTAAACTCCGAGAATTTATTTAATAAATTATTTTCAACTTTTACCTATTTTCCGAGAAGTTTTAGTAATTTTTGAAAACATTGTCTTTAAGTTATTAATTTGAAATCTAATTTTTAAAATGCTTAATTATTATCTAAAAAATAAAAATAATAATATAAATAAATATTTTAGATTTTATTTGACATAAAAAAATTAATTTTCGCATTTTTAGAATTTTATTTCTATTTTTGGGCACTTTTCGAAAAATGGGCAAAATAAGGGGTATTTTCGTCTTTTCACTTCTCCAGCCCCAAATTTCGGTTTTGCTGTAAAATAAAAAATAAAAATAATCCATAATTAATAGTTTTTATTTGATTTTATTCTATATTTTATCAAAATATCTCTACTAATACACTCTTGAACCCTTATACATACATATATAAATATATGTTTGTGGTGATATACATAGCTACATACATACATACACACACACACCCACATGCATATACATGGTGGTTAGTAAAGTGAGGTGTATGTGTAGACAACCATTTATAATTGTATGGAAGAGGTACTTCAATGATTTTAATATTTAGATATTTGCCTCTAATACCCTTGTAGCATAAATACACAAGACTACACAAACCCCCACCCTTTTTCAGCCCCAAAACTGTGCCCCTTGCTGCCACCCTCACTCTCTCTCTCATTTTTTCTTCAAACACTACACTCTCTCCACACCACGACACTACTTGGAAGAAAATAAGATAGGAACAATTCTTTATGCCTTAAGTAGAGGGTTTTCTATATTTATGTTAATTATAGTAAGTTCACTACTAAAGTATGATGAGCATCATTTTCTAAGTATATTTTTTCTAATTTCTATTTATATATTTAACATTTTTAAGTAAATATGCTTAATAAGCAAACATAAAGCTTTCATTTGTAAGTGTGGAGCTTACTTTACCAAAAGATAATATAAACATCCATGATTATGTGAGTTTCATGAATATTGTGTGAATGGGCCCATATGTGTCGGAGTGGTTTGGGGTGTGTTCTTCTGCCGGGACATACAATGGAGTAGTCGGAAGAGTTCACACTCCTTCCATTTCCTAATTCCCCCTTGGGTAGACAGAGGGAACAACTCAAGAGAGAGGGTCGTAGGAGAATACTAGACGTATGCCCAGAATACGACCATCAGAGAATAAGGCTGGCGGGAGAAAAATGTGCTGGTTGTTGTTTCGGCTCGGGTAGTTATAAGGTTCACTGTTAGGTGACAAATGGTAGAAAGTGTGAAATTATGTGTTCTGTGTGTAACTAATGTGCACTTAATCCCCGAGCACCTTATGTATATAAAGAAATACTTCTACTCAACGTATGTTGATTCTCTATTACTGAATGATTTAGATGCTTCCGAAGCTAGCCTTTGTGATGTGGAAGAGGAGGAGACTTTTGAAGTTTTTTACTAGAAAGAAAGATGTAGAATTTCTGCTGTGTACCTGTATTTGGTTTTTGTTTTTGGTATGTAGTTATATAGTAGAATTATCATCTCGGTAGTCTACTTTTGGGATGTACCATGTTGTTATGTAGCCTAGCACGTTTTGTAAATAACAATCTATGTATGTATATAACAACTAATAATAATAATAATAATAAAGGGTTTCCCGATTCGTCATAGGATCAGTGTGTTGCAAGGGCACATAGTACACCTTTCGTCAGCTCTGGTCATGGTTGATTTTTGACAAGGGAGACATAAGGATTTATGTTATGTTTTATCTGTTTTGGGTAGTCATACGGTTGGAAACTTTTCAATTAACTCAGCTCACCATTGCATAGTTTTGAAAATCATTCACAACCTAATTATTGTAGTACTTATTTTGCATGATTTGAAAATCATTCACGACCTGACATTTTTCAATACTTGTTCAAAGCTTGAATTTATCTGTTGCATACACAAATCATATTATCTGTTTTAATATGTTTTTATTGTTATTTGTGATGTATATATGTAAACTGGCCTTACTAAGTCGTTTTGGACTTAGTACCCTATTCTTGCTACTCTTTTACTTAGACTTGGGATAGCTAGACTGAAGAATAATTTATGTACTCGTAGTAGAACACTTGTTGTTATCTATGATGTGTTGTGAATTCAGAACTCCAAGATATTGTTAAGAATTATCTAGTTTACTATCTTATATTGGATTTGAACATTGTATTCGATCAATACTAGTTTACTAAAAGTTAGTTTTAGTATTGGTATTATACGTAGCCACGCTTCAGTTGAAGAGATCACTAGTGGACGTTTATTTCGAACAGGGGTGATCTCATTACATATTATTGGGGTATAGGTACTTTGTATGGTTACCTAGTGACATCCTGATTGTATTAATTCATTTTAATGAGAGAGGTGTTGCGGTAGTAGTCACTCAAGTCATCTAAAGTTACTCCTAGAGCCCAAGATTCATTTATAGAAGTTCAATAGCCCCTAAACTTGACGTAATACCATACCAAAATTTAAAATAATCAATCTGACATATATTAGGAAACGAAATAATTTCATCATCCAACTTACGCATGCGTATATTTAGCTATCTAAAATAATTTCGTTTAGCACTTTATGATCCGAAATTGCATGTACTATGTAATATTGCCATATATTACTATTTCCAATGTTTTGAAACTCGAACTGGATCAACCAATTCAACCAAAAAATGGAGGCCTGTCCGGTCCAATTGACTCCAAAAAACCACCCCCCCACCCCAATTGACCTACTGTGAATTGGGCTAAATTGGCTAATAATCGGTTTAACCGATGTTGGTTCGACCTCTTTAACCAGCATGTTGCTTTTTCTTTTTAATTAATTGAGCTTGGGGTTATGGTTAATTTGATCCCTTGCCTTGTGAATTATGCTCGGTTTGATTCATTGAGTTGGGGGTCATGGTCGATTTCATCGATCGTCCTGGGGATTATTGTCAATTTTATCTATTAACTTTAGGATTATGGTCAATTTCATCAATTGAGTTGGATTATGGTCATTTAATCTTTTAAGTTGTCATTATGATCAATTTCATTAATTGACTTGGGGCTTATGATCAACTTTTAGATTATGTACTTCATATGGTCATCCTAATTCTTCAAAATGGATATCTGTTTTGTAACTTGGGGATTATATAATTTATATGCTCATCCCAATTTCATCAATTAAGTTGGGGATTTTGACTAATTTCATTAATTGACTTGGGATTATGCTAAATTTCATCAACTGACTTGGTGATTATGGTTAATTTGTTCAGTTAAGCTGGGATTATGTTCAATTTCATCGATTGGGTTAGGGATTATAGTCAGTTCTTCAAAATTGATAGGTGTTCTACAAGTTTCGGATTATATGCTTCACATGCTCATTTCAATTCTTCAAAACTGATATGCATTCTACAACTTGGGGATTATATAACCCAAAATCTGTCATATTTCTGAGTAGAGAATTTGAACCTAGCACTGCTTAGTTTTTAAGAATAATTCTTTGTAGAAAATTGCTTTCTTAACATCATTTTTTTTGTTGAAAACTAGGCATATGTAACTTCCAAATGGTTTATTTTATTCTTGATCAAAGTAGTTTTTCGTGAGAATTCAACCCAAAATTTGTCACATTTTTTATCAATGAAATTGAAACTGGCACTGCTTGGTTTTTTAACTATAACTCTTTGTATAAAAATGATTTCTTAACACTGGTGTTGTTTTAATAAAAACTAGACATCCATAGATTTCTAATGGCATATGGCCCATACTTTATTTCATTGTCAGCCAAAGCAATTTTTCATGAGGATTCAACCTAAATATGTCATATTTTTGGACAAAGAATCCGAAATTAACATTGCTTGTTTTTTTTTTTAATGATAACTCTCTATATAAAATTGATTTCTTAATACTATTTTTTTGATATATATAAAAACTAGACATCAATAGATTTCTAATGACATATGGTCCACACTTTATTTCTTCCCAACCAAAGCAATTTTTCATTAGGATTCAACCTAAAATATGTCACATTTTCGGAAAAAGAATCTAAAACAGGTGCTATTTAGTTTCTTTAATTATAAATCTTTGTAGAGGAATGATTTCTTAACCCCATTTTTTCTTAAAAACTAGACACTCATATCTTTCTAATGGAATATGGCTTATAATGGAATATGGTCCAATATGTTAGGCTTTGCTCAACTTTAATTCCATTGACTAGGAATGTCTCACATTGCATTCTATATCTTTCAAATTGCCTAAACTTTAATCCTTCTCCTAACTCCCCGTTAAATTTTGAACAGTAACTACACAAGAATCACATAAAAAATTTGACATTATCACAAGATAGTCACGCTGTCACGCCTCCATGCACTGAATCTAGGACGTGGTATGACGACCCCGAAAACTCTTTATTATTATTATATTATTATTAGTATTATTGTTATTATTATGATTATTATTATCATTAGTGGTTACATACATGCGTGCATTGTTAATTACAAAACGTACAAGGTACATTACATAATATAAAGGTACAACCAGAAGGAGAGTATCGAGTTACTAGTTCTGCTATATCTACATAGCAAAAGCAAAAACCACCAACTACACTACGCAGCGGACATCCTACATCTTTCTTCCTAGCAAAACACTTCAAAAGGTTCCTCCTCCTCATCGTCGTAAAGGGTAGCTTCGGAAGGATCTAAATGATTATGTAACTCGGAATCAACATACGTTGAGTAGAAACATTTCTTTATGCACATAAGGTGCTCGGGTGTCAAGTGCACATTAATTACACATAGCACACATATAGTTTCACACTTTCTACCTTTTGTCACCTGACAGTGACCCTTATAACTACCCGAGCCGAAATAACAACCAGCACAATTCTCCCGCCAGCCTTATCGTCCAATGGTCGTATCCCGGGCATACGCCTAGTATTGTCCTACGACCCTCTCTCTTGAGTAGATCCCTCTATCTACCCAAGGGGGGATTAGGAGATGGAAGGGGTGTAAACTCTCCCGGCTACTCAATAGGACCATTCCAGCAGATATGGACCCATTCACAAAATTGCAATTTGTTCACACATGCACATAATCTTTGGAAGTTTATATTATAGTTTAGTAAAGTAAGCTCCACACTTATAAATGAAAGCTTTATATTTACTTTTTAAGCATATTTACTTAAAAATGTTAAATATATAAATAGCTAGTAGCAAAAATACGTAAATGGACAAAATATAAATATAAATATATAAATATAACTAGTATGAGTATATAAATATAAAGATTAAAATATAAATAGCATAAATATATATAAATATATAGATTAAAATATAAGATATATAAACATATGAATACTACATATATATACCTATATAAAGTATAGATAACTATATATATAGATATGATAAGAATTATCTAGATATACATATAAAACTAATAAAATGAATATAAGTATATATATACATATACGTAACATATATATATCTATATATAAAAGTGGTCTATAATAAGTATATGTACATATAGATATACGTAACATATATATATCTACATATAATGAACTTAGTTAAATATATATATATACATATATATATATATAATTAACATATAATGAACTTAGTTAAATGAATATATGATAACACTTTAAATATTTATATATATATATGTACATAGATGTATATGTTTATATATATATATATATATGTAAAGTACTAAAGTAGCCATAAATCTATAGTATAAAGTAAAATAAAAGTTCTATTTATCAAATAATAGATATGTGGAGCTTTCTTTACTAAGACTTTCAAGAACAACATAAGATATTCACCTAATAGTTCAAATAAAGCATCATGATCTCATACTACTTCATATAAAGCATAAAACTCACATAGTGGTTCAATTAAAGCATAAGAATTCCATATTATCGCAAAAGGGTACAATAATCACATAATATTTTCAGGAAAGCATAGTAAGCATATAGTACTCCAAATAAGCATATTATTCACATAATATCTTCAAGATCATGCTCACAAGTTTATCCATCCTTCAACTTCCTCCCAACAAGAGTTAAAACATGAAAAATTAACTATAAAGCTTTAAAGTAACATGAAGATGGCAAAATAACTAAAACCCTCAACTTGGAGGCATGTTTAGCAAAAACTCTCACTCTAGGCTATTCAAGCTTGTTCTTTTACATTGCTTGGGCACAAGAGTATGGAAGCTTGCCTAATAGTTTCAAGAAATAAGAATAAAACCCTCTACTTAAGCCATAAAGAAGTGTCCCTACCTTATTTCTTCCAAATAGTGTAGTGTTTTGAGAGAAAATGATAGTTTTTTGAGAGAAAATGAGAGAGTGAGGATGTGAGCAAGGGAGCGCACGATTTTGGGGCTAAATGGGGCTGAAAAATGAGGATTGTGGGTGTATAAGGTCTTGTGTATTGATCTTCCAAGTATTAGAGGCAAATATCTACGTATTATATTTATTTAAATACATCTACCATACAATTATACATGGTTGGTTATACATGCACCTCACTTTACTAACCACCATGCATATATATGTGGGTATGGGTGTGTGTATATGTAGCTATTTATATCACCACTAATATATATTTATATATGTGTATGAAGTTAGGTTTCAAGAGTGCATTAGTAGAGATATTTTGATAAAATATAGAATAAAATCAACTAAAATCAAACAAAACCTATAAAATCTGAAAACTCTTATTTATTAAGTATTTTTATTGTTTATGTCTCAGCAAAACTGAAATTTGGGGTTGGAGAAGTGAAAAGAAAAAAATACCACTTGTTTTGCACTTTTTTCGAAAATCGCCCAAAAATAGAAATAAAATTCTAAAAATTAGAAAATTAATTTTTATAACTCAAATAAAGTCTAAAATATTTATTTATATTATTATTTTCATTTTTTTTGATAATAATTAAGCATTTTAAAAATTAGATTTCAAATTAAGAACTTAAAGACAATGTTTTTCGAAAACTTAAAAAATTTCTCGAAAAATAGGTAAAAGTTGAAAATAATTTACTAATTAATTCTGGGAGTTTAGAAAGAGTAAATATATAAAATTTTAAGAATATTATGAATTTATAATATTTTCTAAAAATTTATGCAGTAAATGCTCATTTGTTAGCAAATAAAAAAAGAAATACTTTTGAAAAATAATTTCTATAAAACAATACTTCACAAAATAGTTCTAAAAGATAATTATGCAACAAAATAATGGACACCCAATGTATAATATAAAATATTTAAATAAAGTATTTTACCGGGTCGTTACATCCTCCTCCCCTTAAAAAAATTTTGTCCTCGAAATTCATCTTACGCTTGCTCGTATAACTGTGGGTACTTCTCTTGTACTTCTTCCAATCCTTCCCAAGTGGTTTCTTCCATTCCATGGTGTTTCCATAGCACTCATACTAATGGACTTGTCTTGTTCCTTAAAGTGAATTTCTTAAATTCGATATTTTCAATAGGCACTTCAACCTAGGTTAAATCTGGGTTAATATCTAGGATGTTGTGGTTTAGGGTATTTGAGGGATACGAGTAATATTTCTTGGGTATAGATACATAGAAGACATTATGTACCTCTTTTAGGTAGAAGGTAATGCCAACTTACACTACTACTTTTCCTATCCTTCCCAATATTTCAAAAAAAACAATCATATCTTAGACTAAGAGTTTCATTTGTTTCCTAAATCTTAAGACTCCTTCGTTACTAATTCAATTTCC
Organism: Petrea volubilis; assembly: GCA_026212405.1. Lineage (NCBI taxonomy): Eukaryota > Viridiplantae > Streptophyta > Magnoliopsida > Lamiales > Verbenaceae > Petrea > Petrea volubilis. The sequence continues at coordinate 13,364,154 of CM047874.1, forward strand.
AAGTCTTTCCATCTCTTATCTGAGTAACTCTTTTAGCAACTTTGTGTTTCTGTCATTCACTTTTGACTTTGGTGATTTCCCGTTCTAACTTTGGGCTTCGCTTTTGCTACTTTATTCCAAAATACTATAGATCTATTTCCTTGTGCATAAAGTGCTTTCAAAAGGATCATGCCAACTATAGGTTAATAGTTATTGTGATCGACAAATTTGGCTAGTGAGAGGTGTCGATCTTAACTTCCTTCAAATTCGAAGTACATCTTCAAGGGTTTGTAGGATTCTTTCTAGTTGTCCACCATTTTGAGGTTGAAGAGAAATACTAACATTTAACTTAGTGGGTTAAACATTTTGTAATTCTTGTCCAAATTTAGGGCAAACTGTGGGTTTCTATTCAAGACTATACTAACCAAGACCCCAAGCGCCAAGAAGTCCAACAATGTCTTGTTCTAATATTCTGTCATTGTAAATCACACAATGAAGTGGAAGCTTTTCATAAGTCTATCCACATCTATCCATATTGCATTATTGCCTTGGTAGGTTCAAAGTAATCCTGTAACGAAATCTTTGGTGATAGGTTCAAATTTTAAATCAGATCTAAAACAAAACTTTTAATTAATAGGAACAAAAGATCGACAAGTGGAAGAAATGAGTCATAAATGTAGTAGGAAATTGAAAATATTTTTCAACATTTTTCTTTTTAAATATCATTTAGGAATATACAAAAAGAAGTTTACTAGAGATCAATGATAACTCATCAATTTTGAAGATTTGCTTCAACAAATTTTCATGTTTGAAGTTTAAAAGTGCGAATGGAATAAAAGACTGTCAATGGATTATTATTGATACATATGAGAATGCATACAAGTTTGAATAACAACTTGGTTAATTGAAGTATAAAATAAGGAAAATAAGATTGGTGTAAATCTCAAAGATTTTAAGGTTTTTCTAATAGGTGATATAATTTGGAAAAATCCTCTATCACAAACTTTTCAAGAAAGAGATAAAAAGGGATGTCAATCGAGAAAACTTTGAAAAGTTCCTTAAAAGCAAAAAGAATGATTACGGAAACAAAAGACTCGCTATTGGAATCATTGTTTTAAAAGAAAGTTAAAGACAAAATTGACATTTTCTTTCCTTTACATTAAACAATGAATATTGGTTGTAAGAGATATCCCAAAGAAATATCGATATCGTGAATATATAGGGGTAAAAATAATATGTAATAAGCAAACTTACAGCTTTAGAAACAAATCATGTAAAGAATATAGGCATCAAGGTTCGATTAAAAAGTATATCTCCTATGGAGATTATAAAAAGTTATTTTAAAGTAAAATGAATTTTAGAGATCTTTTGAATAAGTAATGATGAGGTCCTACGAAAAGAATTAAGAAACATAACTATCACAAGGGAATCATCATTAACTATTGCACACTTTGCCTAAAATAAAAACCTATACTTAAAGTTCATCATTCCTAGTAGCTTTGTTATATAACTTTATTCTATTTCATTATTGCTCTTCTTCTCATGACTACTAAAATTCCCCCTCGCCTTCTCGCCTAGTTCAAATCCAGTTTAGAATATACTTAAACTTCTTGTACTTAATCAAATAACTTACCAATATTGGATAACGGCTACTTCTAATTCATTCGATAAATATCAGGTTGAATCTCTAGTCTAGAAAACATGTAATAAATTTGGATCAATCAAAATTCTAGGTAAATGAAACAAGCTAAATGCGTACCATCCACACTGTAGGTTTATTTAGTTACCTCGCACATCCATTCTTGCAACTTTCATATATCCTCCAGAGTTCCTTCCATTTGAGCTGCCCCTAGATTGTAGTCTCACAAAGTGTCTTAATTGTTCAATTGCTTCATTGTACTTTTCAATTCTCAATACCGTTTCTACTACCATAGTATAATTATGAATCCTATCTCAATTTCTGAGCCTTAAACCACCACAAGCTTCCAGATCTTTCTTTTCTTAATTTCAACAAAGTACATAACTTCTACCTTTCCCAATTCTCAAGGTTCCTATTTCAGTAATAACGTTTCCCAAAAGATACGTTTTCGCAAAATATAATTCAACCTAACATAAAATCCATTAGATGCACTAGAGGTCTTAGCAATTTTGATGTATACCCGTGGTAACTCTTGAGTTGGTTCCTATAGGTTCAAGAGGAAGATTTTACACACGTAGAACTTAAGTCACATAATTCCACAAGTAGCCATTTACAGGTAATACCCAAAAAACAAAATTCGCCTTATACTCGAATTCGTTAAGTATTTGCCATTTAGGGAGAAAATCATGCACTGGTCGGCCGCCCAGCCACACCCGCCACCCGCATGTCAACCACCACCCAAGAAAATCCATCCCTAATTAACCTTCTCGGATCAAGTCTATCTCATTTCCATTCCAAAATCTTACGCCGAGGTTCCTTACCCAGCATAGCTTAGGTGTAAACCCAAAATATATTTCAATCAAATACGGAATCTAATAGATACCTTAGAAGTTTTATAGCAAAAATCACGCATATTATTACCAACTGCCAGGCGTTAGGACTCTAGAGGTAGCTCCTGTGGGTTCAAGAGGCGTCTTCTGCACACGTAGCACTTTGCCCCGCAGGCTCAAAACATTCAAGACATAATACTTGGCCTCATGGGCTCAAGACGTAACATTTGCTCTACAAGCTCAAGAGGTGGCTCCCGTGTGCATAGCACTTTGCCCCACAGAGCACTTAGCCCCCGATTTTTCGGCTGGCAACCTGCTCTGATATCACCTATGACGACCCCGAAAACTCTTTATTATTATTATATTATTATTATTAGTATTATTGTTATTATTATGATTATTATTATCATTAGTGGTTACATACATGCGTGCATTGCTAATTACAAAATGTACAAGGTGCATTACATAACACAAAGATACAACCAGAAAGAGAGTATTGAGTTGCAGGTTCTACTATATCTACATAGCAAAAGCAAAAACCACCAATTACACTACGCAGCGGACATCCTACATCTTTCTTCCTATTAAAACGCTTCAAAAGTTTCCTCCTCATCGTCGTAAAGGCTAGCTTCGGAAGCATCTAAATCATTATGTAACACGGAATCAACATACGTTGAGTAGAAACATTTCTTTATGCACATAAGGTGCTCAGGTGTCAAGTGCACATTAGTTACACATAGCATACATATAGTTTCACACTTTCTACCTTTTGTCACCTGACAATGACCTTTATAACTACCCAGGCCGAAACAACAACCAGCATATTTCTCCCGCCAGCCTTATCCTCCAATGGTCGTATCCCGGGCATACGCCTAGTATTGTCCTACGACCCTCTCTGTTGAGTAGATCCCTCCGTCTACCCAAGGGGGAATTGGGATATGGAAGGAGTGTGAACTCTCCCAGCTACTCAATAGTATGTCCCGGTGGAACACCCCCCAGACCATTCCAGTAGATATGGGTCCATTCACAGAATTGCAATTTGTTCACACATGCACATAATCTTTGGAAGTTTATATTATAGTTTAGTAAAGTAAGCTCCACACTTATAAATGAAAGCTTTATATTTGCTTATTAAACATATTTACTTAAAAATATTAAATATGTAAATAGCTAGTAGCAAAAATATGTAAATAGACAAAATATAAATATAAATATATAAATATATCTAATACGAGTATATAAATATAAAATATAAATAGTATAAATATATATAAATATATAGATTAAAATATAAGATATATAAATATATGAATACTACTTATATATACCTATATAAAGTATAGATAACTATATATATAGATATGATAAGAATTATCTACATATACATATAAAACTAATAAAATGAATATAAGTATATATATACATATACGTAACATATATATATCTATATATAAAAGTGGTCTATAATAAGTATATATATATATATACATATATATAACATATATATATATCTACGTATAATGAACTTAGTTAAATAAATAAATATATATATATAATTAACATATAATGAACTTAGATAAATGAATATATGATAACACTTTAAATATTTATATATATATATATACGTACATAGATGTATATGTTTATATATATATGTAAAGTACTAAAGTAGGCATAAATCTATAGTATAAAGTAAAATAAAAGTTCTATTTATCAAATAATAGATATGTGGAGCTTTCATTACTAAGATTTTCAAGAACAACATAAGATATTCACCTAATAGTTCAAATAAAGCATCATGATCTCATACTACTTCATATAAAGCATAAAACTCACATAGTGGTTCAAATAAAGTATAAGAATTCCATATTATTGCAAAAGGGCACAATAATCACATAATATTTTCAAGAAAGCATAGTAAGCACATAGTACTCCAAATAAGCATATTAATCACATAATGTCTTCAAGATCATGCACACAAGTTTATCCTTCCTTCAACCTCCTCCCAACAAGAGTCAAAAAATGGAAAATTAACTATAAAGCTTTAAAGTAACATGAAGATGGCAAAATAACTAAAACCCTCAACTTGGAGGCATGTTTGGCAAAAGCTCTCACTCTAGGCCATTCAAACTTGTTCTTTTACATTGCTTGGGTACAAGAGTATGGAAGCTTGCCTATTATTTTCAAGAAAGAAGAAGAAAACCCTCTACTTCAGGCATAAAGAAGTGTTCCTACCTTATTTCTTCCAAGTAGTGTAGTGTTTTGAGAGAAAATGATAGTGTTTTGAGAGAAAATGAGAGAGTGAGGATGTGAGCAAGGGAGAGCACGGTTTTGGGGCTAAATGTGGCTGAAAAATGAGGATTGTGGGTGTATAAGGTCTTGTGTATTGATCTTCCAAGTATTAGAGGCAAATATCTACATATTATATTCATTTAAATACATCTACCATATAATTATACATGGTTGGTTATACATACACCTCACTTTACTAACCGCCATGTATATATATATGGGCATGGGTGTGTGTATATGTAGCTATATATATCACCACTAATATATATTATATATGTGTATGAGGCTAGGTTTCAAGAGTGTATTAGTAGAGATATTTTGATAAAATATAGAATAAAATCAACTAAAATCAAATAAAACCTATAAAATCTAAAAACTCTTCTTTATTAAGTATTTTTATTTTTTATGTCTCAGCAAAACCGATATTTGGGGTTGGAGAAGTGAAAAGACCAAAATACCCCTTGTTTTGCCCTTTTTTCGAAAATTGCCCAAAAATAGAAATAAAATTCTAAAATTTGAAAATTAATTTTTATAAGTCAAATAAAATATAAAATATTTATTTATATTATTATTTTCATTTTTTTTGATAATAATTAAGCATTTTAAAAATTAGATTTCAAATTAAGAACTTAAAGACAATGTTTTTCGAAAACTACAACAATTTCTCGAAAAATAGGTAAAAGTTGAAAATAATTTATTAATTAATTCTGGGATTTTAGAAAGAGTAAATTTATAAAATTTTAAGAATATTTGGAATTTATAATATTTTCTAAAAATTTATGCAGTAAATGCTCATTTGTTCGCAAATAAAAAAAATAAATACTTTTGAAGAATAATTTCTATAAAACAATACTTAACAAAATAGTTCTTAAAGAAAATTATTCAACAAAATAATGGACACCCAATGTATAATATAAAATATTTAAATAAAGGATTTTACCGGGTTGTTACACGTGGCACGACGATGCCCCTTAGCCCAAAATGGGCGTAGAGACACCAATCCATGAACATCTGAACACACTAAAATCCATAAAAATATTCCTCAGAAAACCTCAATCCACATCATAGAAGAAAATGCGATAACCCTAGCTATTACACCTCCATTTCAAAAACATACACAAGAAAACTAAGCTATAATAGTCACCATAAAACAAAGTCTTAAAAGAAAACGACATAACTAAATAACGCCAAATAAATTCTCTAGGCGGCCACTTCGATTCGATCACCAACCCCAAAATTGTTCCTTGTCACCCTCCTTAACACTATCCTCTGCAAAATGGTTATTAGTGGTCTAAGCGACACTCACCCAGTGAGGGATCTCTTGAATCTCTATTGGATTTGAGCAAGTCACATATGTATATATCATAACAATAATATTGCACTTTGAAAAAGTAGACAAATTTGAAAATTTAAAGTTTCGAACTTTTAAGTTGCAAAACAGATAACAGAACATAATTAAACACTTTCATTTACATATTCATGCTCATGAATATACAAAATTTTTATTGACGAACTTGATCAAGCCCTAAATATAATCACATTAGGTGGGTTCAGGACACTACTATTCTCACCCATGGGAGGGCCTTAATTATAACCTCGTTAAGTGGGTTCAGACACTACTATTATTACTTGTAGGAGTGCCTTAACTATAACCCCATCAAGTAGATTCGGATATTGCTATTGTACCCCTTAGCATGGTTGGAAATTTCGGAACTTGTTCCTACTGATAGCATTCCAAGTGTTCAGAGCATGTTCATATATATACATATAGCACAACATTAAACATTTTTTTTAACATTCCATAGAGAAAATTCATAAAATAGCATGCTCAAATCTAGTTTTTACATAAGAAAACAACTTGTTTAATGAACATATAAATTTTGCCAGAAACGTATTTTATAAAAGAAATAGAGGGAAGAAACCATTTACAACAATTTGTTCGAATATCTATGATAATTGAGGCTTTGTGATCCAAAACCTAGTCATGATTGATTGGATCTACTAGAATAAAAAGAATAGGGATAAGATAATTCCCCTCAAGTTATGAAATCTTATATGGAATAAGAAATCTAAGGATACTGATTAACCCTGATTCAATTTATTATCCTAGGGTCTCATACTTAAACAAACCTATGCTTAATACTCCTCAAATAGTGATTTATAATATTTTTAGAGTGAGTCTAATTACTCTAACGCCATAATATGATTATGGTCCAAGTCCGAAATACTACTCCCAAATTTTAGAACATAGATTACGGTGACTAAACGCCCCGTAACATATAGCTAATTGAACTCGTCATGGAAATCATATAAGCTCGTGAGAAACAAACATAATGATTTAAAAGTAAATTGAGAACTTAATACATAAGATTCATAACACAATCATAATACGATATATCAACAAAATACGCAAACCTGACTCGTATATCTAATTGAGGTGCCTTCAGAACAATTAATGTCAAGGATTGCAAAGTCTAAATAACCTATTTTATTATAAAGCTTATACTACCTATGGATCCAAGTCACAATTCATGATTTATATTGGTTACTACCCATAGCCTATCAACATGATACAAGGGTAAAGTCCTAGGCTTCCACGTATGTGAAATAATTGTCAATTCTTACCCGAGTGTAATGAATGCTATAATTTGTGAGAAAATTATTGTAACAATCTCACAAATCAATGCGTCATTCCATCATCTCTCCCATCTAATAAATATTATCTCTTATTGTGTGTGTATATATAGATCTATATATAGATAATTCAAATTCTTAAACCTAATAAGATTAACTTAGTACTCTTAAGTCTAATAGGATTAGCCAAATAGTCCTAAGCCTAATGGGATTAGCCCGATAGTCCTAGGTCTAATAAAATTAGCCCAATAATCCTAGACCTAATAGGATTTTCCAATAATAATATTAATAATAACAATAATGACAATATTAATAATAATAAAGTAAGAACCCAAATAATAATCATAACAACAACAAAAACAATAATGGAAATATTAATAATAGCAAAGTAATGATTTAAATAATAATAATAATAATAATAATAATAATATTAATAATAATAATATGTTTCATAAAACGGTCAGGATATCACACATGCATTTGCCTTTGAATATCTAACGGAAGTTTGTTGAAGGATTATAACATGGATAGTTTGAATGATATAAGATGAAATGTGAGACAATTGTATTTAATGGAACCAAAATTGAACATAGCCTAACATATTCGACTAGAAATGATATTTCCCCTCATTCTCATCAAACATATGTTTTAATGGGAAAGAGGCACAACTAGAGCTCATGCATCATGGTATAGATGGAGAAAAAATAACAATAGCAAATGAACTGTCAACATTTTTGCACTTTATTATTAAATGTTTTTGTAATATTCTACTACTCAAACTACATTTTTGCACTTTATTATTAAATGTTTTAGTTCAAACTACATATATGGTTACACGGAAAATTCTTATATGGACCGGGTGTATGGGGCCCACCCATGCACTCTGCGGTTCAAATTTAGTCACGTGTTATATGTATTTTATAAAAAAATTAATATATACCATGTGGCTAAATTTGGACCATAGAATGCATGCACCCGGTCTATGGAGAATTTCCCTAGTTACACCTGTCATATATTCTATTGTTTGACAGAACATTTTGATGGAATTTGGCCACATGATATGGCATAGTGCGAAAATAGATATGGTTTAGATCATAAAGTGTCGTATGGAACGATTATTGCTTCCATGCTAAAGTGTCATGCAGTGTAACTTCTATAAGTGATAAGATGGAATTCTGACAAAGTACTGTGCTTGGAAAACAGTCAATGTTCTGAAAATCGGCCTGAACATAGAATCGACCACCTTATTTGTTACTGGTTCAATCGGTTCAATGGATTCAACCATCGCTTTGACCAGTGTGATGTCATAGTAAATTATAAAGTATATTTAATATTATATATAGATAAGATGTTATAGATATTAATTAAAAAAAGTACATTAAAAAAGCATGAATTTTTTTTTAATTTTTTATAATTCTTTTAAATTTCTATTAAGAAAGTAACATTTTACATCAAATACTCAACCAAATTCATAAAATATTAATCGAAAGGAATAACAATCTTTGCCATCAAGTTTACAAGTATTTCTAAATCACAAAGTTCTAATAAATGAAATCATCTTTCAAAATTTGTTACATGACAAAAATATTCCATAATCATCTTTATCAATGAGTTAATTCCTTTATCAAATCAGTTATAGCAAAAGAAAGAAGAAAAAAGCTTCTTTGATCGATCATTAAGGAGTAAAATTTTTCTTAAACAAAATTAAGCTGAGAAAGAGATAGAACATACCAAAACCTCGAGATTTAGTTGATCTTGTATTTTGTAAAATATTTTATAGTTTGTTAAACAAATAAGATTTTTTTTTTCAGAAAAAAGCAACCTGCTAGTTTAAGTGGTCAAACGAACATCGGTTAAACCGATTATTAGCCAATTTGGGCCGGTTCACACTAGGTCAGTTTGGAGGTGCTTTTTTGGAGTCAATCAAATTGGACATGCCTTCGATTTTCGGTTGAATCGGCTGATCCAGTCTAAGGTTCAAAACATTGGAAATATTACAAAGTACATGCAATTTCAGATCATAAAGTGCGAAACAAAATTATTTTAGATAGCAAAATATACACATGCTTAAGTTGGATGATGAAATTATTTCATTTCCTAATATATGTCAAATTGATTATTTTAAATTCTGGTATGGTATTATGTCAAGTTTAGGGGCTATTGAACTTATATAAATGAACCTTGGTCTCTAGGTGTAACTTTAGATGACTTGAGTGACTACTACTACAACACCTCTCTCATTAAAATGAATTAATACAATCAAGATATCACTAGGTAATCATACAAAATACCCACACCCCAGTAATATGTAATACAATCACCCTTATTCTAAATAAATGTTCACTAGTGATCTCTTCAACGGAAGTGTGGCTACGTATAATACCAATATTAAAACTAAATTTTATTAAACTAGTATTGATCAAATACAATGTTCAAATCGAATATAAGATAGTAAACTAGATAATTCTTAACAATATCTTGGAGTTCTGAATTCACAACACATCATAGATAGCAACGAAAACACAAAACTAATGTAGCTAAGAGTACATAAATTATTTGTCCATCTAGCTATCCCTAGTCTAAGGAAAAGAGTAGAAAGAATAGGGTTGCAAGTCCAAAATGACTTAGTAAGGTCAGTTTACATATATACATCATAAACAACAATAAAAACATATTAAAACAGATAACATGATTTGTGCATGCAATAGATAAATTCAAGCTCTGAACAAGTACTAAAAATGTCATGTCATGAATGATTTTCAAATCATGAAAAATATGTACTACAATAATCATGTCATGAATGATTTTCAAAAGTATGCAATATTGAGCTGAGTTGACCAAAAAGTTTCCAACCTTATGACTACCCAAAATAGATAAAGCATAGCAGAAATCTTTATGCCTCCCTTGTCAAAGAGCTACCATCACCTGAGCTGATGAAAGGTGTACTGCGTGCCCTTGCAACACACTGATCCAATCTTACATACAACCAATCTCCGATTGCAAATAAAATTGGATCTAATGGATGGGATGGTGCAAAAAAGATCTTATCATCAGTTCGTTCCGCCCTAATAGTCCCCTTCTACACGTCCCTAGCCCAACCTTCCCAAGGGACAGAAAATAGATACAACTCGTAGTTTGAAAAAAATAATATATATATATATATATATACATACATTTGACCGAGAGGGTTTACCGACGATCGTTGATCGTTCGTTGACCACAGGTCATCGTTGACGACCATTGACAGGTGGTTGATTGGCGACCAATATATGAAAATAAAGCTCTTGATAAGGAATAAACCCCTAAGTCAATCTTGGAAAATTCAAAATAGATTAGGAGTAATTAAGGTTTCAAGCTTCAGGTTTAGGGCTAAAATGGGTTTATTCTATTTTCGTAAAATTTCTTGAAATTGGACATTCCAAAATGAAATTAGAGAACTGGAAAACTAGTTTGGATGGCTAATTTACATCCAAATTATTGGAATCATAGTTATCAACTAATTTGATTTAAATACAATTTTATTGATGTACACGGTCGAATCAAATGATGAAACAAAATGTTTTCTAAAGTATCTATGTTGAAGACTTGTTTAAACCATTTGTGATGAGTTTAACTATTTAAGGCTTCAAGTTTTATCAAAGATTTAGGAATTTGGGTTTCAAGATTGGAAGTTGATCAATAAGATAGTTTCAAGCCCAGTTTTCGCAAAAATTTCGAATGTAAGGTACCTATTTAGTATGAAGTATGAGGGGTTCATTGGTTTAATAATAACTCAATTTGGCCAAGTATTGAAGACAATTTGAAGGTTCAAATGTTGAACCAAAGAAATCAAAATTTGAAAGTCTTTTTGAGTTTCAAGAATGGGTTCCGGGAAGCCAATTTTAAGAGGTTTCTCAGATATATACAAATTAGCTTTAGATCCAAATTTAGTACCACCTAAAACTAAATTTTACAAGCTTTCTAAAAATGCAAGTTTCATAAAATTTGAATAAAAGATGAGAGAGTTATGGATGTCCAAATATTGCTCAAGGAAACTCAAAATCTATAAATTTTTCCAGATTTCTAGAAAACTCTTTCGTACATGTAACTCTGAGATAATTTTTGATATCTAGACACTTCCAGATCGAACTATAGGGAGTTTTAGGTGCCTAAAATATTTTGGAAACAATGTGAAGTAAGAAAAATAGATGGCAATTAATTTAGAGCAATTCCAACAAGAATTGAGAGAGTTATTGGTGTTCAAAGTTACCTACCCGATCACAATTCTAGCATAGAGGAGTAATAAGCTACTTTCTTCTTTCTTTTGTGCAGCAACTATTAAGTGGTTTATGAAATAAAAAGATGTTTCGTAGAGTCTGTAGTTTTGTGTATAGAATCAAAAGAGTTTCGGCACATGTGGATAATGAGAAGTGCTTTACTAGAGCATTCAATTAAAGGGACCTATGTTGGGTGAGTTTTGAATAATTACACTTAAGTTAATGGACAACCACCTAACATTGCCAATAACCATAAAGATGTTGGCCTAACAACAAGCACTCATTTATTGCGTATTTAATCTTGCACCTACCTTTTCTTTTTCTTTTTTTTAACTAATGGCATACTTTAACAATTTACTATAAAATAATTATTTAACATAAGAATTTACCAATTACATAGTTATAATGTTACAACTACAAACAATGGTATGTTGCAGTAAGAAAGTATAGTTCAAATGCTTATGTGTCACAATCAAATAAATTGGGTCCAACCAGAACATGGAGCATTACTACAGTAAGGACCCGCATTCTCACTTCGATAATGTATATATATAGATATACCTAAATGTGTATAATTTACATGTTTATATATATGAGTTTCCATAATGATTATGCTTTGTGATACATGCTCGTTTTAATTGCAATATGTACAAGTTTTAGGATTATTTTTTGTCTTAGTTAATCATCATGCAAAACATAAACTTCAAGAAAATCTATGTATGCATGTGTGTGTGTATATATATATACACACGGTTTTTTTTTTATATATATGTATACCTAGAATTAGGAGACTTTCATCTAAGTCTTATAAAAGTATAATTTTTACCAAAATGTGACATTTTCATAAAATAATCTTGAAGATAAGTATTTAACTTACTAAGTTATAAGACAAAATATATGTTTATATATATAGATATATATTAGAGTATTTTATATATATATTTTGGGGAAAACCCCTAAAGAATGCCCAAATTGCATTTTCTACCCCTTGGTAATATTTTCTTCCATAAATATACAAAAATACAATAAATAACCTTCATTTTTCAAGAAAATGGAAGGGTGGACAGTTTTTAGAGGAAAATTACATAAAAATACTAAATACTTGGTATATATGCATCCTATTGTCGTAATCTTCCAAACCATCAAGTATGTGTACACTTGTACATACTCTTCTAGAGTGTATAATACAAGGTTGGTCAACACTCACTTAGACTTATTACTAAGCACATTAGACTTATTACAAGGCTCTTGAGTTGAAAAGAAGAAAATCATTAGATAATGACAGAGGAAAATGACTTAATTAGTATTATTATACTCTTGTTTCTTCTATTATTAACTATAAGTAAATATTAGGCAAGAAAATACAAAATCATCACACACACACACCAAAGAAAAATGGACACACACACACACCTCCATTCTCCTTGTTTTCTTTCAATTTCACTATTATCTTTTAACCCTTCTTCCTACTCCTGCTAATTCAAACACTCAAAACACTCAAACACAAAAAAGGAAAGCAAAATATAGCAAGGAAGAAATTTTGCCTATGGCATGAGTTAGAACTAGGTTTTATCTTCCCTAGGAGGTAATAACAAGTTAGTTTCTATCGTGGGTCTTAAGGAATACAAGAGGATTTAGTTATATGCATATAGTGATTCTGTGAGAATATTACACTTGAATTTCTTGAAATCATGTTGAGTTTTGCTTGAATTGTGTTAGAATGATACTTGAATTATGTGTTATTATGTTTGACACTTTGTTAGTGCCTTATTTAGGTGATAGAAGCTGAAATTTCAAGTTTGTCAAGATGAATTTTTAGTTAAAGACTTGCTAGAATTACTATTCACAGTGTTGAAATTCTTGGTTTCAAGCTGAAAAATCCTCTTTTTGCAAAGCTGAAAAATCTAATTTTTACCAACTAAAAACCTATTTTATAAGCTGTAATTTCAGTGTATAATAAGCTGGAATTACAGTATTTTAAAAGTTGGAAATTTCGATTACGAAAACTAGAAATTTTAAAAGTTACGCGTTAACGTGTTTTGCATCGCAATCTGAAAATTCTAGGTCTCGTAAGTTGAAAATTCGAAATTTTACCAACTAAAACCCTATCTTTCAAAACTGGAAGTATGGTTGTGGAATTAGCAGGTTTTAAAGTCGGAAATTCAGTGCTCGCAAACTAAAACTTTCAGTTCGTAACAAGTGATCACAAACTGAAAGTTTCAGTTCGTAGAAGCTGGAAAACATGTTCATTCATGCAAAATTTATATGAATACATGCTGAAATTCTGTAAACATATATGACATACATGAAATTTATATGTGCATGTCGGGCCCCAAAGTGCTAGGGGTGGATGTGGTCGAGTTTGGCCGGGCAGCATCGGGCTTGCCAGTCTTAAATTTGTTCTCGATCCTCCATCTTTGTTCTCTATGTATTGAAGCGGGTCATAGGATAATTGGAATATGCCCGGGATATTACCAGCGGAGTGATTGGTTGGGAATTGGAGTGTTTGGTTAGAAATATTGGCACGAAGTGATAAGGTAACCGCCCGTCGAGGTGGAAGAAATAAATGTGAAATTATGTGATTATATGTTCGAAAATTTCTGTCGTAATATGCACAAACCTCACACGAGCACCTCATATTATATGCAAAGTTTCTACTCAACATGTTTGTTCATAATGTATTTATATAATGTTTTGGCTAGAAATGAGGTGGAGTTTACTAGCGAGGAAAATGCAATAGAGTGGTTTGGGGCTTTTAGTTAAGTTCGGTGTAGTCGAGTCATGGAAGTACCAATATGTAATATATGTAATAAATGACTTCTTGTAAAATAAATTTGGGGTTTACTTAATAAAATCATTTGTTGTGTATACTTTTGAGTTGAAGTTGGTCATTCTATTAATATAGTGCGATTATGTTCTCGTGATCTTAGCCAGAGGTCTTAGGTCGTCACAACTAAAATTTTTTTTATGAAATATTTTTCTAATCTTAAGGTGCAATAGAACATCGACTTCATCCATTATCAACACACAAAGCCATTGTAAGAAATGGCTCTAGCTAGGCTAGGTCCAAGCCCAAACCTAGTGTTGTCTATGAAATATATTAGGCCCAAACCCGAACTAGACCCACCGGGACTGTAAGTTTGGGTAAGCTTTCAAAACTGATTTTTCCGGGTCGTGCTTGTAGTTGACCTATTTTTCTCCCCAAAAACATCAATTACCAACTATCTTGTGACGCAAGAGCAAACATTAATATAAAAAAATATGATTTAAGTATTTATAACAAGATTGCACATTGCTTGTTTATGAGTAAGAATTATGTTTAGACTTATTTTTGAACATTTTGATACCAAAACCCATTGATTTTGATCAAGAATTACTTTTAGACTTATTTTTGAACATTTTGATACCAACAATTACCATAAAATTGTTAAAAAAAATGAAAATCTAGAGTCAAAAAAATTCATGTATAAGCAACAAGAAAGTTTCACTACTTGAATTTATTTCATATATTAGCTTTTCCATAACAAGAGTTCCCATTTATTCACTTTTCTATGCACAAATCCTACCACCAAACTACAACTGAATGAAAAAAAGTTTAAAATCACAATAATTTTTGGAAGTTTGGAATTTTCAAAAATTCAGAAGCAAAGGAGATCAAAAGGGAATATTTTGGAAATTTAGACTAAATTTGTAAAGCTAGCATTGTAAGAATCACATTCTATAGCACTCTCTATGACTTTTTCACAATCACTCTGCTATTTCATTACTTTTATCACTATTTTACCACTCTCAATCAGATTACTCACACAATTCAACAAAGTTCTAACACTTATTTTGTAGGTTTCCACTCTTGGAGCTATCGATCTTCTTACGAAGTGCTCAAACTCAGTTCCAAACTACAAATTTGAGGCGTATAGAAAAACAGCAAGCATCATCTGTCGTCGCTTGTACGAACATGAAGTTGAAGAGTGAATAAGATCAAAAATATCCCAGTCAAGTAAATGTTGCAATGGCTAGCAACAACACACCCATGTCTACAGGAAGGAACGCCCCTAATGTCCCTTCTCAGGAAGGTGATGCCCCTCCTATTTCCTCCACCAAGATAGGGTCCTCTATAGGCATGAACGCCCAAACTCCAATTCCAACTGTAGGAGGGTCTTTTGCAAGAGTGTCAGCCGGAGGAGGACCATCTTTAGGAGTATCTTTTGTAGGAATATCGAATGGAGGAGGACCATCTTCAAGACGGCCTTCTGAAGGCATGTCAACTAGAGGAGGACCATCTTCGGGAGTGCTTTTTGCAGGGGTAACTAATGCGGGAGGGCAATCTCCAAGGATGCATGATGCAATAGGGATGAAATTTCCACAGTGATCCAGATCAAAGCATACCTGTTGCGGGAGAGGCCCATTCCTCACCACTTGTATGAAGGATAGAGGGTGGCCTAACAACCTATAGACAGGGGAAGTGAAGATTCAGCATTCAACACTAGTTTTCTCTTCTCTTTATCTTTTGACTTTTGATTGTACTGATGGATACTTGATGTTTTGTTCTCTAGGATCATAACTGAACCTAGTATGCAATTTTTACGAGATTTGCCATGTTCTTATTATTCTGTGTTTTTAATCTGGTTGTTTAGTTTGGGTCGATTGATTGTAATTATTTGGCCCCCAATTGTATGTTAGAAATTCTATGTATGTCTTGAGGAAAGAAATTTAGAAACCAAATAATAAATTGAACAACGCATGTTCAATTTTATATTTGTCAGAAATCGATTAGTTAGCAGGATAAACATATACCTGCAAGCTATGTGTAACCCAACAAGCGGATCTAATGTGTTATAATTAATTTCTAACCATCGACATATATGATAGCTTTTATTAATTACATCTTTAGGGAAATTTCGATAGAAACCCACAAATGAACTAGTTATTTAGGTTATCACAATAATTTACAGGATTGTAGGAGTTCTGGCAATTAATTTACTGGATTGTAGGAGAAGCATATTGGGGGATGTTATTATAGACATTGAAATTTTATGTCAAATATAAATTGACATGCATAATATTTCTTCTAAAAAATAATCAATTATTTTTTTACTTATATTTTGGAAACTTTCAAATTAAATTCCAAAATTAAATAAAATATTTAATTGGTGATTAAAGCGAATATTTCCATGTTAAAAAATTTGGCAATAAAAATAATATCTTCCAAACAAATAAGCTAGATGCTATTATTTGGTAATCAAAAATAATATATTTCAAATAAAGGAAAATTAGATATTATTATTTTGGCATTTCAAATCACATATTTTAATTAAGGAAACAAATTGCTAGCAAATACAGGCCGGCCAATCAAATTGTGCCACCTCGTCAAGTAAATATGGCAAGAAACTATTTTCTACACATATAAATAGGGGCATTCTTTACAAGCTAAACAGATCAAAGCACAAAAAGTCTTCAAAGCAAGTGAAGCAAAGGAAATCCCACAATTCTCTCAAGACAATTCGAAGTGATCAAGTCGAAGTTCCGAGTGTTCTTCACAAAGATTAACCAAATCTAGGCATTCGATTTGCAGAAAGGGTGCTAAGCCAGCGTATCGGCATTCTTTCCAAATATACATCAAGTCAAGTCAATGGAGTTCAAGGTGTTCTTTATAGCGTTCATCAAAAATCTCAGCATTTGATTCGTAATCAAGCTATGAAGCCTATGAGTCGCGTTATTGAAGATTAAATCAAGTTCCAAGAAGGTCAAACCACCAAACCCGCTCCAGAAGCATTTGAATCTTCAAGTTTCAAATTTGTGAAAGAAAAATCAGAGGATCAATTAGAGATTGTACTTGCATGACTTTATTTAATTTTTTAAATTTAATTTGTATTATTTTTCCTGTCTTCTAATTCAATAAACATGAGAATTTGTGTTATAGATTTTTGGCACACCAAGTGGGACCATCTCTACCTCTCATCATCATTTTCTTTCATCAAGAAGTTTTAAAAACATCAAGTGGTCACCTACAACAACGCAAAGTTCGAGGTCGCAACTTTACAATTTTCGAACGTCGCAGTTGAAAGTTTTAGCTTCACCACAAGTAATATGTCCAAAAAGCCACACACATCTTTTATGGCCCAGTCACTTGAAGATCCTGAGAAAAATCGACCACATCTTGCAAAGTCAAAGGAAGATAATGAAGATAAGTCCACACTATCCACTCCTCATTCAACATCAGGCTCTTCAAGCATAGCATATGCCATGGTGACAAGTGCAACAATGTTGGAGGAACAAATTGCAAGCTTGATAAAGGACATTGAATAACTCACCAAGCACGTTCAAGAACAAGGCTCCAAGATCTCAGAATTGATGAATAAAGTTGACCATGCTGAGGCTAGCCGCGTTATAGAGAAGCAACTTGAAGCTCAAGATGAAGCCGAAATGTCTGCGAAGCAATGAGCAAGCAAAAAAGGAAAGTCCTCAACTCAAGAGTTTCAAATCTCATCAAATGGACTAATTCACATCGACCAACTCAAGGAGTTCATGGGAACCCTCGAAAACAAGTCTGACAAAAGTTCCAAGTCAACTATGTCGTATGTCAGGCCATACACCCACAAGATTGACAACCTGAATATGCCAGCTAGCTATCAAATTCCCAAGTTTTAGTAATTCGATGGCAAAGGTAATCCAAAGCAACATGTGGCCCATTTTGCCAAGGCATGCAACAATGTCGGAACCTATGGAGATCACTTAGTCAAACAGTTTGTCCAATCATTAAAGGGAAACATATTTGACTGGTATACTGACTTAGAGCCAAGTTCAATCGATAGTTGGGGGCAACTCCAGCACGAATTCTTCAACCACTTTTATAGTACCTGACAGATAGTAAGTACAATTGAACTCACCAACTCCCACTAGTGGAAGGAAGAGCCTGCCATCAACTATATCAATCATTGGAGAAATCTAAGCCTCAACTACAAAGATCGATTTTTCGAAACTTCAGCTATAGAGATGTGCATCCAAGGAATGCATTGGGGCCCTGGTACATCTTACATGGGATCCCAACATAAGATGTTTGAAGATTTAGCTACCAGAGCCTATGACGTTGAGTTGAGCATCTTGATAAGTAGAGTTGAAGGGCCACTCATCCAAGAGTCTCAAAAGTTCAAAGATAGACATGAAGTTATCAAAAGGGGCAAGTCTTTTCTCTAAATTCAAGGTGAAGAAGCCATTGTGGCATATGCAACGCCTATCAAATTTAGAGGAAATGATAAGATCAGTGAAAAGAGGGACACCAATCAAGAAAAAAAAATGGAGAAAATTGAATTTGAAAGAGATGCAAGAAAAAGAGTATCCTTTCCTCAATTCTGATGTCTCTAGCATATTTGATGATCTGCTTGATGCAAACCTCATTGAATTACTTGATATGAAGCGGCCCGATGAAAATGGAAGAACTAACGATCCGAAGTTGTGACGACCCAGTAAACCTCATTGTTTTAAATTTGGAATTAGAAAGAATTACTTTATTTTAGGAGGATTTCTTTTATTGTGAATAAATGTGCATTGCATTACATACAGTTGATAAAAATAAGACTTGTTATTTTCTTATTGGTATTATTGTTTTCATATCTTGAAAGATTAATTTTTTATTTCTCCCTAGTCTCAAAAAGAATAGGAATAATTATTTCAAATTACATGCATTAATTATAGGAAAATATAAGAAAATAAATCTAAATATAGGAAAATCATTTTTCTAAAATCATTAAATTTCCTAATTATTTTCTTATAAGGATTTAGCAATTTCCTTTCTCTACAAAATTAGAACAACATAAAAATATTTTAGTCTTTAATAATTAGTAATTAAATATCCTAGACTATTATTTCTTGGAAAAATATACTTTTCAAAGATTAGAATTTAATTTCTTTAATTTTTGAATTTTGTTCAAAATGAAGCATAAATTCCACATAAATTAATAAAATTCCAAATAAAATTATAATTTTTGAATTTCATAAATACAATAAATATTTCATAAAACTTATATGTGTTATTTTCGAATTTTAATGAATTAAAAACCTGATTTTCGGATTTTAGTTGAAGGAAAAATACAAATTCTAGATTTTTACCTATTTTATGATATTTTTGCAAGAAAATCTTCCCTAATACACCATAAATAAATATTTTTGCATGGTTCATATTTACTTAGCTTGTGAATCATGTAATAGCATGTACACCCAAGTCTAAATTAGTCTTACACATGGAAGAATTCATTTAATGAACTAACTTAGGTGTGAAATGGCAATAATAAAGAAAATGACCTTAATAATAACCTAATTCATCTCTTCCTCTTATTTTCAATAAACAAGATCAAAATTCCACCCCCTTATTCCCCCTAAAAAACCAGCCACAACACACACTTACACACACTCTTCTAAATTTTCTCTCAAACTCCCTAATTTCCTATTCTTTTTACCCCACATTACACTACACCCAAAAAGAAAGAGAAAGAAGGTAGAAACCTTACTTTAATACATAAGTAGAGGGTTTTCTTGTTTCTTGAAGTAGGATAATCCTACTAAAGGCAAGCTTCCATACTCATGAGCCAAAGCTTTGTTAAAATCAAGCTTTAATGCTCTTGGGTGAGAGCTTTTGTCAAACATACTTCCATATTTCATCTAGGAGCTATTTTGATTTTAGTATAAATTTATCTGCTGATATATTATGTGCTTCATGTGCAAGTTGTCTTTTGAATGGTAAAGTATGCGTTGGTTCTTTGATTTCAAGAGGTTATACTAGTTAGAGTCACTACTTATTTTATGTTATCATGAACTCATGAAAATAGTTTCACTATGTTCATTTTAGTTGGAATTATTTTTATAAAACTATATTTATTCAATGTTGTTTAACTATATCTGTATATATAGTGTCCGTGTGTATATATAAATATATGTATGGGTTTATTATATGTTTAATCTACCTACTTACCTACTTAATGATAAGTATACTCTAATTACACATATTTATATATGATATACGTATGTGTATGTATCTATCCATCTAATTATATTTTAGTTATATTTTAGCCTAAATATATGTATATGGATATATTACACGTATACATCTCTATATCCATATATGTATGTTTAATTATATTTAAGTCAAAATCTATACATGGATATACATACTACACGTAGATACATATATATATATATTATGTTTTACTTATATTTAGTCTAAATCTACATATTTGTTATATATATATATACACACACATATATAGATATCTTTAGATATATCTTTGTGTTTGATTTTAGATAGTCTACACCTAATATTTTTATACATGTAAACATATATATATCTTCATAAATTTATATATGTAAAAATAAGTTTATGAAATATTATCTTCTATTATTTTATTTTTATATTGATGTTATTCTTTTCTAAGATGTTAGAATAATATGTTCAAATACGGAAGCAAGACTTTCAAGATTATGCTATGTGTATAAATTGTGCTTTTGTGAAATGAGCCCAATATATATTGGAATGGTTGGGTGAGTTCCGCCGGGACATACCAATGGGGTAGCTAGCTGTAAGAGTTCTCACTCCCTCCATCTCCTAATCCTCCCTTATGTAGATGGAGTGCTCTACGTAAGAGAGCGGGTCGTAGAAAATTTGGCGTAGCACCCGGGGTACAACCACTGGAGGATAAGGCATGCGGGAGTAATGGGCGGATTATATATGTCGGCTTGGGTAGCCATAAGGGTCACTGTTACGTAACGAGAAAGGTTTGAAATGAGAAAACTATGTGTCTATGTGCAAAGTGAAAATATGTGTTTATGTGCAAATCACACACGAACACCTTATGTGGTTAAGTAATGTGTCTACTCAACTATATGTTGATAGTGTGCCAATAACATGTTTTAGACGAACCCGATGCTAGCTTTTACGAGGCCAAGGAGGAGGACCAATTTGAAGTTTTTTATTAGAAAGAGAGCTGCTAGTTTCCGCTGCGTACTTGTTGTTTTTGCAAATTCAGTCTTATGTATGTTGTAACTAAGTAATTATCCGGAGTTTTGCAAATGATGTATCATTACTCTACTAAGCTTTTGATATTCTGATTTTCTTTTAAGTTTATTTTCTATTACATGCTTTATTTGTAAATTATAACAAGCATGGGTTGTCACGATCCGGAAAAATACCCTTTTATTTTATTAAAATATGTTGGACTGAAACGCGTACCGATAACATTTTCATAGTTGTATAAATAATTATTTTCACATAAAATTTGCACAAAATACAGAAGTTACAATTTTCAAAAGGAATACAAAATAACTTTATTGCGTAAATGGCTTCGAAACGCTTCCGCCGTGCCACTCTGATCCGCTATCTCATTTCTTTCAAAAAAAAATATTGGAAAAGAGGAGTCAATGTGATGGTTGAGTAGAAATATTATTCAACCCCATAAGGTGCTTGTGCGTTTTAATAGCTGCACGTAGACACATAATTTCACATAATACTACAATGGAAATAAAAGCATAAAATATTTAACACTTATAAGATACTTAAATCCCTATTCTACTCATGAAGTTAAACAATACTCCTACCTTTTAAAGGGGTACCTTCTTCTTTATAAGTATAAAGTGTGAGTATATATATATAGATATATAGAAAGGTTAATATGTATATATATAGGTTTAGAAGAGGGGTAATTATATATATATATATATGTATATAGGAAGGTATACTAATGATATTGTGTGATATATATATATTGAAAGTGCAAGATTTTGTGGGTGTGGGTCTTATAGGCGGGATTTTATGTTGAGTGTGTGGAAAATGAAGACATTGAACCCTTTATATAGAATTTAGGGCAAGACATAGCATTATTTAATTATTAATGATGAAAATGACATTTTGGATAAGGATAAGATTTTGGATAAGGATGACATTTTGATAAAGATGACATTTTGGATACGGATAAGATTTTGGACAAGGATGACATTTTCATAACTTGGTTTTTATATAACAATATCCAATCCTATTATATATATATATATAATTCGAAATTTGTATATATATATATATGTATATATATTTTTGAAAATTTTGTATTTTATGATCAATAAATGAATAGGAAAGAAAATAATTTCAATTGTTATAAGTATGCAAACATATGCATGTATCACAAAGTGCTTATTATAAGAAAGATTTCACATAATATAATGATCACATGAAACATGAAATCATATAAAATTGATTTTAAAATACTAGGAAGTACCAGAGCGTTACATCGGTTATCGGGATCGTTATAGAAGTACTGTAAATACCACTGCTTAGTAGGACAACCAGTTCATGATTGCTGGGAATTCAAAGATAAAATGATACAATTGACTCAGCAAGGAAAAATCTTGCTAGAAGAAGACAATGCTGCAACAAACATGGCCAAAACTAAATCTACAACAAGGATGCTTAAGCAAGGGCCATGAAGCATGCAAGATGACAAGTGAAGAAGATTTTTTGCTAAGAAGGATCATCTTGATGACACAGTTGATATGCTGACAATGTCTTTTACGAATGCAAATTTGTTTGCTAGGATCCAAGCCACAAAGCACTTTCAATAAGAAGCAAGACAAGTGCTCCTTAATACAAGCATAAACTGTTTGAAATTCTAAAAAAAAAAAAAATCAAGTAATGACTCCTTGATACGAGTATAAACTATCAACAAATTCATGTGATGAGTCCTTCATACGAGTATAAACTATCTACAAATTCAAATAAAGACTCCTTGATATGAGTATAAACTATCTACAAATTCAAATGAAGGCACTTTGGTATGAGTATAAACTATCTAAAAATTCAGATGAAGGCTCCTTGATACGAGTACAAACTATCTACAAATTCAAATGAAGGTTCTTTGATATGAGTTTAAACTATCTAAGCTCAAATGGATGCTTTGAATTAACTTTCCCAAGAAATGATTTCGAGACTCATTCACTTGTCTTCATTTGTCAAAGCATATGAACGTGAACAAATCTCAAGGAAGCAATTTGTAGACATTGAAATTTTATGCCAAATATAAATTGACATGTGTAATATTTCTTTTAAAAAATAATCAATTATATTTTTATTTATATTTTGGAAACTTTGAAATTAAATTTCAAAATTAAATAAAATATTTAATTGGTGGTTAACATGAATATTTCCATGTTAAAAAATTTGGCAATAAAAATAATACCGTGCAAACAAATAAGCTAGACATTATTGTTTTGGCAATCAAAAGTAATATATTGCAAATAACGGAAAATTAGATATTATTATTTTGGCAATTCAAATCACATGTTTTCATTAAGGAAACAAATTGCTAGCAAATACAGGCCAGCCAATCAAATTGAACCACCTCATCAAGTAAACATAGCAAGAAACTCTTTCCTACACATAAATAGAGGCCTTCTCTACAAGCCCAATAGATCGAAGCACAAGAAGTTTTCAAAGTAAGAGAAGCAAAGGAAATCTCGCAATTCTCTCAAAAAGATTCGAAGTGATCAAGTCGAAGTTTTAGGCGTTCTTTACAAAGATCAATCAAATCTAGGCAATAGATTTGCAGACAAAGTGCTAAGCCATCAAATCGGCATTATTTTCAAATATACATCAAGTCAAATCAATGGTGTTCACAGCGTTCTTTACGACGTTCATCAAAAATCTCAGCATTTGATTCGTAATCAAGTTGTGAAGCCCCGAATCGCATTATTGAATATCAAATCAAGTTTCAAGAAGATCAAACCACCAAACTCACTCCAGAAGCATTTGAATCTTTAAGTTTCAAATTATGAAGGAAGAATCAGAGGATCAATTAGAGATTTTTACCTGCATCATTTTATTTAACTTTTGAAATTTAATTTTCATTATCTTTCCTATCTTCTAATTCAATAGACACGAGAATTTGTGTTACAGCTATAATCGTAAACGTTAGTTAATCTGGTTATCAAATTGCCTTTGATCATTTGCTTTTGCGTTTATTTACATGGTTAGGTTTCATTTTTTTAATTTGTTTATTTTAATTATTGTCAACCATTATTAAGTTTAAAACAAGTACAAGAAATTTAATTTCAAAACTTACTTAGTGATAATTTACAAGTTCATGTGGGATTCAACACTTTCTTTATTCTATATTTGTTGTTGGCACACGTGCACCTATGTGTTTGGAAATTCCACATCTCTCTCTCTCTCACTTTCTATATATATATATATATATATGTAAAGTATATAAAATCTTTAATATGTACATATAAATACAAATGTTGTCTTTTATTTGTAATTTAATTATTTTACAATTGAGTAAATTATATTAGAAATAATTATTCAGGAATTAAATTCCTTCATTTTTGTTAACAAAAGTAATTATATAATTTAGTGAATTTATTTTTCTTGTTTTTTTGCCTTTTTTTTTACAAAAACAAATTATTTAAAAATAATGTTTCAAAATTAAAAGTGAAATTTCACAACAAATTTATTTGCAAATAGGCATTGTAACGACACATATATACGTTTTCATATTTTGTCATTATACACAATTTGGAACATATATACAAATATTTATTTTAAAATAACAATAATATTACATCAGCCCCCAGTGGTTTTAACATATTACAATGCAATATCCTAAATCATGACACATATAATAAAAAAAACACCCTTGAGGGCATAACAACCACTCCATCCCAACCAAAATACTATTTCCTCCTTCAAAAGGGTATTTTAGGAAGTTTATACACGTTGACTAATTAATGAAAACTGCTAGTCAACCTAGGGGTGTAGGATGAATTGACCCGGCTCAAGAGCTCAATGTGCTGACTTGAGTAAGGTTCAACTCAAGCTCGATATTTTTGAGCTCGAGCTCATCAAGCTTGAGCTTTTTCGCTAGTCGAGTTTGAGCCTAAAAATAAGTTTCAATATCTCACGAGACAACCAATAATCTTTAATTTTTATTTTTTATTTTAAAATATATTAGAAATAATATAAGTAATACTAGTATAAGTTTCAAAACTATATATAGTACTGTCACATATTTATGACAAGTTTTATTGGAAATGAGCTCGATTTTAAACTCGAGCTCGAATGGACTCAACTATGAATGAGTCAAGTTTGAATTCAAATTTTTGGTGATGTGCTTGAACTTGAACAAAAATTTATAATTAAGCTCAGCGAACTTGAGCTTGAGCTGAGCCCAAATTTTTTCGGGGATCTTGAACTTGAGCTCAAAAATTTATAAAAGCTCAACTCATGCTTGGCTCATTTACACTCTTAAGTCAATGCAACAGTAGGAGTGAATTGCTAGAGATCACCTAACGTTAAGCAAGTAATCATAATTTTTTGTAAGTAGGAGTGACTTTTGCAATTCAATATACCTCATGGGGTGGTAATCGTATTTTGTCAATACATTTTACACCCTTAAATTATATGTCATGTCACGTTTAATAATCTCTTAAAATACAAAATGTATAAATTTATCAACACCTAAATTATAGATATTATGGGCTGATCATGACATTTTTTACCACCGCTAGATGCTAAGTTTTTACGGTTTTACAGTTTAAGAGAGTAAACGCAATATAAATTGTAATTTATAGATATAAAGTTTAATTAACCTTAATATTAATTTAGAGGATGCACTTGAAGAAATTTATAAGTCATTCAAAATTGACCTCAAAGGGGTTCTGATAGTTGTGTTTATTTATCTTATCCTCATCACTTGGAGCTTTATCCGAACCGTAATCAATTGTTACTTGATATTCACCCTGTACGGTGTCGAGTGTGGTTATCTGAAATACGAGTGATTTTGAACACTCCAATCATCTGTCCTTCCTCCATATCTGAAATGATTGGTATGTTTATCTTCAACCTTTATTTTATGGGTTAAGAACATTTGGACAGAGTTATGGATTTTAATTTTGAGGGGCCAATTGAACTGTTAAAATACAAAAGATAATTATATCATATTTAAAGACAAAATTTTAATTTTCAAAAAAGTATATATAAGTATGATCTTAGGTAATTTTTTGGAGCGATTACTGCTTCTAGCAACCTCATCGTGTTAGAACTCCTAGCGGAAAGCTTATTTGGATATCTTTTTCTTATTTAAAAAACAAAAACGCCCCTTACTAAATTTTTTGCCAACTCATGAATTTTTTGTCGCTTCGGCAAAAATAAGATGATAATTGCCAACTTTTTTAAATTATAGTATTAAGATCAATATCGCTTTATCGGAAGGATTAAAACCTAAGACGGGCATAGTTACAGGACAAACATGCATTTTTCCCTTAGCTTTACATTTAATTTATCGAATATGAATTAGTTTTCCGATATTTTTTTAATTTATTTTCTATTTCAATTAATTAAACTGTCATTATTAGTTGTTCTATTAAACATAGATAATTAAAGTGGCCTTATTAAAGGACAACTTACATATACAATCCTTGAGATACAGTGTAATTTTAAATTAGACCTTGTTGTTCTAAAAATTACAAATACCCTCTCAAAGGTTAGAAAATTCCAGTAAAAATTGATAGAGATTGCTAAAAAAATAACGTTTTGTATCCACAATAATCACCCTGGCCACCAAGAGATGTGTCTGTTAAGCTTAATAAAATCCCTCAACAATTTCGTAATTTCATCAATATTCGCGTCGTAATTTCATTTTTTATCACCACAACTATCACCGGATATCTCTATAATCTGACATCACTAATTTCTTAAAAATCGATTTCATATATAGCTTTTATATCTTGAACTTGTCAAAAGCAAGCTAATTCCATTTCAAAATGTCACCGAAAATATCATAAATACAACTTGCAATTACATCCTAAATTGATGAATGATGAATTTTGTTAAACTGATAAACATGTTAAGGGGGTATTTATAATTTTCAAAATCATAAAAACTAATTTATAATTATATTATATCTCAATGGATATACACGTAATTTACTCCTGAATATGTATACATGATATCTAAGAAGGAATTGTTTTTACTATTTTATCACTTAAACTAAACTTTGAAATACTAATCATACAGAATATATACACGTGTCGTCATGGGCCTCGATCCTGTGACACGTGCCGGCCACTGTCATCATTGACCCTGATCTCATGACACGTGTAAGCCATGTGTCACCCGGGACCTACATAGAACAAACTCTCTCGCTACACTCACTACACGGTTGGTTTCCATTGAGGGGAATCCCCCTCGAGGAAGGCCACCTTACTCGATATGGGCCCCTCTCCTCGAGTATGTGCAGCCCATTACCAAGTGAGTGATGGGATGTGACACATCGAGCGGAGTCTTGATGGAATTTTACCATGTCGCTATCATCCCTGACAACGGTCATAAATTTTAGTTGAGGGCTAACCTACTTTGCAGCCAGCAAGATGTCCTAGGTTGATGTCGGCCTAGCCGTCCTATGGATTCATAGGATTATGCACTTGGCTCAGGTCGCAAGGAGTTAGCACAGGACACAACCCACTGTATATACTCCAAGGTGATATCCCCGCAAAGTTAACACACACTATAAGCACTTACCTTTTGCTCGATTCTCTGCACATATCTAATTATCCCCCTTTACTACGCTAACTTAGGCATCCTAGGATGTGCCCTGGAGACGCTTTCAATTAAACTCATGTGTTTTTCATTATAGCAGGACAAGGGGCCACCAACATTCGTTGGACGGGGACTCCACGTCACCTCGAGTAGAATCGCCAAGTTCGGACCGCATCAAATCAAAGGATTTGTACTTTTGTAAGTAGTTGTAGATAACCAAAAATCCAGACATATCATCAGGTTTCCATCAAGATTTTTAAAGGGCAAAAAAATAGAAAACCTATCTAGCCATTTATTCATGCACCGATGCTGGTGCTGCTCATACAAATTCTAGTAAGCTCCTCATCCACTCCACAAATTGCATCTTTATCCTCCATTTTCATTCTCTCACTCAATTCTCTTGCTCTTCTCCTAAGCCTATCTCCGCTCTCCTCCACAATCACCTTCCTCACAGCTTCAGCTATCCCTTCTCCATCAATCTCCCCATTTTCAGCCCTCAGCACCTCCACTGCAAGACCGACATCCACCGCCAATCGACAATTCACTGGCTGGTCGAGCTTGAGAGGCAAAGCCACCACAGGAACACCAAAATACACGCTCTCTGTGACCGAACTCCAACCGTAGTGGCTCATAAAACCACCCACACTTGGATGAGCCAATATGGCTGCCTGTGGGGCCCACCCCTCCACAATCTTCCATCTTGTTTTTAGCCGGTCAAGAAAACCCTCGGGCAACGCCTCCTCCATCACAATCCCACTTCCATGAGGTAATCTTGCAGCCCATATGAAGTTGACATTGCTTATCTCCAACCCTTTTGCTATTTCTCCAATTTGATGCTTAGACAAATAATTTTCACTCCCAAATGAAATGTACAAAGTGGAGAATTGAGGGTTCATACTTAGCCAATCCATGATGGTCATCTCTGGACCATCACTACTATCATTTTCTTGATTACCGCCATATGTAACAAGTGGACCGACAGGGACAATTTTCTTGTGGCACAAACTAGAAAGATAGTCCATATATTTGCCCTCGAACCCTCTACAGCTCTTTATCAGAGCAATTTCATGAGATAATTTGAAAACACCAAAAGCGAATCCCTCGTCGACATCCTCAACTTGGATGGATTCTCCTTGAGAAATCAAATCCCTCTTCTCGTAATCAGTAAGGTATATCGATGAAAACGGGAAAGAATCAAAAGACTTGTGCGTATGAAGATGATGGTAAAATGAGCAAGCAGTCGATCCCGATATGGCGAACAAGACAGAGGCAATGCCTTGCGACGAAGCAATTTTTGCTGACCAGGGCTGAAATGCATCGTAGATGAGCAAATCAGGGTTTAAATTCTTGATAATGTCGGAAAATGCGGGTTTCGACATTTGAAAGGCTCGCAGGAGGGTTGGCATGAGATGGGGTGGTACGTTTTTGGTTGTGTGGTAGTGTGGTGGAAGTTCGGGAAGGGATGGCATATGGAGTTGAACTAGTTCTATCGAGAAATCATGATCACCAGGAGATGAAGATGCATGCATGTAATTTTTTAAGGTTTTCTCGATGGAATCTAGGTTTAATGGAGTGGAACAGAAGTATATGTGGAAGTTTTTCTTGGAGAGTCTTTTGGATAGTTCCAGAAATGGGAATATGTGGCCATGTGCTAACCATGGGAACATTAAAACTTTGAACTTCTTCGGTTGTTTTGCTCCCATGAATTTGATTTTATGCAGAGAGAGAGAGAGAGAACCAACAAAAGAATGCTTTGTAGCAACAATGCTTTGTAATATGGTTGGTGATACATTTTTTTTTTGGGATAAATAGTATAGGGCGGTGGTGAGCCGACCTCCCACCTATAGAGAACCAACAAAAGAGTGCTTTGTAGCAACAATGAGTTATTGATAATGTAATATGATTGGTGATAATTTTTTTTTTTTTGGATAAATAGTATAAGGCCGTAGTGAGCCGACCTCCCACCTATAGAATACTCTACTCTCTCTCTCTCTCTCTCTCTCTCTCTCTCTCTATATATATATATATATATATAAGGAAAAAAATACAAATTTTCATCCTATAAATTGACTCATTTTGGATTTAAGTTATTTCATTTACACTGTTTGGTTTATCTCATAAGTTTTTAAATTTGACAATTTGATCCTATTTTTGCCGAAATTTCAATTTTTTGGTTGTACACCTCAACAACATAAGTTGACTCATTTTGGATTTTACTTATTTTATTTACACTGTTTGATTTTTTGTTCTATAAGTTTTTTAAATCTGTCAGAAAACACATGTGCTAAGGCTGAAACAAGAGCGTGCTAGTTTTCAACCATATTCCGACGAAACATAATCGTCAAAAAATAATTTTCTTCTCTTCACTTTTTTCTGGCATTTTTTGTCTCCTTTTCGACATAAAAATTGTCAAAAAATTATTTTTCATATTTATTTTGCTTATCGACTTATTACCGATGATTACTTTTCATCGAAATAATATTGATATTTTATATTTCTCTTAATTACAATTTTTATTTTTTTAATTTTGTTCTTTTTCGATGGAATATTATATTCGTCAAACCTCTTTATCTCGTTTGCGATGCATTCCGATGAAAATTTCATATGAAAATCAAAATTATTCTTTACTTACAATACAAAATAGATAAGAAAATATGACAATCCCTAAAACAACATTTGGTATAATAGTCACGTACAAACATATATAGATATTAATAGATAGCAATTAATTACTTTTACAATCATTGACATTTGATTGAGGAACATATATAATAGTTGTGTTTATATATACACACACACACGAATAATTGAAGAAAACTTGTAATTGACTCAATTAAGTTGGAACAAATATCCTATTAATTCAATTAAATTTGGAGAATTGTCTAATTAGCGCAATTAAAATGGGGAAAACATATAGAACTTCTTCTTCATTATGTAACAATACTATTAATTTTTAAAAACTAATTTATTGTCATGTTTTACTATTTTTTTTTAATTGTAATGACACTATAAAAATTGAAGTTTTCCTAATAAGTTTTCAGCAGAACTGATTCAGTTAATCAATTATACGAAATTAAAGTATATAATTGGATAGTTTAATTGTAAATTCAATGATGTTAAGGATAAATAAATTAATAAATTAGAAAATTTTCAGAATTATATAATAAATAAAAAAGAAAAGAATTGACAAATAAAGTAATTTAGTAGTCTAGCGGTAACACTCCTCCTTGAAAATGTTAGAGGTGCAAGTTCGAACTCCTACTTTTGCAAGAATGTGTTCGCTCGTGTGCATGTAGTGCAGCTCTTTGGGGGCGGGGTGTAGTTGCCACAATCCAAATTTGGGTTCGAGTGTCATATGGGGTACAGGGGTTATATTTAAATATACCAAAAAAAAAATCTGATAAAACAAGTCGTCAACATTCCGCCGAAAATTTTTTAATATAAGTAATTTCTATAAAATAGTTTCGATGCACAATTCATTAGAAAAGTGATAGACAATTTTGTAATTTCAATTATTAAAAATATATTTTTGCTGATATTTCATCCAAAAATTCTCAAAATCTATCAATACCACAAAGAGCCTATCGATGACTTACTGATGAGTAAGTCATCAGAAAATATTTTCAACGGAGATTTTTTTGACGAAATGGTTAGGTCAAACGTAGGAATAGTTTAGTTTTGGTTGTGTTTGTTTTCTAGAACTTTGGGTGTTTTTGGATCTTTCGCTTACAAAGCTTATTTACAATGATACTTGTTGAGCAATCTCCTTGTTTTTATTATTGCATTAATTGGTTGACGGTAAAAAGACAATGCCCTCTATAATTTACAATCCCTCATTTCAAATAAATCCCATAAAATTTTATGGAACTAATTATCTTGCGTGATCAAGGTCTTGCCTTTTGTTAATCTAGGCTTGAGGATTGTAGGGGGAATGTGATCAGGAACAAGGGAAAAAAAAAATAATATGACTGCCACCACTTATATCAATGAGAATATGAAAATGCCCTTGTCATGTTATGGCTCATCAAGTATATGCAACCGCAAATTGCTCAAGTATATCTATTGCTCAACATTGCTGAAAAGATATAAAGCGCTAAATCTCATACCTATTCTTAGATAGGCAATGACGCACAAAGATATGAGCTTCAAAATAAAATCCATGGGACAAAATAATGAGGGATAACTATCTCACAGTACTTCTCTCACTAGACTACTATCAAGATTTCCAAGCCGATTGTACCAAGGATGCAGTCAAGTTTCACAAGCTGATGGAAAAGAAGCGATTTTATAATTTTTCTTGCAAGTTTGAATATAAAGTATGAACAAATAAGAGTTCAAGTGATTCGAAAAGAACCTTTAACGTCTTTACAACAAACATACTCTTATATTCAACAAGAAGAAAATAGGAGAAGTGCTATGTTTTACTCCAGTTGAAAAAACTAGTTTTGACTGCTAAGCTAAGGCCTAACTAAATCTAGCAATGCCCCTAACAAAGATGAAGTGATATGTGAGAATTATAGTACACCACGACACAATTAGGATAATTGTTGGTAGTGAATTGGTCAACCAACCAAAGGTCGTAGAGGAAGGAAATGGTACTCATGAGATATCAGGCAAATTTGACGGTAGGCTCATCTGATGAAACCACTACCGTAGAAATAGTCTCCAATGAAGAAATTTGAAATCTAACGAGACTTTTTTCCC
This sequence comes from Petrea volubilis, assembly GCA_026212405.1. Classification (NCBI taxonomy): domain Eukaryota; kingdom Viridiplantae; phylum Streptophyta; class Magnoliopsida; order Lamiales; family Verbenaceae; genus Petrea; species Petrea volubilis. Next base: position 13,397,061 of record CM047874.1, read on the forward strand.
AACTCGAGTCTCCATCTACTGTCAGGACCTCCAACTTTGTGAAATTAGGTATTGCATTTCTTGCTAACCTTGATAATTTTTCCTACGTTATAGACACTCTGGAACAAACAGACATATGAAAGGCTTTCCAAAAACTTTATAACCTACTCACCATGTACCAAAAAGAAATAAAGTTCGAATAGATGATAGGTCCTTTGCTCTTGTATGTGGAACGAGTTCTATTGTTTGTACTCCTACTATTAAACTATCTTGAATTCTTCATGTTCGTTGCTCCCCTATTAATCTTTTATATGTAAGTTCCATCACTAAGGCCCTTAATTATAAGATTGAATTTTATCCCAATTCTGTGTCTTTCAAAACCTTCAAATGGGGATGAAGACTGATATTGGTAAACTAATGGCTTATATTTTTTGGAGAGAAGGCAAAATTTAGCATTGTATGGTGAGAATAAAGATGTCTACCAAGAAAGAGTGGAGTGGCATAGACTATTAGGGCATCCATCATTTTTGTCTTGGAAAAGTTATACCCCTCTTTATTTGCAAAGACTAGGAGCGATACCTTATTTTGTGATGCTTGTGAGTATCCCTTTTTTTTTTTTGAAAGAAATCTTATACATCAACCAATAGACTAGGCTTTAGCCTCAATTACATGATTGATAAATTCCTGAATGACATTAGCCTCATTCTCACCAAAGGATGAATAATGAGCCAATCGGTAAGCAACAGTGTTTCCTGATCTTCGGACAAAAGGAAACCTAATGGAAGCAAAATCCTTACCCATATGCTTGATATACTCGACTAAGTTACCTATAGGTGATAAGTCCTCGGTTGAATTATTTAGTACCTGGATAAGTACGTTGGAATCCCCTTCAATTATAACGCATTCCCAAGCCTGCAGATTTTGCCATGTGCATTGCCTCATTTTCCGCCAAACCTTCAGCGAAGAGAGCCGAGATATGCATGCGGTATCGTGTTGAAGACCATGCGATACATTTACCTTGCCAATCTCGAGCAACCACTCCAACTCCTATTGATTCGTCGTCCCCACCAAATGTCGCCCCACCAAAATTCAATTTGATAACTCATTGGGGTGGCTTGGTCCAGACCTCTGTATCCACTGTAGAGACACCCCTTGTGCGCCTAGCCAATTTGGGATTTACGTCCTGGAAAGCTAAAAGTTGGGATCGCGTTGCTGTGAGTACTTCTAAAGGAGAAAAACATCGATTTTCCATCTTTGTTCTATTACGGTTGAACCAAAGGTTTTACAGGATCATAAGGAAAAGTGCAAAGACATCCGGTTCCACAAAAGCATGCACCAACCTAAGCCATGATTCCGCATTGGTATTCCATTGGCTAGTCACTACCCACGAGATAAGTGAAAGAGCCAAGACCTGACGGGCGAAAGGGCAGAGTAGTAGCGCGTGACTCGAATCTTCCTCCTCTACACCGCAAACTGGATACCCCTCTTTAACCAAAATCCTCCGGTGACTAAGATTATCAATTGTAGGAATAGCCTCACGATATAGCCGCCAAGCCATAATCTTGACCTTATTTGGCACTTGTGCAAACCAAATAAACTTGCACGATTTTTTGCTCGTGTTTGATCCCAGTTGACGTAGTCTGTCCAGAGCACCCAATAGATGGTAAGCACTTTTAACGGAGAAAAGACCATTAAGATTACAATGCCAGACCAGAATATCTTTAGAGTTCGGTGCTCCGAAAGGAATTACGAGGATATGATCCACATCCAGTTGTAAGAAGTGTGTTCACACTAGATGTTCCTTCCATTCGCCTCTGCTATCGTCTATGAGTGCCACCACTGAAGCCCCCTCAAGCTGGTGGCACATGGGGGAAATCACCTAAAAAGAGATCGGCCGAGGTACCCATTTGTCCCCCCATATCTTGATACTATCTCCCGACCCCACTCTCCATCGAATCCCCGCTTCAAACACTTGCCGAGAACCAAATATCCCCCGCCAAGTTGCCGAAGGATTCCCTCCAAGTTTCATCCCCCTTTCTAAGGCCGAAGAAAAGTATTTGGCTCAGAAAACCTGGCTAAGTAGAGAGTCGGGTTGAGCAATAATCCGCCACAACTGCTTGGACAGCAAAGCTTCGTTAAATTGATGTAGACATCTAAAACCCATACCCCTTGCATTTTGTGGGCACAAACGACCAAGATAACCATTGAACTTTTCGTATTTCTTTGTTATGCCACCAAAAATTAGCCATGAGCGCCTCCAATTCTCGCAGGAGTCTATCCGAGAGTCTAAAGGAAGACATGGAGCCTCGATTCATTATGTTTACTATGAATTTCCTAAAATCATTTCAGGGAGATGCAATCTACCGCTACTTGTTTGATTAATAAACTCTGTTTTAAAGCATAATAATGGAGTTAATTCAAGCTAACATTATGGACATAAATAGTTCAATCAAAGAAAGTTAATATTTTTCCTTAGTTTCCTCTTTTTTAAATACTATCATCAACTTTAATTGTATATATATACCCATGTTTTCTTGTACTCAATCATCCATAATGTTTATACAGAACAGTTCTTTTTTTCTTTAATGCAAGTTTTACATCTCAAAACAGTTAACTTTAAATTATAGGTCTTACTAGGGAAAAAAATCGTATATCATTCCTCCAAATTTGTTTGGGTGTATTTGTTTTATCCATACTCAGAATGTTGGAAAATTGGATCCCAAGCTCTTAAATGTGTTTTCGTTCGATACTTTCCAACAAAAAAGGGATACAAGTGTTACCACTCTCCTTCGAGAAAATGCTTTGTTAGTATGGATGTTACCTTTAGAGAAACAAAGCCTTATTTGAATATACCCCAATTACCTCTTCAAGGGGAGAATAATGAGAGAACAGGTAATACCTAATTCGATTACTCTTGGTGATCCCACTAAGGGAGAGAGTTCTATTGATCCAGTTGAGGGGGAGAGTTTAATTCAGGAGGAGAATATTGGGCATTTGGGTAGACCTAGTTTAAGAAGATAAAGTAATAAAGTAACGCTACCAATAAAGTAACGCTGATCATACCTTGTTTATCAAACATCGTGACGGTAAGATCACATTACTCATAGTGTATGTCAATGATATTGTGTTGATCGGAGATGACTCGATTAAAGAGGCTTCTTGCTCAGGAGTTTGAGATCGAGGACCTGGGAGAATTACAATATTTTGAGGGAATTGATGTCATTAAGTCAAATAAGTGGATTTTCATTTCTCAGAGAAAGTATATTCTTAATCTTTTAACATAAACCGCTATATTAGGTTATGAGCTTGCAGAATCGCCTATGAAATGCAATCAGAAATTGCAAGCAAGAACCAATATATCAGTCGACGTAGGAGATATCAAAGGTTAGTAGGAATGTTGATTTATCTCTTACACAAAAGGTCAGAAATAGCATATGCAGTTAGCTTGGTGAGCCAATATATGAATCATCCTCATAAAAGAAAGGTCTTCTTTTCTCCTAAAATGGCCACCTCCAAATAGAAGCTTTTGCAGATGCAGATTGAGATGGTTTTTCAAATGATTAGAAGCAATGGATTATTGCACACTTTTTGGAGGGAATTCGGTCACTTGGAGAAGTAAAAAGCAGAGTGTGGTTGCTCGGTCAAGCACAAAACCCAATTATAGAACTATGGCTCAAGAAGTTTGTGAGTTGCTTTGGCTAAAAAAACTAATCAAAGAGCTAAAGTTAACAAAAAGGGGCATTCTATCCTTATTCTATGACAGCAAGCCTACCATTAATATTGCTTGATGGGCTGCACAAGTACACGCAATCGTACAAGTAACACAAGATAAGTAGAGTGTCGAATCCCAAAAGGATTGTGATTTGGCCCGTGAAAGTTACTTGTTTTGTTTAGCTAAATTCATCAAATTGTGGAGTGGTAATTTTTTTTCAAATTAAAGGTACTTATGAATAAAAATTATAACAAATAACTAATGCAACTAAAGCAAGTGCAAAGTGGTTTCATTAACCTCATTCTCTATTCCAATCCAATCCCTAAATTGAATGGTTTCGTGGTTGTGTGAAGCCAGGAACAAAAATGCCCACAATCTCTCTCGAGCATCGTATAATTAACCCATACAATCTTTTCTAGGCCAAAAACTAAGCAGTTCTCAATCAATTAATCCAAGTACTAGAAAATATTAATATAAGCTTTATCACCGCCTTAGGGCTCAATCAATATTAAATTCATTCTCATTCAATTTTAATACCAATTGATCTTGTCTACGTCGAACTACAATTATAAATCGTCTCTCAACCTCATCAACGATTCTCAAATTCATTGATTAGGGGTGATCAAACTCTAACCAAGTATTAGATCATTAAATGAGATTCACACAAAAACATACGGAATTGCATTCATATTCATAGGATTTTCATACAATAGAGAAAAGGAGAACTACACCATCCTTACACTTAGCAATTGCATTAGTTCATAATGAATTCAAACACAAAAACGAAACATGAAAAAGAATCCATGAGGAGAAGAAATAAACATATTTGGTAGAGAATTTAGATGTAAAACTTCCCTACCCTGCAAACTTTGTTCTTAACTTCGCCTCCGAATCTCCTTCGTCCCCGTCTTGGAAAAAATCCCTAAGTATATGCAAAGTAGATTAAAATTGAAAGAATTCTTTTTCTAATCTCTAAACCCTAGCTACCAAAATGTGATAATGAGTTTTGTGCCTATATATGGACTTAAAAAGGGCAGAAAATCACCTAGAACTGCCTTTCAAATCAGAGTCCTAATCAAACAAGGAAAGTTTTTAATTGTTGTAGCAAACTTTCAGTATGTATCCCAAAATATTTTAGGTACATACTCAAACTTACAGATTTGCTTATCCCTCTGATGACTGAAACTGGGTACATACTCGAAATATGTTGCATATGTACTCATTCATACAGACTCTTTTCTTCTCTAAATGGCTTGAATTGGGGTGATACTCATAATATCTTGTGTAAATACCCAACACTTGACTTCAATTTTTTGTGTCCTTGATGGTATTTTCCCTTCTAACCTGTAAAACAATGGCTTAACTCAAATTTGCGCATAATCAGGCTCGAATAGAGAAAAATATATGATAAGTCTGACAAAACAAACATAAAAATCAAGTATAATTACGGACTTATCATTGCTCATAATCTAGTGCAGCATGACCGAACAAAGCACACAGAGATCGATCAGCATTTTATCAAGGAGAAACTAACAGAAGGTTCCTTAAAGATTTTTCATGCGGCATCTGAAAAACAACTGGCCGATGTGTTTGCTAAAGGGCTTAATAATCCGACCTTTCATACGTTGGTTTGCAAATTGAGCATGTGTATGATAACTCTAATTCATAGAGTTATTTTGGCTTTTTATTGTGTAAATTTTAACTCTATTGAAGTTAAATTGTTGGTTTTGGTCAAGGAAATATTATTTAGCGTGCCTAGTTGTTGTTTTCTTTGGCAGGATAAGTTTTGGAGACAAAACAATTGAAAGAAAAGGCAAACAAGCTGTTAGAGACCCCACCTAGGTGGAAAAATATCCCCTCTAGGCCGGCACTGAAGAAAATACAAGCCAAATTCCAGTGAGCTAACAGCCTAGGCGGCAAAATGTCCCACCTGGGCGGCACTGAAGAGAACACGAGTCGAATTCCAGCGAGCTGGCCACCTAGGCGGCATATAATCCCGTCTAGGCGGGGGTAATATTTGGAAACTAGGTTTTTCGGAATTCTGGACGTTTTTCCTACCCTAAGAAGGCAAAGAGGGGGAAAAATAAAGGCGGCTAAAAACAGAGGAACGAAGGGAGAGACTTTTGGGAAAGAGAAGAGAAGAAGGGGAAAAAGGAGAAGATTCGCATCATCATCAAGAGTTCTTCTTTCATCTCTTCCTTTATTTTCATGTTTATTTTCTTCGTAATTTTTGCCATGGATTCTTATAGTATGGCGAACTAGATTTCTTTCTAGGTCTTTAATGGAACCTTGTATGACTTTTATTGAAACTTTATGAACATCTATCAAGTATTTTGCATCTCAATTGTTTTGTTTTGATTTTAATGCGTTCTCTTGTTTGGCCATCAGTAGAACCGATGTGTTAATCTTAATTGATCTTGAGAGAGGGTTTCATGGTTAGAACTGAACAAAACAACCTAAGTTTATCATTTCATTAGGAATATAATTCACAGGAAGGACGAGAGTACCAACTTACCTTGGGTAATCATTAGAAATTGATTCTTAATGCTATTATCTAGGTTCAATTCTCATAGAGATATAGAGGATTAATCTAGTTATTAAGTTCTATGCTATATCGAGAGAGTAGTTTAGATACATCGAATTTCGAATTATTGAGCATGCTTTGTTACGTGATAGAAAGGATTAAAGGAATCTATTAAAAGTCATACTAGGGGAAGTTAAAGACCTAGGTTATTCTTCACTTGATAATTTTCCGTAGTTATGTAGTTGTGTTTCATTTTAAATCAACCAAAATTTCATAAATCTTTCACCTTTACTTTTATTTGCTTGAATTAAAAAGTCACAATTTGTGTAAAAAGGGATCGGAAGATCGCTTAGGAAGTAGTCCCTGTGGGATCAATATTTTTTATACTACTTGTGCGATATGTACACTTGCGTGTGCTAGTTACAAACGCAACAAGTTTCTGGCGCCGTTGCCGGGGACTAATATTGCTAATTGTCTTGTTTTCCCTTTGCATGTTTTGTTATTCTTAATTCCTTTTTTTCTACTATCAGGTACTCTAGTTTATGCGTAGCCAAGGTCCACCGAAGTACCTATATAACCCAGAGATTGAAAAGTCTTGCCGAAATAACAGGAGACTGACTAGGGCACTCAAAGAACTAGAGTTGTTGGAATCACTATCAATGGACAACAACAATAGACAGCAGCTACGAAACGAAGTAGTCATTCCTCAAGAGGGTGGCGCTATTCGAGCTAATCCAGGGAATCATCAAGTTGATGAAGCAGCCAATGGTATCAATGAGGCACCAAGAAAAATCATCGACTATATGATGCCCAGTGTTGACAATATTGGATTCAGTATCGTTCGACCACCACTAGGAGCCGTCAACTTTCATGTGGATAATGCCACGAATCAAGCTCTGAGAGAAATCAGGTTTCATAGGTTGCCAGCTGAGGACCCGAACACACACATTAAGAACTTTCTTGAGATTGTGGATAATTTTTCTGCCACCGAAATGACACCAGAAGAGATCAGGTTGCGATTGTTCAGCAGGACCTTAGATGGGCGGGCAAAAGAATGGTTGGATTCCCTTCCACATAACTCCATTGCCACCTGGAATCAGCTAGTTACAAAATTTCTCAGTAAGTTTTTCCCTCCAGCTAAGACTGAGAAATTCACACAACAGATTTATAATTTCAAGCAGTTCAATGATGAGTCTCTCTTTGATGCTTATGAGAGATTCAAAGGGTTGCTTCGGAGATGTCCGCACCATGGGTTATCTGAGGCTACACAAGTTCGGTGTTTTTATTATGGGTTGACATTGAGATGGGCCACCCAATTGGACTCCACAGCCAGAGGTCCGCTATTGTATTTGTTACCTGAAGAAGCCTTTGAATTATTAGAGGAGCTGATCTCCAACAATTTTAAAGCCCAAGAGAGGAATGGTTCCTCTCGAGCCATAGGTGTTCACCAGGTCGATCCTTCAACAGCAATAGCAGCTCAAATTGCGACAGGTTTTGAAACCTTACTAAAAAAGTTAGACAACAAGCTCGACAACCTTTCTATTGGCCAAGGTCAGCAGTTGCAACAGGTGCAACAAATTGCGAGCTCTTTTGAACAATGAAGAGAAAGCCACCAGAGTGATTTTTACCCGTTCCTACTTAGAGATCAACATGGAACGGAAGCAATTAACTATGTGGGCAATCAAAACAGGAATCAGAACAACCCATATTCCAATACACACAACCCAGGGTGGAGGAACCACCCTAACTTCTCATGGAGCAATAGTCAAGGTGCTTCCTTATCTTCTAGACCATTCGCACTGCCAGGTTTTCAACAGAATTTCCAGCAGAGGTCGTAACCAGTTGAAAATAGGAGTTCCACCGAAAAGAAGTTGCAACAATTCATGCAACAAATAAAGGCAAGGATGCGGAGCTATGAAGCATCTATGAGAATGCTGGAGTATGGGTCAAATAGCTAATGCCTTGAGCAACAGACCCCAGGGGCTTTAGCGTCTAATACACAAGCCCCACACAAAGATGGTGCGACAAGAGAGACGCTCAACGCCATTACTCTTAGAAGTGGTAAGGAGATAAAGGCTGCACCCAAGAAGCACAAAGAGGTATAGATGCAAATATCAGCAGAAGAAGATCTCAAACGATCCAACCATAACGAAGTCTCCGAGTCGCAACAAGCTAAGGAAGAAGAACTAGAATAACAAAAATGGTATTGCCACCTCATCCATTTCCTCAATAGCTTCATAAAACTAAACTGGACAAACAGTTCCAATGATTTTTGGATATTTTCAAGAAGTTGTCTATAAACATTCCATTTGAGGAAGCCTTGGAACAGATGCCCAGTTATGTGAAGTACATGAAGGAGATTTTGTCGAAAAAGTGGCGTTTGGGGGAGTGTGAGACTGTAGCATTGACCGAAGAATGCAGTGCCATTATTCAGAACAAGCTTCCACCAAAGCTGAAGGATCTAGGTAGTTTCACAATTCTGTGCTCTATGGGAGGTAAATATGTTGGGCGAGCATTGTGTGATTTAGGGGCAAGCGTTAATTTGATGCCCATATCTATTTATAAGAAGCTTGAGTTGGGGGAGATCGTGACTACTTCTGTTACATTATTATTAGCGGATAGGAGCTTAGCTTATCCTGCTGGCATAGTTGAAGATGTTCTAGTGAAGGCTGGTAAATTTATCTTTCCGGCGGATTTTATAGTGCTCGAGATGGAGGAAGATAGGAATATACCGTTGATTGTGGGGAGACCCTTTTTAGCAATACACAGAACTTTAATAGATGTGGAAAAAGGCGAGCTAACTATGAGGGTTGGTGATGAAGAGGCAAAGTTTAGCATTTTTGATACCCTAAAACACCCTACTGAACATGAATGTTTCTCTGTTGGTGTTCTTGATACGATAGCACTGCCTTTCATGCGTAGAGCCGAACTTACTAATGAGCTTGAGGGTGCATTGATTGGTGAGCTCAAAGAAACAAACAGGGCCATTGAAGAATGCATCACGGTCCCTAATTCTCTACTAATTTTGGGAAGGGAGCAGTCTAACAGGACCTTTGATCCTGGTCATGTGGAAATTGAAAACAAAGAAGGTGAAAGGTTCCAGGTGAATGGCCAATGGGTCAAGCACTACTGTAGTGGTGACTTTGTTTATGAAGTTGCTCTAATCAATTTGGATGGCCCGCCATAGAGCACCGCAACGTCTAGCCAAAGACGATAAAGAACGGCGTTATTTGGGAGGCAACCCAAGCTTTATATCCATTTCTTTTATTTATCTAGTTTTTTTATTTTTATTTTTTGATTTTTGAGTAGTTAGTATTTTTTTTTTTTATCTTCAGACTTCAGTTCCACTTAAGCGGCATGTAGCTCCAATCACAGACTGCCATGTGGTGGACACTTCAGAGTTTCCAAGGCCGCCTCCTCCACCATTTGGACTTCCGCAAACACTAGCACCCTCGGCACCCTCGGATGATGATCACAGCGATGATATGGAGAGCTAGTTCCAGTCTAGGGATGTTTCTTTTGAACCTTCTCTGTTCCTATATTTTGTTGCGTTTTTTTTCCGTATGTTGTTTTCCATTAAGCGCAATGGTTGAATTAAGTTTGGGGGTGTGGGGGGTAATGTCTCTGCAAGCTTGTGTCTTTTTTAGGTTAGTTTGATGGTTAGTTTGATGTTGTGAGTCGTTTTAATGTTGTTTAGTAATGGCTGTGGTTCGATGATCACACATGCAAATCTTTTCGAGGATAGCGGATTTATCTGTCTTTTGGGTATGCCTTTCTCATTGTTGCACTTGTCTTGGTTGAGTTAGGTGACTTTAGTGAAAGATTATGCTTACACTCGTGTGAAATGTGAGTTGCCCATTCTTTTCCCCCCTTTCGAGAGTGCTTTGCTTATAGATTAGAGGGCCCGATGGCACTGAGGTTAAATTTGTGGGAAGAAGGTACTGGGAAAGGTTGTTATTTGAATTATTCTCTCCCCGAAAGAGAGAGAGAGAGAGAGAGAGAGAGAGAGAGAGAGAAAGAAAAAATGAAAAAAAAAGGGAAAGAGAAAGAAAAAAAAAATTGCATGGCATGCTTTTATTAGTTTACTTACTTTTGAAGTGCATAGAATTACAACACCCTTTGAGCCTTTTGAGCAAAAAATCCAATACGTGCCTGGGATGACCTTAGCCTAAGTAAAGCACTTGAGATTCTTTTATTCCCTTTCTTTCATTTAACTCACTAATTAACTAGTTGTGTGGGTGTAATTTGATCTGAGTTTTACCTCTCACTCAAGGCTTCACACACACACACAATAAAGGTATACCTCAAGGTAGATGTATCTGGCTAACTTTTTTTTAGAGCAATATGAGAACCTCATAGAGCCATGATTGAGTGATGGTTTTGTTTGTCAATCCCTTTGTCAATTAGGCATAGGTTGTTTCTTTTGCTATGGACTATCAAAAACCTAAGTTTGGGGGTGTGATAACTCTAATTCATAGAGTTATTTTGGCTTTTTATTGTGTAAATTTTAACTCTACTGAAGTTAAATTGCTGGTTTTGGTCAAGGAAATGTTATTTAGCATGCCTAGCTATTGTTTTCTTTGGCAACATAAGTTTTGGAGACAAAACAATTGAAAGAAGGGGCAAACAAGCTGTTAGAGACCCCGCCTGGGTGGAGAAATATCCCGCCTGGGCGGCACTGAAGAAAATAAAAGCCAAATTCCAGTGACCTAACCGCCTGGGCAGCACTGAAGAGAATACGAGTCGAATTCCAGCGAGCTGGCCGCCTAGGCGGCACATAATCCTGCCTAGGCGGGGGTACATATTCGAAAACTAGGTTTTTTCGGAATTCTAGACATTTTTCCTACCCTAAAAAGGCAAAGAGGGGAAAAAGAAAAGGCGGCTAAAAACAGAGGAACGAAGGGAGAAACTTTTGGGCAAGAGAAGAGAAGAAGGGGAAAAAGGAGAAGATTCGCATCATCATCAAGAGTTCTTCTTTCATCTCTTCCTTGTTTTCATGTTTATTTTCTTCGTAATTTTTGTCATGGATTCTTATAGTATGGCGAACTAGATTTCTTTCTAGGTCTTTAATGGAACCTTGTATGACTTTTATTGAAACTTTATGAACATCTATCAAGTGCTTTGCATCTCAATTGTTTAGTTTTGATTTTAATGCGTTCTATTGTTTGGCCATCAATAGAATCGATATGTTAACCTTGATTGATCTCAAGAGAGGGTTTCATGGTTAGAACTGAACAAAACAACCTAAGTTTATCATTCCATCAGGAATATAATTTGTAGGAAGGACGAGAGTACCAACTTACCTTGGGTAATCATTAGAAATTGATTCTTAATGCTATTATCTAGGTTCAATTCTCATAGAGATATAGAGGATTAATCTAGTTAATAAGTTCTATCCTATATCAAGAGAGTAGTTTAGATACCTCGAATTTCGGATTATTGAGCATGCTTTGTTACGTGATAGAAAGGATTAAAGGAATCTATTAAAAGACATGCAAGGGGAAGTTAAAGACCTAGGTTATTCTTCACTTGATAATTTTCCGTAGATATGTAGTTTTTTTTCATTTTAATCAACATAAATTTCATAAATCTTTCACCTTTACTTTTATTTGCTTGAATTAAGAAGTCACAATTTGTGTAAAAAGGGATCGGAAGATCGCTTAGGAAGTAGTCCCTGTGGGATCGATATTTTTTATACTACTTGTGTGATACGTACACTTGCGTGTGCTCGTTAGAAACGCAATAGTGTAACATCTATGCATCAACTTGAGGTGAAGCATTGATAGATTTTATGTAATTAGATAGATATTTAGGGATGTGATGTATGTATTCCTATACTAATTAGGTTTTTCTTTTCTACTCATTTATCTACTAAAAAGTAACTAAACGCAACGTTCAACGTAAATTTTTCATTCTACGGAAATTCTCTTTCCAAAAATAATAAATCTAGTTATGGTTTATAAATATAATTCAGCCTTATAAATTCTTATTTCGATATATCTCAAGAACCCTAATAAACACTTGGAAATTAATACAGATTAAGTTTTAAGTTTGAAATGCATAGACATATTTTAACCGAAGCACTGAATAATTAATATAAACATGTGATCAATTACATTTAGCACATTGTAATAAAAATTAATCAGCTTACCAAAAGTAATAAACGTCTTTTTACATTTACCGACGTCAATTATGAATGGTAAAACACTTTAAGAAAAATTTGTCGGGAAAACCATACAATAAAATTATATGTTCACAAGTAAATAAAGACAAACTTCAGTGTAAAATCTTCAGTCTACCAAATCTTTATTCGGAAAAGTTGAATGAAGTTATCGTATAAAAGTATTATCCAACATTATGAATTTTTAATATTGTGTATCCCAAGAACATTAATAAACATTTGGAAACTATTACATATTAATTTCCAAGTTTAAAATCATACAGACACAATAAAAGGAGTACTAAATTATTAGTGTGAACTTTTAACCTACTATATTTACCACATTTTAATAATTTTAACCTACTAGAAAAGTGATAAATGCATTTATATACAACATCTAATGTACATTGTTATACTTCCATCTACAGATACGAATTTGGAGTTGCATAAAGAAGCCTACCATTTATGCATTAGCAAGTAGAACTGATATCTCGGAAACAAAATTTAAAGAAAAATTATGGAAAAAAAAATGCTTTCAAATTTGTTAGCTAGCAAAAAATTAAAAATAACTTCCAACCTTAACATAATCCATTGCACCACTTTTATATACGGGAATGTTTTAGTCCAATGTTTCAGGCCTTATATTTTTTTAGTAAAGTACACATCAAAATCACATATATTATTCAAAACATTTTGTTTCCTTAAATAACTGATAAAATCATGTTAGAAATGGGCTTGTTAATGATGACATGTATAGTGGCCAATCTAGAATTAAGTCATTTCTAATAGAAATCTATAAATAAAGCCTGGATAGTGTTGTCTATGTGTTAAAAAACTAAGTGTAAATATCCCATATCGGATTGATGCGGGTCGAGTTTGGGAGCCGGTCGACCTCGATCGAAAACTTTGGTCGAGTGTGAAAGTGGAGGTATTGGATTGGGAAGTTGACCTGCAACACGAGGAAGACAATGTAAGCTAGCCGAGTTGTGTCTCGGCTAAGACCCTCCGATATTTAAGTCAGTTGATCGGTTTGTAGAGATTTGACCTGCAACAAGGGGGTTTAAAAGCAATTAATGAGCCGGATCTAATCGTTCTCTTCTCAGGGTATTCGATTGAGGGTGAAAGAGACAAAACAATCTCTCAGTGCTTTTACCCTTTCCAAATACTTGACCACTAAAGCTTCTCATGCATCGTACGCCCCTTCAACCTGACTTGGCACGAGTTGGGAATCGACCAAAGCTCGAATATGGCGGATCCCTCACTCGATTGCGATTTTCATGCCTACGATCAGTGCCTCGTACTCCGTCTCATTATTTATGACACTGAAATCTAATCTCACGGAAAACTCAAGCTCCAAACCGTCTAGACTTCTCAAATATACCCCTACTCCCCCCCCCCCCCCAACAGGTCAAGGAGTCGGTCGACCTCGATCGAAAACTCTGGTCGAGTGTGAAAGTGGAGGTATTGGATCAAAAAGTTGAACTGCAATAAGGGGAAGGCAACATGAGCTAGCCAGGATGAGTCTCAGCTAAGACCCTCCGGTACTTAAGTCAGTTGATCAATTTGGTAGAGATTTGAACAAAGTAAGGGGGTTGAAAAGCAATTAATGAGTTACATCTTACCATAAATACTATAGTATTTATAGTGTCTTCACGTAGGTTGATCCCTATGGGACTCTTAGACTTGGTAGGCCATCATTTGATGAGATGGAGTAACCCATAAGCCTAAGGATAGGGCCTAGGGATATTAATTGGCCCACAATTAATGACGCATGGGGTTAGGTGGTCACTCCTCACCTTGGGTTAACGGACCATTTAATGTTGGTAGGGATCTATTGGACCCAGTATGGTCCCAATCAATAATAATACCAACCAGGAGAGTCGATGTGCTAGGCTCGAGGAGTTGAGGCACCTGACCTGATCGATACATGAGTTGATCGCCCTAGACCATTGGAACAGGTTTGGCTGGTCGCTAGACCGGTCGGTAATCATGCTCGCTGACCTAAGCACTTAGAAGAGTTGACACATGTCACGCGGGATCCGATCGAAAAATGAAGATCGGAAATATGCCACATTACAGATATTTAGCCTTTACAATTCAAGTATAAATATGATTAAGTGTGAAGTTAGTATAAACTAATTCACAAAGGACCGCATATGGGTAGCCCACACTCGCACGTGGCCCACTCACCGAACCTGATCGTGGCTTCAGCCACGGGCACAGGCTGTCACGACCCGAAAAAATACCCTTTTATTTTATTAAAATAAATAATTTACATAAATATATTTCCAAAATACAAAAGTTACATTTCATAAAATAATAAAAAAGTAACTGTAAAATGTCATAATGCCTGGTGACCTTCCGCTGCGCACGCTGATATAACATCCTTGACTAAAAGAATGTTCATAAAATGTGTCAACACAACGGTTGAGTAGAACTATTACACAATCACATAAGGTGCAAGTGTGTGAAAATTGCACATAAACATGTAAGATCACTTAATACTCCATGTTCGTCATATATAGTGACGTAATACCTTATAACTCCCACCACGATCAAACAATCAATTATCTAACCGACTCACTCCGCGATTCCACCAATCCCAACCGAGTCACACCAGTGGTCATATCCCGGGCATATGCAGAAGTCTTACGACCCACTCTCATATGGAACACTCCGTCCATATGAGGAGGGATTAGAAGATGAAGGGCTAGAACACTTATTACCGGCATCTCCAACCGAATGTCCCGGCAGAACTCAGCCACATCCATTCCACAATAATTTGGGCCCAACGCACAATTGAGAAATAATTTCTCATAACACATAGATCATAAAGAGTATAAATAAGCATGTCATGTCCATGCATATATCTTTACAAAAGCATGATAGCACGAAGACAATTATCATGATCTTAATACGTATAGCAAATAATTTGAAGCATAAAATCGTAAAATGTGAACATAGGCAATCACTTGGTATTTTACCATTATTTTGGTAAACCCAAGTGAAAGCCTTATTTATGAAAATAATGTAAGACTATTTTGCCCAAACTACTTATGAAAAAGGTAATAATTCTACCTTCAAATGCTTTTAGAAAAAAGAGGGTTTATAAAGGGCTATATGGAAGGTTATTAGGTATATATAGAAGAAAATAGAAGGGCTTGTGTGTTCATATATGTGGGTGGAAGATAGGCTATAAATAGGAAGTGTTTTGGATGTTGAGAGTAGAGTAAGTGTGGGGGTGTGTTTTTAGGCGGGATTTGTGTGTTTGTGGAAGAAACTAGAGAAAGTATAGTGTGTTTATGTGTGTGGACATTTTTGGGGTGGAGGAAGTGTGTGGGAGATCCTATTTATAGTGGAGAATGAGGGTAGAAGGCAAGACTTGGGGATCAAGGTTTAATTAATGCAAATCTTTCCATTTAATGCAAATCTCCCAACTAGGCTTAGAATTAAATGCCAAATTAAATGAAATCTTCCACCTCCCTCCTCTATTTCTTGCCTTGGTGTAACCCTAATCCATGAGTCATGAATCTAGATGAATGGAAGACCGCACAAGCGCACAATTTCTAGAAGAAATTCATCTTGTATTAGTGTAGGATATTTTAATAAAATATTAACACAAAATCAAATAAAACAAATAAAATTTGATTTTGATTGTCCTCATCTTATAAAATCTGAAATCATATCTTTATTTCATTAAAAAAATTCGAATTTGTATTTATTATTTTTATAAAAACCAAAAATTAGGGTTTTAGAGCATAAAAATAGGATTTTTGGGCATAAAATCCGAATATTCATAATTAATTTAGAAAAATTCCAAAATTATGAAATTTAATGTTTATAAATCTAAAATTATATGAATATTTCTCAGAAATTAAAAATGTTTTAGTTTTACTTTTGAAAATTGCGATTTAAGACTTAGAATTTCGAAAATTGTGTTAGAATGTCTAATTCTTCTAAAATTTGAAAAATCATGTAATTTATTCAAAATTGATCTTCTCCATGTATAAAAGTCTAGAATACTTACTCATATTGTTTTGAAAACTCTTAAGACTGGTAATCGAATATCGAAAATTAACACTTTACCGTTCAAATTGTAAGTTAATCGCAAAAGCAGACGAAAATTTGAAAACAACAAGTAATAATAACATTTACAAGAAGCAAAAGATTTTAAATCAATTATTTAAATATTAAAGATTACCGGGTCGTCACACGGGCTCGGGCATCTGGGAGTTCGTATCTGAAAGACAGAGAGACACGTCCAAGTTAGACTAAAGTCTATAAAGGAGTTAGTGTCTGAAAGAATCTTAGCCATTTAATTGTTTGTACCAAAAACAATGTAGTTGATTCTTTAAGAAAAGGACTTGAGTTCAACTCATTCCAAAAGGCCAAGTTGAGGATGGAACTTGTAACAATTGAATTTACATCAACAATAGCAACCCAACCTACCAAGTGGAAATCCCACATGGAAGGTTCAATGTGGTATAAGCAAGTTGTTGGGTGTATATGTTAGCACCTAAATTTTGACTGATATTGTGACGACCCTGAAAACCCTTTATTATTATTATTATTATTATTATTATTATTATTATTATTATTATTATTATTATTATTATTATTATTATTCTTGTTAGTGGTTACATACATACATACATTGCTAATGACAAAACGTACAAGGTACATTACATAACATAAGGGTACAACCAAAAGGAAAGTATTTACTTGCTAATTCTACTATATGTACATAGCAAAACCAAAAACCCCCAACTACAGGGACGCAACGAAAATCCTACATCTTCCTTCCTAATAAAATGCTTCAAAAGGTTCCTCCTCATCATCATAAATGCTAGCTTCAGAAACATCTAAAGCATTATATAACACAAAATCAACATGTGTTGAGTAAAAATATTTCTTTATGCACATAAGGTGCTCAGGTGTCAAGTGTACATTAGTTACACATAGCACACACATAGTTTCACACTTTTAACCTTTTGTCATCTGGCAATGACCCTTATAACTACCCGGACCGAAATAACAACCAGCACATTTCTCCCGCCAACCTAATCCTCCAATTTTCGTATCCCGGGCATACGCCTAGTATTATTCTACGACCCTCTCTCTTGAGTAGATCCCTCTGTCTACCCAAGAAGGGATTAGGAGATGGAAGGAGTGTGAACTCTTCCGCCTACTCAATAGTATGTCCCAGCGGAACACCCCCCAGACCATTCCAGTACATATGGACTCATTCACAGAATTGCAATTTGTTCACACATGCACATAATCTTTGGGAGTTTATATTATAATTTAGTAAAGTAAGCTCCACCCTTATAAATGAAAGCTTTATATTTGCTTATTAAGCATACTTACTTAGAAATGTTAAATATGTAAATAGCTAGTAGCAAAAATATGTAAATAGAAAAAATATAAATATAAATATATAAATATAACTATTATAAATATAGAAATATAGAGATTAAAATATAACTAGTATAAATATATAAATAGACAAAATATAACTAATATAAATATATGAATAATACATATATACCTATACGTACATACAAGTATATATATATATATAGATATGTTAAGTAACATCTAATAACATAACTTAACTATTACATATATATATATATATATGTTATACGTACATACAACTTAAAAATATATATGTAACTAGACTATCATTAACATATTAACATATAATGAAACTAGTTAGATTAATATATATGACACTTTAAATATTTATATATAGATATAGACGTACATAGATATATATAGACAAAACCATCTAATTACTTGATAAAACCATATTATATGTATATATATACGTAACATATAGATATATATAAACTTACATGAATAAGTTTTATTAAACTTTCTAAATTTTAAAGTACTAAAATAGGCATAAATCTATAGTATAAATTTGTAGTAAAAGTTTTACTTATCAAATAATAGTTATGTGGAGCTTTCTTTACTAACTCTTTCAAGACCAATATAGAATAATCTCCTAATACCTCAACTAAAGTGTAAACTCACATAATACTTACAATAAAGCATAGAGCATAATAATCACATATTACTTCACATAAAGCATATTAATCACATATTACTTCACATAAAGCATATTAATCACATAATACTTCCAATAAAGCATAATAATCACATATTACTTCAAATAAAGCATATTAGTCACATAATATCTTCAAGATCATGCTCACAAGTCTAACTACTATTCAACTTCCTCCCAACAAGAGTTATATTATGACAAATTAACCATAAAGCTTTAAAATAGCATGATAATGGCAAAAATACCTAACATCCTCTACTTAAGGCATAAAGAATGTTCCTACCTTGTGTTCTTCCAAGTAGTAGTGTAGTGTTTTGAGAGAAAATGATAGTGTTTTGAGAGAAAATGAGAGAGTGTATGTGTGTGAGCAAGGGGGCACGATTTTTGGAGCATAATGGTGCTGAAAAATGAGGATTGTGGGTGTATATGGTCTTGTGTATTGATGTTACAAAGTACGAGAGGCAAATATCTAAATATTATATTCATCTAAATACATCTACCATACAATTATACATGGATGGTTATACATACACCTCACTTTACTAACCACCATGTATATGTATGTGGTTATGGGTGTGTGTATATGTAGCTATGTATACCACCACTAATATATATTTATATATGTATGTATAAGGGTTCAAGAGTGTATTAGTAGAGATATTTTGATAAAATATAGAATAAAATCAAATAAAATAAAAAAAACTTATAAAATCTGAAAACTCTTATTTAAGGATTATTTTTATTGTTTATTTTACAGGAAAACTGAAATTTGGGGTTGGAGAAGTGAATAGACAAAAATACCACTTGTTTTGCCCATTTTTCGAAAATTGCCCAAAAATAGGAATAAAATTCTAAAAATTCGAAAATTAATTTTTAAAGTCAAATAAAATATAAAACATTTATTTATATTATTATTTTATTTTTTGATAATAATTAAGCATTTTAAAAATTAGATTTCAAATTAAGAACTTAAAGACAATATTTTTCGAAAACTACTAAAATTTCTCGGAAAATAGGTAAACGTTGAAAATAATTTATTAAATAATTATGGGAGTTTAGAAAGAGTAAATGTATAAAATTTTAAGAATATTTGGAATTTATAATATTTTCTAAAAAATTATGTAGTAAATGTGCATTTGTTCGAAAATAAAAAAAAAATAGTTTGGAAGAATAATTTCTATAAAACAATACTTCACCAAATAGTTCTAAAAGAAAATTATTCATCAAAATAATGGACACCCAATGTATAATATAAAATATTTAAATAAAGAATTTTATTGGGTCGTTACAAATATTATATAGCTGAAGTTTGTCCTCTGGTATATCTGGCAAGTGCTACAAAAATTGCTAATATAGTAAGAGTTCGATTGTGAATAGGGTCAAGGTATTCTAGATGAGATATTAGCAGTAAATCTTTGGAGATGCCCAACTAATGATTATTATCTTGTGGCCTCGATTAGAGGAGACGGGATACTTCCTAAAAATATTCATGAAACAGGATCAGGACACATGGTCATTAGTGTTCCAACCCTGAAGATTGTTAAGCTCCATGTGATGTGTTGTTTTCAATGGACGATGTCACATATAAGGTTCACATTCAAGGCATATGTACATTTGTTCCTGTGATGACATAAGTTGGATAACTAGATAGTGGTTCAAATCGGAAAGTGCTATTGTTGAAAGCATGTTACGAGTATGCAAGACAGGACTTTATGCTATGGATTTAGGGGGATCGTTAGAAATGGACTTGCTACTAATGACATTCATAGTGGCCAATTTAGGACTAAGCCATTTCTAATAGAAATCCATAGATAAAGTGTAGAGAGTATTGTCTGAGTGTTAAAAGCTAACTGTAAATATCCCATATAAGATATTTAGCCTTGACAATTCAAGTAAAAATATGGTTAAGTGTGAAGTTAGCATAAACTAATTCACAAAAGACCACATATGGGTAGGCCACACGCCCGCACCACTCGCCCACCTGACCTAGCACGGGCCACGAACAGCGGGCTCGGGCTCGGGCTCGAGCATTTGGGGAAATTGTCTCAATCTCGAGCTTGATTTTTTATTGAAATAGCCCTCAGGTAATGGTTATAATTTAAAATCTGAATTTTAAATTAAATGTTACAGAATCAATTACTCAATTTGAAAACCGCTACGTTGACTTCAAACAAGTTAGCCTCGTTATCAACACGTCTTTACGTGTTTCCCATTTTACTTCCAAGTTCAATGTTTGTCTGTTGGTAACAAGAGTCATTTCCACCTGGTTTTATTAATGTACCAGCATTTATGTACCATCATTATAAGATACACAATACACAATACAAATAACAATTGTAAGAAATTGGTCTCTGAAATTGATCAGTGTGAGAAATAATAGATTTCTCTGAGTGCACCTCTAGCCGAGTGAGATAAAAAATATAGTTTGTTCTTTTGATTGTGTGTTCTTGTTTGCATACAAATGTTTTAGTTGATTAGCTTTTGAGGTGAGATTCAAATTAGTAGTGCAGCTTGAAACGGATCTCTAGACTATCTTATCCTAGAAGAAGTATCGCAGGCCTATCGCATCGGTTAGTGGGGCAAATATTTCTTTAAGGCTAATCGAGTTAATCATTACAATACCAATAAACACTAACAAGTTTACTAATCTTTCTTGTTTATTATTTGTATTCAGCATTTTTAAATTGCTTTTGGCTATTGTGCTTTGTTTAAAACTTTAATTGTATTATATTTATATTTTTGAATAAATCTGCCCACGTGAATAACTTGTTTTTGTTGAAAACTATAATAAATATGGATTCAAATATAAAAATCCATTATACAAAATATAGGACACGATTTCTATGAATCGATTGTGCACAAGACCACTAGTAAATAATCAAATAATGTTTTAATGGAAATCACTAACCTTGATCCATTAGGGATACTGAAAAAAAGTGAAGCCTAGGGTTAGTGATCTTCTAAGCCAAGAAAAATGCCATCACTATTTTGTTCTCTCTGAGATGGGACAGAAAAAAAAAAAAAAAAAAAAAGAAAACATCGTAATGATTCTAGCTTATGGACCATACCCTAATATGCCTAATGTTAAAACAATTTAATTATAGACCCATCAAACATTATTTCCTAAGTATGATCGGGCTTCTACACATGTAAAAGGTTGAGTCTGATATTTCTATGATCCCATTATACTTAATTTCCTAACAGATCACATAATTGGGATCTTTTAATTGGATAGCACACTATGTACAATATAATTAATATGTAAGACCACTAAAATAGAGAAAATTCCAACAATCTCCCACTTGGTCTATATATGTTTCCAAAAATTGTACATAGCAAAAATCTTAGTACGTGCAAACTTTATGCTATCCTAACCTCAAAATATCCCAAAACAATCTGGTCCGTCAATTGTGCTAATATAGGATCAAAGCAGTTTTCGTCACACAACTCGTAGCTAAACCAAACAGTGGTTACACACAGAAGCAAAATTATTGACATAGATCAAATATGGATATGCAGCATAGAAATTGTATGTAATATGATCTCAATCATGTCTATTTCCAACTGGTCCTACCTTAAAACTCAAAGAGTCTTTTAACACTTTCCAATCATTTATGCAAAACTGCAGTGAAAAGCCAATATCCTTATTTTAGAGTTTTCAATTAATTATGAAACCTTAGTTTTTACAAAACATAACCATAAAATACATACACAGAGCATGAAATTAAATAGCAAACTCCCACTAACATGGCATACCATAAATGTGACATCCCGATTTTTGGTCTAACAACAATCTAAATCGGTTCTTTTCATATACATGCATGCTTACTAATATTTCATGTTTTGTATGATCCTTTTTTTATATGTGAATTATGTGACGTGATAATTACATGAATTTTCAAACTTTAAACGTATTTGACATTCTAACACAATTTTCGAAATCTTATGTCCTAAATTGCAATTTTTGAAAAGATAACTAAAAAATTTTAAATTTCTGGAAAATATACATATAATTTCAGATTTATAAAGATATAATTTCATCATTTTGGAATATTTCTAAATTATTTATGAATTTTCGAATTTTAAGCCTTAAAACCCTAATTTTATGCCCTAAAACCCTAATTTTCGATTTTTACAAACATAAATAAGTACAAATTCAAAATTTAATTAAATAAAGATATGATTTCAGATTTTATAATATTATGACAAAAAAATATCAGATTTTATTTGATTTTTTTCATATTTTATTAAAATATCTTATCCTATCTTATCTTATCTTATCTTATCTTATCTTATCTTATCCTATCATATCCTATCTTATCCTAGCTTACCTTGAGTAAAAGTTCTTGCTAAGGCATGCTTCAATGCTCTTGAGTAAAAGTTCTTGCTAAAAGCATGCTTCAATGCTCATGAGTAAAAGTTCTTGCCAAGCATGCTTCAATGCTCTTGGTTTAGTAGATTGTTTATTTTTAAAGTGATTTTCTTAAGTTGATATTTCATGATTAACTTAGACATAAGTCTTATGTTACATGCTATTTTCTTGAATGCTATTCTTTTAATACTTGCTAGAAAGCATGTTTTTTTTAGTTGTAATTATGCTCTATGTTCATAAATTTAGGAATAAAGCATGCTTAGTTATCATTCCAAAATATGGTTTTAATATGCTTTTATAATTTAAAATATGAGAATATGTTCCTTATGTTTTTATGTGAGATTATGTGAAAATATACAATATTTTCTTAAAGTGGATACTAGGTATAAGTTAGCATCTTAATTTATAAATTATGATTATATGAGTATTGTGTTAGTTCAAGAATATAAGTACTTAGGTTATTCTTTAAATAAAGATTACTAAGTAGTATCCTAATTATAGCTATTAATGTAAATTTTAGGAGGAAGTCAAGTGATCTAGCCGAAACAAATCTATAAATTTGATAAACTCTTAAGGAGAGTGCTTTTGTCAATTCCTTTCTGGGGCTCTGAACTATACGATATAAATATTATTTGTATAGCCTACCTTATTGAATTTATGTTATCAGATTTTTCGGAAAATGTTTTCCATACATATAAGACAAGTTATTTCCAAAAATATTGCATTTTCTGATATTGCCAAGTTGTATCTGTCTCAAAATGATTTTTGACACCTTTGGGATATCATATTTTAATTGTATTTCTATGTATCCCAGGTGTAAAAATGCTTATTGCTTTGTTAACAAGTTGTGAGCCATATATGTCCTATTATATCCGTTTACCTTTGGGGACGCCCTTGGGAAGTTTGGGCCCAGGTACTTATAAGAGGAATTTTATTGGGCGGAACGGACCGTCGATGGAACCTTTAATATGATACCATTCCGTAAAACCAATTTCTACGTACAGCCGGAGGATGACTGTAGTAGGGATTGGAGCGATGTATTGCACGGACGCGTGATACATCTCCGTCTTGTTTGGTGTCGAGGTGGCTTCTCGACAAGGGAGGCATAAGGGTTTCTATTATGATTTATCTGTTTTGGGTAGTTATAAGGTTGGAGACTCCGTCTTGGGCTCACTGTTCGTATTACTCAGTTCAGTTATTATTATCAAGTTACATTTCACACTACGTGCACTTTATTATGGTTTAACTGTTTTGAGTCTCATTTTCAATCCAATATATATCTATATATATGTGGCCTCACTAAGTCATTTGGACTTAACCCCTAGTTTCTTTCTGTTCATTGCCTCAGAATTAGAATAATGGGCGTGCATAGGATGGTTGTCGCTCCTCCAGTTGTTATATTAAGCTTCATTTCACTTTGTCTTGCTTTATAATCTGTAGTTTGCTACTTGATGCCACTAGTTGGCTATTTTGATGTTGTACTCGGTTGCTCTACTTGGTTGTACTAAACATAGTTATCTATATTATCCATGTTGCATATTTTACTCTACCTCCACTGCGTATTGTTAATTTAGGCTTTCGTACTGGGTGTGAATTTCAAAAATTTGTGCTTAGCGCAATCGTCAGTGGTCTCCAACCGTATAGGAAGATCCTAGCGGGAGGGGTGCCACAATAAATCCTTATAATACTGATATAAGCTACGCGATCACGTAGCACTCTAAGTGGTTATTTAAGTCGTTATTCCTTAGTGAGCTTTAAATCATTGAGTTTGTACTAATATGCTCTGTTGACCCCTAAATACTCTAAACTCATTTATATTCACAACTAGAAACTTAATGTCTATATATTAGACTTTTCCAAAATCTAGTTGTTCTTTGAATATAGCTTAGAGGTCTTATTATCACAAATGATCCTTTATGGTGTCAACACCATTGATCACTTGCAATCTAGTGATAAAAATCCAAGTTATATTCATTGATTGGATGCCTCATGGTAGATCACACATTCAACTTTCATAGTTGAGAAAGCTATCAGTGTCTTAACACATTTCCGAAATAGCTCCTCCAACTATCGCGAACACATAATTTAATGTGGGTCTTTTACTATTCGAGCATTTGAGAAAAGATTTAATCAGAATACCACACAATCTTTAAGTGATTTTATTTCTGATGAGTGAGCATATATTTTTAATTCTTTATAGACACATCATAACCTGTCACTTCAATGATCCACCTTTTGGTTACTAAAATATCTGCCTAATATCCCTACTATATATACTAAACCTTGATGCATACATACTTGTGCATATATGAAATTGGATTAAATTAAACTTTATCTCACTTTGCTATAGCGGTGTCCCCGGGTGCGCAATTTTGCAGGCCAAAATAAGCACCTTATTAATATGGGCCTTTTGCGTCTGAGTGTACCTGCATGCAATAGGCCTATATTGTTGGTTGCTAGTACATTATCATCTGCACACAACACCATGAGGGTAAATTTTCTCCTATTAACCTTGGGATATGTGCACTAATTAAGGGTGTTTTCTTTAAACCAAAATAGGTCATCACCCGATCAAATTTTTGGTACCATGGATTGAACAGCTACTTTGAATCATATATGGAACTCTCTATTTACATATAGGTGCTTTGAGTCTTTGGACTGAAAGTTCTCCGGCTGCACCATGTATATTGTTTGTTCAATGTCTCCATTGAGAAACGTTGCCTTTATATCCATTTGATGCAGCTCTGGATCACGATGAGCCCTGAGTGCCATAACAATTTTAAAAGAATCTTTCATCTAAACTGGTGAGAAAGACCTTTTAAAATCTATGCCTTCCTTTTGAGTAAATCTATTATCATGCTTTATATCTTTCGATGTTACCATTTGAATTCCATTTGGTTTTGAAATAATATTTATAACCAAAGGATGTCATCCCTTATGGTAACTCAACAAGATCTCAAATGCCATTACCCCTCATGGATTTGATCTCATCATTTATGGCATTGATCCATGCATCAGAATTCAAACATTATTTGATTTGACTGAAAGATCTAGGAACATATTGTAATCCCATAGCAAATTCATATTCATGGAGATAAAAGATGTAGCCTTCCAAAATCATTTTTCTCCTTTATCTCGTGGATCTCTTTATTAGCACTCTAGGTTTGAGGTTGCTGGGGTTAATCAACTTCAATAGATGATGATTCCATACCTGATTAGTGGGCGTTTCGAATATAGTTGTATTTTATGTAATATCCTAATTTACAAGCTGAAGAGTACTAGGATAAACTATCCAATCTCTTTCAGCTGTAACCATAATGAGAATGCCAACACATTCATCTTCAAACACAACCTTCCTATTTTGATCGATCCCACTATAACAAACACCTCAATTATTTGGCATTTCCTATTATGTGTGAGAGATCATAGGACTTAAAGTCCCTCGATTTTTTAGTACCCTACTAAGTAGTAACTATTGCCCTTGAGTCCAATTTTATTCGTACTTAGGCCTGGCTTAGCCTCAATTGGACATCCCCAAACAAGCAAGTGCCTAATACTAGACTTCTTGCCCATCGACAACTATATGGGATTTTAGCTGCTATTTTGCTTGGAACTTGCCTTATAGTATTAAATGTAGACTTTAGTATCTGACCAAACAATTATTTCCAAAGGCTATGACTATTCAGTAATCAAGTGCAGATAATTGCACAGAAGTAATCATCAATAAAGTTGATAGCAATTGTTATCCACTCCACAATGCAATAGGGAATGGTTTACAAAAGGTCTATATGCATTAACTCTAAAGATTATTTGCACCTATTTGCACTTGATTTCCTTTATATTTGTTTATTTTTTCTTTATACATTCTATACGGATTTTTTCAAGTCTGTAAGAATAAGAAAATCAAGAATTCCTTTTGACATAAGCATACTTATTCTCTATTCAGAGAAATTACCTAATTGCTTATGTTGTCACAAAAATGAATTCTCATTATCCAGTTTGGCTTTAGTACCATAGTTATTTGTAAAGGTGCCTCTTATTTCCGTTAAACTTGTTAGTGTCCAATATTCACAACATAACAAACTAGAATACACCATCAATATTTAAATTTAGAGAAATACTGAAAATTTTATTTCCAAAAGGACTAGTGGGTCTAGATTTGTCCATCTAGAAATATAAACTAAATTCATTCTCAGCGGTGGCATAGCCAAAGCTTTTCTCTATATTCAAATATAAGCTAATATTCAATAGATCATTGTGGGCCCCAGCTGAATTTAAAAAATCTTTATTGCCTTTTCCTTATAGATGTGTATTTCAACACCAATTGGCACTAGACACCTTAATCAATCATGAATTAGGACAATAATATGAATGGTTGGTCCCTTATCTGTCCACTAAGTGTCAACAAGTACTAAAGTCAAATCAATACAACAAACAAAATTAAGAAGTCAATATTCTTTGCACAACAAATAACCTATTTAGGACATTCTTCTTTATGCAACCAACTTTCTTGCAGAAGTAACAAATAATTACCGAATTGTATTTCTTTTGCACTTTATGTTGGAATGTCCCTAGTCCTGTAGTTTCTTTAACCTAATTCCTTTTTTCATTTCTTAATGGCAATAGTTTCTTGATAAATTATTGTCAAATTAGCATTTCATCCGTTTTCCTATTTAAAACTAGGTCCACAAGAGTGTTTTTCAACATTCAAACTTTAAGTACCTTTACTTTATTACAAGATTGGACTATTCTTTGGTGTACTTCTTTATGTTTCCTTTGCATTTATGCCACATTGATAAAGTGCACTTTCTATTTTTTGTGGTTTGTGCTATTAAGCACATGGGATGTTATTAAAGACACTATAAAAGAAAATTAAATATGTTTAAAATAAATTAACCGCATAAAAGCATGAATATGTACGGATAATAAATATATCAAACACACTACATGTAACTCGCCCCATCTGAAAATACCTAGCACAACATTATAATTTAATCTTTGGACAGAAATAACAACTTGTAAATGGTACTCTTGTTCATAGTTCACGAATATTGATAGCCTCAAAATACCTCATACAACATCGTTATTTAGTCTTTGGACAGAAATAACAATTTGTAAATGATGTCTCATAGTTTATAAGTATTTTATAATTTGAAGATGGCCTAACAATATGCCTTTCTTTGGACTGACAAATTGCCAGCATGTTAACCAAAATAATTATAATATTCATGGCTATCCTTTGTCTGGCAAAAATAATCTTCCTTTGGCCCGATTATTTCGCATAGATGAAAATAATAGGACAACTTATATATTCATGAATATCAACCATCTGACCAAAATAACCTTCCTTTGGGCCGATTATTTCGTATAGAAGAAAGAGTATAAATCAATGTTCTGAAAACCGGACCGGACATCGAACCGACGGCCTTACTGGTTACCGGTTCGACCACCGGTTCAACCGGTGTGACGTCATAAATACGTAATAAATATTAAATTAATTTTTTATATAAAAAAATAATAAATACATAAAAAATATATATATATATAGAAAAAAAACTCAATAATAATAATAACCACCAAACAAGAAATTTACCTTACTAATTAACAAAAATTCAATTCATCATTCATCTTAAAAATCCAAATCATCATTCATCCCAAAGTTAAAAGCTAACAAATAACCATGAACAAGATAATTCGATAAACACATCTTGTCACATTTCAATCCAAATCCAAATAAACCCAAATAAGATTAAACAACATAAAGCAAGATTAATCATCATAAATCATCCAAGTGATATATCCAAAGTTTTCAATCATCATCTTCATCAATAGGGTGATTTTTTTTTTTGTAGAATTATAATATTATGTAGAATGAAGGAGCCAACTGAAAAATGCCACATGAAAAAGAGTACTATCTTCGGCAATCACTACACTCAACTTTTAGTTGCCACTCGAATAATTCATTTCCTAGTTGTTCCCCCTTTCCCCCACCCCATCTGGATCACTTTTCTTAGATTTAAGACAGTGTTTATTATGTTAAACAATGGAACTTTACCATACTTCTGAACTAGTGAAATGGGGGTACTTGATGGGACAAAATCTAATCAATGTACTCGAAATTAATACCTTTATGTTTAGATTTTGAAGGAAAATGGTCAAAGAACCAAACATAGCCTAAATGATAACAAGCTGAAAAAAATCCCTGCTCAAATCATTCTACTGTGTACCCACTTAAGCCACAGACTGCAATATATAATAGGAAATGGAAAAGCACGAATATAAAGGTAAAAGACAGTAGAGTTTACCACACCCAACTCTTGCACCCGCATTACCAGTTGTCTTCCATTAACATGCGTAACCCATCCTGTTTATTGATTAGTTATCAACATAATAATTAGCATGGGTCCTCTAATATCCCAATTCTCACCATATAAAACAATTAATCAAGAAACAAAACTGGGAAATGAAATCACCAGCGGTGTCTTGGGTAAAGTTGATGAAGCCTTTGACGTTGTCGGCGCCGGAGATGACCGCCACCGCTTTTACTGTGCCCATAATATTTTCGCCGCTGCTCTAATTTTTCTCTGTGATTCTTTGTGCAAACACCCACGGGCTATGATCACTGTATAATTAATAATGGGACTGACCAGTGATCAGGTTGCTGGGATAATGGGACTGACCAGTGACCAGGTTTTGTTCAAAAAAGACCAAGAAAAAAAAAAAAAAAATTCCAGCCCGCCGAACTGGTTCTCGGACAGGGACCGGTTCGACCGGTTTTGACCGGTCCGAGTCACCATTGGTTTTTTGGGGCAGTTCGGACCGGACCAGCCACCGGTCACCGGTCGAACCGGCCGGTCCGGTCCGGTTTTGAAAACATTGGTATAAATAATATATTCATGAATATTAACCATCTGACTAAAATAATCTTTTTTTTGGGCCGATTATTTTGCATAGATGAAAACATATCTATTGTTCTAAAATAGATAAATTTTACCCAAATAGAAGTTGCTTTGACAACATATTATTTAATTTAAACAATTTTATAAAATAGACATAGTATGATCAAATTTGAGAAGCATTATAAGATGACCCAAACTATAACATGCTATAATAACAAAATATAGCAACAATAAACACAAAACCGTATTGCAAATTGATGGTAGGGTACCTCGACTGTAATCTATAGTTGGGAGTTCAAATTCGGCTCAAATATAAATACGGTTGTCAAATGGGAATAAAATGCTAAAGCAGTGCAGTGGCATGTTGCAATTTTGCCTAGTTGCACACCCTGGTTCGAATGCTGTCTATCGTGCCTTTTTTCCTTCTTCCCCCTTTTTTTATTTAATTTTCTTTGCGCCCAGATCGCTGGCCATTTACTTGATCCATTGAATAGGAAACATAACACAAATTACTATAATGGCCCAATCGCCAAGCTCAGCCAAGCTATGCTAGTAGGCGTGGGTTCAAATCCTGCTTATTGAAATTTCCTTTCCTTTTTTTTTTGTTGGACTTGATGGAGGTTCGATCCCGAGCACAAATGTTATTAAATAATACAAATGCATACAAACATATCAAGGAATTAAGCAGCAACCTATTGGGTGGAATCCATAGGCCAAACTCAAGATCTTGAGTTCGACACCCACTTGTCACACGTTTTAGGGGTCTATTCTTCTCTGCTTACAGCAGCCTTTTTTTTATTATTATTATTGAATACAATATAAAATAAAGGTACCAAAAATCCTTGATATTTTTAAGATCGTGTCTCAAAATATTCAAAATCACATAATAACATAAAATCAATCAAAATTTTATGAACGTGAACATACATCCATAATATATATCAAACATCAAATAGTAACCGAATAGATCAAAAATAAAAACATATTTGATTTTCTATCTAATCCTACTTTGATACCACTTGTTGTAAACTTTAATAAATATGGATTCAAATATAATAATCCATAATACAAAATATATAGCACGATTTCTATGAATCGATTATGCACAGGACCACTAGCAAATAACCAAATAATATTTTAGTAGAAATCACTAATTGTGATCCATTAGAGATGCGGAAAAAAAGTGGAGCCTAGGGTTAGTAATTTTCTAAGCTAAAAAAAATGCCATCGCTATTTTGTTCTCTCTAAGATGGGATAGAAAAAAGAAAACTCCATAGTGATTCTGGCTTAAGTGCCATATCCTAATATGCCTAATGTCAAAACACTTTAATTATGGGTCCATCAAATATAATTCAAGTGTGGCTGAGCTTCTATATATATAAAAGGCTACATACTCAATCTGATATTTTTACAAGCTCATCACATTTAATTTCTTAATAGATCACACAATTGGGCTCTTTGAATGGAATAGCACACTGTGTACAATATAATTAATATGTAAGACCACTAAAATAGAAAAAGTTCCAACAATTTTGATATTCTATTTCATTGTTTTCTATAACAAATCAAACTTTGGAAATGAAAACTAACTCCATTAGCCATTATAAGAAAAAATATATTAGTTTTCCAAGTTTTCTTTGTTCAAAAATAGTGGGATGCTCACATCAATTTATGAATACATTATTATCCTACCCGTCAGATAAAAATATTTTTTTCCCCTCTAATTAAATCAAAAGATTTTTTTTTTTAGCAAAAATATCGTCATGCACACATCAGTTATTGATTCTTTGCTATCCTACCCAGTGGACCAAAAATTTAGTATTCTATCAACTCTAACAAACTCATTTTTAGGTCCAGTGCCATTCACAAGCACCAATCACCATCCGACGCCTTTTTCCGGATTTTTCTTTTTAAAAACAAATTTGTTACATCAAACTTTTGAAATGGAAATTAATTGCATTGTTAAAAAATTCTTTAACATTAATTTTTCAAAAGTTCTAGTTCCCAAAATATTGTTATGCTCATATGAGGAAAAACTTTTTCCCTTTTAGTTAATGCAAAAAACTTTTAAACAAAATAACGTTTAATTTCCGTAAACAAATGAATCATATGCCATATATGAAAGAAGGAAAATATCAGTTGGGAAATATTCTAATGTATAATTCTAATTGGAAGATAGAGAGGCAACAATTTGCTTGTAGAGGATTTAAATCAAAAGGACAATAAATTAAGCCCAACTGCTACCCTCCATGCCTTTACTACTAGTACATATAAACGAAAAGATTATCATACGTAAACCGCGAAAATGACCTTCTAAAACATCCCATTCATCCAAAGGACCAAAACAGAAGCAAAATGTCATATTTATTTGTATAGGCTGTGTCCGAGACGAAGTCAAAAATTTGATTAAGATGAGTGAAGTTTTTTCGAAATCATTAATAATTAAAACGTATAAATATATAGGTTATATATAATATTGACATATAAAATAATAAAAGTTATCATATTTATACGAACACAACCAACTAAAAGTGTTACAATCAAAATAATATATAAAGAAAATGATATTAAAAAAATAACAAGTTATTCTCTGTTTCAAAAGAACAAATATAGTGAATAATAGTTACTTTTAAAAATACTTATTAAAGAATTTTTTAACAATACTCAACAAAATTGACATAAACCCACATAATGATATATATATATATATATCGAAACTTAAAAAGCATTAAAAAACATCTCTTCTTTTTTCTCCACCATTACATTCTCTAAATCGCTTTTAATTAAATATTAAGTCTCAAATTAGTAAGATTTATTCAAGTTTAATTACGCAACAAATAAACATCAAGATTCATTAAGCTTAATATTGAACAACTATCAAGATTCATACCAACAATCCTGAAATTCAAATATCTACACGAAAATCAATTACAAAAAAGAAAAATAAATAAATGTAAAAATTTCAAAATTAGTGTACAATACCTTCTTGTACGTTGCTTGTGAAGAAAAAGTTTAATACGGTAGGATTTGTAAGAGAAGAAAATTTTTAACAGGATTTTGAGTGTTTTAATTGGAATAGAAGACATTAGCAAAATTTAATAAAATTTTTAATAGTTTAATTTGAAGAGAATGAGGAGAAAGAGAGAATTTAATTAATTATAATAAATGAGATTGGATAAAAATAAATTGTCAAAGATAAAATAAAGTGGAGAAAATTAAAAATTTTATTATATAACTTGTACAAAAGTCAAAAATTTATTTTAGGGGGAGGGAGCGAAATTTTAAAATTCTGATATATATATATATATATATGTATATATACTAAAAAATAAATTTTAAAAAAATTAGCCCCCCCCCCCCCCCCCCCAAAAACCCCCCACCACCACCTTCCCCCAACTCAGTCAGTGGGTTATGCAGATCCAGCCCCACCTACTCCCGGAGCGGCTCCCATATGTACATTTAATAAAAATCGTGCAAAAAAAATGTAATAATAATAGGATTTAGCAGTAATAAAGGAGCTGATTTCCAACAAGTACTAAGAAGGGAGCGACACAAACTTGGAAAATATAATAAATATCATGTCAACCAAAACAAACAAACAACTAAAACGCAGAAAGTATCAAGAATAAATAAGTGACCAAGAAAATATTGGCCACAAGCTGGGGACAGCTGTGAAGATGCAGATTGGAAGGGAAATTAAACAATATAAATAGCAAGGAAGAGAGTAATGGTAGGAAAATTAACTCATTAACAAGAGACAAGATAGGCTCGTATGTTCTGTAACAAATATAAGATAATTCCCCAGCTTCACTATAGCCCCCCATTCTTCTGCACAAACTGTATAGGAAAGAAGCTAATAGCGAAGAATTGTGAAATGACCATACTCCTTCCCTAACAAAGGGGCAAGAATCAGGAGCAGTAAGCTAAACCATGGTCTAACATGCGGTTCATAATGGCAGAAACTGAGAACCTTATCAAAATGGGTGAATTTCTATACGAGACTGTGCCTTTGAGGCGTAGAAAGCATTCTAAAAGTCAATGACTGAGTGAAGGATGCGTCTACTAACAGAGAACCTTAACAATTTGAAACATCGCAATGACTGACATTTATACAAAAAGAAGAGGAAAAAAACAAGCTTGTAACACCAATTTCGTATCTACTATATTAAAAGACGGGTAAAATAGTACAAATTAAATTTTTTGAATTTAATCAAAAGTGTGGGTACAATCTCTATTTAATCCTCTAATTTTTTCTTTAAGATTGATTTGATCTTCAATAACGGTAATTCGTGGATTTAGCACTTTGTTACGAATTAAACGTCAGGACTTTGGATGATCTTCATGAATAATGCCGAGAACTTCGCCTTGATCACCTTAAATTTTCTTGAGAGAGTTTCAAGACTTCCTTGAATGAAACTCCTTATATCTCTCTAATTGTGTGTTTGCTTGTAGAAAGGATGCCTCTTTATATGTGCAGGAGAGAGTCTTTTGATATATTCACCTAATAAGGTGGTGTGATTTGATTGGCCCTTCAATATTTGGTAACAATTTACTGCCTTGATTATAATATGTGATTTGAATTGCTAAAATATCAATATATGACTTCCTTATTTGCAAGATTGAATTTTATTGCCAAATATTTGAACGTGGAAATATTTACTTTAATCACCAATTAAATATTTTATTTAATTTTAAAATTTAATTTGAAAGATTTCAAAATACAAATAAAAATATAATTGGTTATATTTTTAAAAAAAAATATTACACATGTTAACTTATATTTAGCATAAATTTTCAATGCCTACTAATTGCCCCTCGAGACTTGTTCGTGTTCATCTACTTTGATAGATGAGGACAAGCTAGTGAATAAGTTTTGAAATCATTTTTTGGGAAAGTTAATCAAAAGCATCAACTTGAACTTAGATTGTTTAAACTCATATCAAGGAGCATTCATTTGAATTTATAGATAGTTTAAACTCATAACAAAGAGCCTTAATTTGATTTGAATTTGGAGATAGTTTATACTTGTATCGTGGATTTCTCATTTGAATTTGAATTTAAATTTGTAGACAGTTTATACTCGTATTAAGGAGTCTTCATTTGAGTTTAAATGTATTAGATAGTTTACACTTGTATCAAAGAGTCTTCACTTGAATTTGTAGATAGTCTATACTCGTATCAAGGAGTAATCACTTGAATTTGTAAATAGTTTATACTCGTGTTAAAGAATATTCATTTGAATTTGACTTCGAGACGTTTTATACTCTTGTTAATGAATGCTTGGAAGACTTCACTTTGAAAAGTTTAGATAGCACTACTAGAAAAAGAGCAAATAGCCACGGATTTTAGCCACGGGAAAAATCCGTGGCGAGGCCGTGGCCATTAGCCACGGATTAGCAACGGTTTATGGAAAAAAAAAATTCAGCTTTAGCCACGGATTACCCGTGGCTCACTTAGCCACGGCTAAGCCGTGGCCAAATGTCATGGCTAAATTTGGCACGGCTTTTGCCGCCAATAGATAGCCACGGCCTAGCCACGGCTTAAATGAGCCACGGGTAATCCGTGGCCTGTCCGTATCCTTTAGCCACGGATAAGCCGTGGCTAAATGAGCCACGGCCAAGCCGTGGCTAGACCGTGTCCGTTAGCCACGGCTTCACCGTGGCTAATTCAGTCACGGCTTTTCCGTGGCTACTCCGTCGCCCTTAGCCACGGCCCAGCCGTGGCTAAAGGGCTACAGTTTGTTTATTTATTTTTTTTTTCTTTTTTACTTATTCAGTTTCAAAGTGCTCGATTTAAATCGTTTTGTAACGATAAATGCGTCCGTTCCATTTCCTATTTTAACTTTTTAAAAAATTACAAATAAATTAATACGTAATTAATTAATTATTCTTATATGTATATATAGATATACGTAACTATATATATATGTACATATATCTATATGTGTAAAACTATATATACGTAACTATATATATATGTAGACTATAGGCACGGATGCGTCGATCAACATATATACATTTATATATGTTTATATTTATATAGAATTATTTAAAAATATTCATATATTTTGTATATTTATATATTTTAAACGTAGATATTATATATATTTAATATATTTTAAACGTAAAATATAAATTTATATATTTTGATCGTAAATTCCAACGTAAATTAAAGAATATTTATATATTTTAGCCCAGGCCGTTAGCCACGGATCAACCGTGGCTAACGGCCTGTTTTTAAAAAAAATATATTATTAAATTTTAATAATCTGTATTTAAATCTATTTTTACAATAAATGTTTTCTTTCAATTTTGATTATTATTCAAATAAAATATCATAACTAAATATATATATAAAAAATCTATTTTTACAATATTCATTATTGTGTTATATATTAGCAATGTATATATATGCACACATATATATGTGCTCTTATCATTTCAATCGATCGACCAAGATATACATTAATTTGAATTTAAGTTTCGTAATTACAATCAATAATATTACTACATATAGAAGAGTATTATATATAGAAGATTATTTATAAGCACCGATGCGTCGATCAACATATATACATTTATATATATTTATATTTATATAGAATTATTTAAAAATATTCATATATTTTATATATTTATATATTTTAAACGTAGATATTATATATATTTAATATATTTTAAACGTAAAATATATAAATTTATATATTTTGATCGTAAATTCCAACGTAAATTAAAGAATATTTATATATTTTAGCCCAGGCCGTTAGCCACGGTTGAGCCGTGGCTAACGGCCTGTTTTTTAAAAAAAAATTTGTTATTTAATTTTAATAATCTGTATTTAAGTCTATTTTTACAATAAATATTTTCTTTCAATTTTGATTAGTATTCAAATAAAATATCATAAATAATCCCCCGCCGCCCCCCACACCGCCTCCCCCTCGCCCCCGCCGCCCCCCACACCGCCTCCCCCTCACCTAGGCCCCCCCTCCCCAATCCCCAATCCCCCCCCCCAGCAGCCCCAAACCCTCCCCCTTTCCCCCCCACCCACCAACCCCAACCCGCCCCCCCAACCCCGAGCCCAAACCGCGACCCCCCCCTTCATTATTATTTTTTGTATTTTTTTGTGTTTTAATTTGAATTAAATCTAATATTTGTTTGTTTGTTTTGATTTTTTTGGTAATTATTGTTAGGTTTTTAAATATTCACAAGTTTGGTGCTCCAAAATTGAAGGTATGATTTAAGTTACCCAAAATTTATTTTGAGATATATATGTATTGGAAAATGTATATGTGTGTATGTATTAATTGAGATATATATGTATTTGAAAATATATATGTGTGTATGTATTAATTGAGATATATTTTATTTTGGAAACATTTGGTATTGGTGAATAAGAAGTGTAATATTTGTTTGTTTTGTTCGTAAAATTTGATTACGAATATGAAATGCATGTTTGTACGGTAGTATATACATTTAGGGATATGTTTTGATGAGATGCATGTTGTGATGAGATAGGCTTTGATAAGATATGTAAGTTTATAAATATGATTTGATGAGATATGTTGTGACGATTCTATGTTGTTTGTAGATATGCTTTGATGAATACGGTTTGATGAGAATATTTTAAGTTATGCTTTGATGATTACGTTTGTTTTGTTTGTTAAATATGATTTGAAATATGATATGTGTATTTTTACGGTGTGTTATTGATATTGTCTTTACATATATGTTTGTTGGCAAAGTTTAAATGTGATTGTTCAGTAGTGACTAAATGACATAATTATATTTGTTACAGAAAATGGATAATATGCGTGTGAGTCGAAGTTGGATGTACAATCGGTTATTGCCCAATC
The DNA here is from genome assembly GCA_026212405.1 of Petrea volubilis. Taxonomy (NCBI): domain Eukaryota; kingdom Viridiplantae; phylum Streptophyta; class Magnoliopsida; order Lamiales; family Verbenaceae; genus Petrea; species Petrea volubilis. The sequence goes on from CM047874.1 coordinate 13,434,629, forward strand.
GAACAGATCTTACGAATGAATTTTTATTGGGTTTGGGTCAGTTTATTGAGTTTGCAACATCACAACCACAATACAAACTTGACAACGATTGTATTAGGTATCCGTATTTTATATGTGAAAATGGAAAATACAAGAGTGCTAACAATGTAAAATATGATCTTTCAAAGTATGGATTTCAACCAAATTATTGGTATTGGACTGCACACGGGGAGATTGTTCTAGAAAACTGGAATGTTGATGGTGTCGGTCCAAGTTCTTACAATCATGTCAATATCACAGAAGGGTTAAGAAATTACGAAAATATGGTCTATGATGCTATGGGACAGACTTGTGGTCATGAAAATAGGACGTGGCAAAATTCTGAACGAAATGCTGCTGGAATGAGTCATATTATTGAACAACCTCATAATAACGAAGCTCAACAATTTTATGATTTGTTGGAGGCAGCAAATCGTCCGTTATGGTCAGGATGTGAGTCACACGTGGAATTATCACTGACTCTTCAAATGATGACATTGAAATCAGATTATAATATGCCACATGGATGCTTCGATAGAATGACTGATCTTATAAAAACATCAAATCTGATAGACAATCATGTTCCCAACAATTATTATGAAGCCAAAAAGTTAACGAGAAAATTGGGACTGATATCTCTGAAAATTGATTGCTGCGTGCAAGGGTGTGTGCTGTTTTATAAAGAACATACTCACTTGGATGAATGTGCATTATGTCAGCATCCTAGGTTTAAACCATCTCGTATGGGGAGCAATAGACGTGTTCCTTACAAAAGAATGCACTACATGCCACTAATCCCACGTTTGAAAAGATTGTATGCCTCTGAAAAATCAGTCGACCAAATGAGGTGGCACCATGAGCATGTAGCAAAGTCTGATACGTTATGCCATCCATCGGATGGCATAGCGTGGAAGCATTTCAATGAGAAACACCCAAACTTTGCCGCTGAACCGCGAAATATTAGACTTGGACTGTGTGCTGATGGATTTAATCCTTTCAACCAAACTTCGAAATCATATTCTTGTTGGCCGGTTATTATTACCCCCTATAATTTACCTCCCGAAATGTGCATGACTGCCCCATATATGTTTTTGACATGTTTGATTCCTGGGCCGCGCAATCCAAAGGACAGAATTGATGTGTATTTGCAACCTTTAATTGACGAGTTGAAAGAGTTGTGGTCAAACGGGGTTGAAACGTTCGATGTGTCGAGCAGACAAACTTTTCGTTTAAGAGCTGCCCTTATGTGGACAATTAATGACTTTCCTGCATATGGAATGTTGTCGGGGTGGATGACGTGCGGGAGACTGGCATGTCCAGTATGTATACACCATACAAAATCTTTTAGATTGAAGCATGGGGGAAAAATAACGTGGTTTGATTGCCACAGAAGATTTTTGCCAGAAACTCATCCTTTTAGGCATAATAAAGATGCCTTTTTGAAAGGAAGACGAGAGCGATCTGCGGCTCCCTCTCGAATGACGGGTGACAAAACTTGAGATGTCGTGCAGCACTTGCCCAAAGTAACCGATTTGCCCGTCAAGCACTCTAAAATTTCAGGTTACGGTGTGGACCACAATTGGACCAAACAATGCATATTTTGGGAGTTGCCCTATTGGAAGGATAATATTGTCCGCCATAATTTGGATGTAATGCACATTGAGAAATATTTTTTTGACAACATAATAAATACTGTCATGGATGTAAAAAACAAAACAAAAGAAAACGAGAAGGCTAGACTTGACTTGTTGGAGTATTGCAAGCGTCCGGAATTACATCTACAGTATCTTCCAAACGGTAAAGTGTTGAAGCCACAGGCCACTTTCACTTTACCATTGAACAACGCCGCGAATTATGTGATTAGATTAAATGTCTGAAGATGCCTTATGGGTATGCATCGAACTTGAGAAACTGTGTTGATCAATCTGGAACAAACCTGCTTGGTATGAAGAGCCATGACTGTCACGTCTTTATGCAACGTTTGCTCCCAATGGCGCTAAATGCACTCGCACCGAATGTTTGGAAGCCTTTAACGGAAATAAGTCAATTTTTTAAAGAAATGTGCTCAACAGAGTTAAGTGCGGCAAATCTATTACAATTGGATAGTAACATTCCTATTATTTTATGCAAATTGGAACGCATTTTTCCGCCTGGATTTTTTGACTCAATGGAGCACTTGACTGTACATTTGCCGTTTGAAGCTGCAATGTGTGGTCCAATGCAATACCGGTGGATGTATCCTTTCGAGAGGTAGTTTAAATAATTATGAATTTTAAATTTCATGTATTAAAATAAATAATGAAAACTATCAATTATAAAAATTTAAAACAACTTACGTTTGTAGGTACTTACATAACTTAAAGGGAATGGTGAAGAACAGAGCAAAAGTTGAAGGATCAATATGTGAGGCATACTTAAACCAAGAGTTGTCGTATTTTTCATCTTATTATTTTGAAAGTCACATCCACACCAAAAGTACAAGACCTCGTCGTAATGAGGACGACGTATGTTCTGATGATGAGCGACATTATACTTTGTCTGTATTCAAACGAGCTGGTAAGTCAGGAAGAAAATGCAAGGAACGTTATTTGACTGATGATGAGTGGAGCAAAGCTGCATTACATGTACTCATCAATTGTGAAGAAGTTGTCCCCATACTTGAGTAAGTGTTATCTTTAACAATTTATATATAATTTGTTAAGATGACTCTGACAAATTTCCAATACTTTGTAGGATGTATAGATCAGTTGGTCGATACAATTGGCCACACCTAACTGAGCAAGAGATTGAGGAGTCCGTCGAGAATAATTTTGTTGAATGGTTTAAACTCTATGTGAGTAATTTATTATACATAATAAATACTTAGCCATATTTGCATCTCACACACTGTGTGGTTTAAAAAAAAATCTTTCATATAATATATTGATTGAAAATATTCGTATATATAGGCGCATAATCCAAAAAATAATGTTGAAAATCAGTATTTGCTTGATTTGGCTTGGGGTCCAATGAAGAAGGTCAAGACCTTCAATAGGTTCTACTATAATGGATATATGTTTCATACAGAAGATATGACCCCACATACGAAGACCTCAAATTCTGGCGTTTGTGTAATAAGTGATGGGGGTACAAACTTTTATGGTATGCTCAAGGAAGTTATCAAATTAGAGTATCTTGGTGAGCCTCAAAAAGAGGTTGTGATGTTCAAATGTATTTGGTTTGATTCGGTATCGAATAGGGGTATAAAGGTACACCCCCAGTATGATATTGTTGAAGTAAAAATAAATGAGAGATACCCGTAAGATGATCCCTTCATCCTTGCGCAACATGCATCTCAAGTGTATTACGTCCCTCACCCCGGTACTAGAAGAGATAAATCGCAGTGGCGATTTGTTATCAAAACAAGACCACGGAGTCGAGTTGTGAGCCAAGATAATACTGATGACCCATTGCAAGAGTCATCTGGCTGCGTGAATGGTGTCATCGATAATGAACCGACGGGTAATCTTGCTGATTCTACGGGTGCTGTTGAAGAGGTCTATCAATTATACACTGAGTACATGGCTAATGATCATATATTAGTTGATGAATTGGGTCAAAGTGTCGAGGCAGAAGAATTAAACTCTGAGTTTGAAGAAGATGAGGAGGATGATGATGAAAATATGCCTCAGTATGACGATGATGCTGAAGACGAAGACGAAGACGGAGGTGAAGAAAATGAAGATGAAGAAGACGAAGATGATGATGAGTAAAATTTACTATGAATGAATATTTTGTTTGGTTTGATATTTCTTTGCTATAAACATATATATATATATATGTGATTGCTATGATTGTTGTTTAGTGGCTGATTGAAATATTTAATGTAATGTGAAAAGACTCATGTTAAGTGATGTTTTTGCTATGGAATTTTTAATATAAATATAACAGGTTTGTGTTGTTTGATGTTTTTATTATGAATGCAGATGACAAGCTCTAGAAAGGGAAAGGACAAGGTCACTAGTAGTGGAGGAGGTTCCAACCGCCGTGGCCTCCACATGCCCCCTACGACGGGCCTTCACATTCGAGACGAGCCGTATGACGACTCTCATCATCAGACACCAATCCCTAGCGATGATGAGCCTATTACTGATGATATGCCGACGGAGACTTCCGATAATAACAGAATTGATGGAAAGATGGTTATTTATCCACGGGGACATGAGTAAGTTTGCTTTTGTATTGCCTTTAAATTATAATTATTCACTTTTTGATTGTTGTTTAAATAACAGTTATATTTATTAGGTTCAATCTTGCTTTGGAGACCGTGAGGACGATCGCCCGTATTTTCACAAACGGGTATACAGAGCCATGGGAGAGGTGGAAGGAGATCCCTATACAAACTAGACACATGTGGTTCGGCGAATTCCAAGTAAGTTTTGATGCATATACAAATTTTCTTTTATGTTTTTTTCATTCGTAATTTATAAGTTCTCTGTTTTTTCATTGTGTAGAGGGTATATTATTGGCGACCTGACCAACATGACGCTATTTGGAAAACTTTTGAGCATAAGGGATCGGAGCTCCTGAAGAATAGGCTTAACAAGGCTCGTCGTAATAATAAGAGATCGGAGTGGATCAGAGAGGACGCTTGGCAAGAGCTGCAAGCAAAATGGGGGTTGCCCAGTTTTCTTAAAAAGAGCGCAGTGAACAAAGCTAATCGGGCATCCGATTCTTGTGGAAGGGGAATAACCGGCCACAAAGGTGGTTCCAAATCTCACCTAACTTATAATGACGAGCTGGTTAGTATGTGTATTTCATAAGTACTTCAAAATGATGATTTACGGGTGATTATTGTGTTATATAGTATTAAAATATTACATGTCCTATCACAGGAAGCTCAATTGGGGTATAGTCCTACCGTGGATCAGTCATTCCTACATCTTTACTCTTATAAAGATGAGAATGGGGAAATGAAATGGGCTGATCAGAGGGCGGAGCGTTCATTTGTGAGTATTCATTATTTTTCAATTTTAAAATTGGTTTTTTTGACATTGTAACTAATGTTTCAACCTCAAAACTCGTAGAACGCATTTAAGGAGAAGTGGAAAGAAATTAATTCCCAGCCGCCTCCTCAATCTGCTGATGGCACCCCCCTATCTCGACCATCCAAGCTCGATGTAAGTCAAAATAACTTTCATTTTTTTCATATTTTAATATAATATATAGATACATATTAATGATATATTATGACTAAATCTAATTATATTCAAGGATTTATAGGTGTGGAAGGAGACTATGGCTAAACCGAATAAGGGTCGGTGGTACGGTGTGCTAGGTGGATCACCTAGTACGGGAAGTTCGAGCTCCCAGACTTATCCTCCGAAATGGGAGGATCCGGGTACGATTTAGTTGAGGCGAAGGTTCGACAGGTTCGAGGAGAAACAATCATCTGAATTAACTGAGGTGAAACAGACCCTCAATGCCGTGCTTCAGAGCATTCAACTTTTGACCTAAGGAGCAGTCGCCTCTTCGCCTAATCAGCCACACCCGTCAGCTGGTTCACCTCATGTACATATATAGTCCACCCCCTCCCAACAGAGGGGTTCTCGTAGGACTTCATCAGGGAGGACAGCGATCCACCTCTAGACACACTCCTCCAAATTACACACGTGATGACGAGCACAATGATAATGATGATGATGATGATGATGATGATGTTGGACCTTTTTAGATATTGACACGTCTTGATATTTTAATAACTTGTACTCTCTAACTACTATAAGTTTGTATTGTATTAGCAATATTTGAATCTTTCTATATTTTAGTCAACGAAATATTTGGTGTTTGTTGGATGATCCGTGATCGTTATTTTGATTTCTATTTGAAGATGCATTTGGTGTTGGACGATCCGTGATCGTTATTTTAGTGTATAATTTGATGATGCATTTGGTATTGGACGATCCGTGATCATCATCTTCATTGGATACATTGAAATGTTTGGGATTTTTTGATTGCAGGCTGGTTCGGAACAAAAAAAAATCAAATTTACAGATTTCTGGCTGAATTAGCCACGGATTAGCCACGGCAGAGCCGTGGCTAAGGGCCACGGCTTGGACACTGTAGAACCGTAGCTAATGGCCACGGCATCGCCACCGCAGAGCCGTGGCTAAGGGCCACGGCTTGACCGTGGCTAAGTGCCATGGCTTGGCCACAGCTTGACCGTGGCTAAGCCGTGGCCCTTAGCCACAGCCAGGCCCCGTGCAATGTTTGGGTGGCCAACGTTGGCCACGGTTCGCTCGTGTCTAAGAGCCACGGTTTAGCCGTGTCTAAGAGCCACGGTTTGGTCCAGCCATGGCTAACAAGCCGTGGCCTTGGTTAGCCACGCCACTTTTAGCCACGGAAAAAATCCATGGCTAATCCTTGGCTGATTCCCTTGGCCACGAATTTTTTCCCAAATCCGTGGCTAAAATCCGTGGCCAAAAGCCTTTTTTCTAGTAGTGTAGTTTATACTCTTATTGAGAAGCACTATTGACACTTTATGTTCTTAACAAGGAGCAATATTTTTTTTTTTAAACCTTTCAGATAGTTTAGGCTTGTATCTAGGAGTATTATTGATGGTTTATCCTCTTATCAGGGAGCATTCGAAAGTTCATGCTTTTATCAATGAGAACTTGATTTTTTTTTTTTAATTTTAGGTAGTTTATGCTCGTATCTATAAGCATTTGTTGACAGTTTATCCTCTTATCAGGGAGTATTTGATAGTTTATTCTCTTATCAAATAGCATTTAAATTCTTTTTCTTTTTTTTTTTTTTGTGCAATTTCATACAGTTTATGCTCGTATTAAGGAGCATAGTGAACAATTGTTTTTCAAATTTGTCTTTATTATTGCCCCCAGAATTGAAATTTGGATGAAGGCATGGAGCACCAACATCTTCGGCCGCTTTGAGTCGAGGTTGAGCGAGTACATGAAACTTCATCTTCATTTGGCCCCTTCATGCTTTAACTTTGTAGAAGTTGCTTCTTAGCTCAACGTTTGTAAATTTGAGAGTGATTGCCATTTGTCTCCATTTGGAACTTCAAACTTGACTTCTAATCAGGCGATTGTGGGTTCGAGTCCCACTAGGCATGCCAGAAATTTATAACATAAATTTCATGTCTATTGAGTTAAAAGACATAAAAAATAATACAAATTGAATTTATTGAATTTAATCAAAAGTGTGGGTACAATCTTATTTGATACTCTAATTCTTCTTTCAAAGTTGATTTGATCTTCAATAATGTTAATTCGTGGGTTTAGCACCTTTTTACCAATTAAATGTGAGGACTTTGGATGATCTTCGTGAAGAACGCAGGGAGCTTTGTCTTGATCACTTTAAATCTTCTTGAGTGAATTTTGAGACTTTATTGAATAAAGACTCCTTCTTGTCTCTCTCCTGTTGTGTATTTAGCTTGTAGAGATGATTCATATTTATAAGTGTACGAAAGAGACTCATGATATATTTGCTCGATGAGATGGCGCAATATGATTGGTCCTTCAATATTTGTTAACAATTTATTGTCTTGATCACAAAATGTAATATAAATTGTAAAAATATCAATATTTGGCTTCCTTATTTGTAAGATTGACCTTTATTGCCAAATATTTAAACATAAAAATATTTAAGTTAACCATTTAAATATTTTAATTAATTTTAGAATTTTACTTGAAAGATTCCAAAATAAAAATATAATTGATATTCTTTTTTAAAAAAAGATTATACATAGTCAATTTATATGTGACAAAAAATTTCAAAACCTACGAAACGAAAAGATGCGTATCTACAAAGCAGTAACGAAGGGGCAGACAACTAGAGTGGGAAAATCCAAATTAGATGTCCTCGAAAACAAAACCTATGGGCTAAAGCAAGCGCCAGCAATCAAGGAAAGCACACACACAGCAGAGAGACGGTGAATTAGAAAGCAAAACAAGAGGAACATACAATCAGGCCATGCTTCGGAGTAAAAGTAATTAAAGTAAGCCAAAAAAAATCCTGGGCAAGAGCAGACAAGTAAGTGGGGCAGAGGACAACTTGAAACAAACTATGGAGGGCAAAAAGCACGGTAGCAACCCACACTTTGCGCTATATATATTAGTAATACACACACACACACATTATTATTATTATTATATAAAGGGAGAATCCCATTTAGTAACTAACTTTGATATCACAAATTTTTGATTTGTTAATTTTTTTTTCTTTTTTTGTTTTCTTATTTTCTCTTTCCTCTCTCTTCTCTCACGTTCTTTTTTATTTCTACCCTTCTTTCTCTCCCCCTTCTCTCTATGTTCTTTAATCTCTCAATACTCTTCAATATTGTTCCTTTAACTTTATTTGTAATTTTTTATTAGTTTTTTATTTAAAATTATTTTGTTTTTACTTATTACTAATTTTACAAATCTATTAAAAATAGTTAAAAATATTTTAATAGCATTGATACTACCAAAAGTTCAATATTTCATTAAATTATATTGTGTTTTATGATACACACGCATCGAATGTGCCAATATTACGACAAATTTTTGGTTTGTCAATTTCTTTTTCTTTTTTTTATTTTCTCTCTCCTCTCTCTTCTTTCACGTTCTTTTTTATTTCTCTCCTCCTCTCTCAATCTTCTTTAATCTCTCAACAATCTTCGATATTGTTTCTTTAACTTTATTTGTAATTTTTTTTTGTTAGTTTTTTATTTAAAATTAGTTTATTTTTACTTATTACTAATTTTATAAATCTATTAAAAATAGTTTAAAATATTTTAATAGCATTGATACTACCAAAAATTCAGTATGTCATTAAATTATATTATTTTTTATTATGCATATGCATCAAGTGTACTAATATTACTAGTTATTATATAAAGGGAGAGACGCCTATAATAACCACGTTTAATGTGATAAATTTTTTGGTGTGTCTTCACACTTTCTCTCTCCTATTTCCACTCTTCCAAAACACGATATTTTCTTTTTTTCTTCGCACTTTTACAATCTCTCTCCTATCTCTTCTCTCTCATATTTTACTATTAAATATTCTTTTAACTCTCTTATTTAATTATTTTTTAACTATGTAATTTCATGTTATATTAAATTATTTTACTTTCACTTATCTTAAATTTAATAAATACTGCAAAATAGTCAAACGGTGAATATTATAAATGTTTACAATTTATTATATTAGAAACAAAATATATAAGTAAAATATATTTTTTATTTGTCCACACATCAAGTATGCCACCAACGCTAATTGTTGTTATTATTATATATATTATTATATAAAGGAAGTGAACTCTTTAGTAACTGCTTTTGATCTGTTTGTTGTTTTATAGTTTGTCAAAAACTTTTCCTCTTTTCTCGCTCCTCTCCCCTTTTCCACGTTCTTTTGATTCTCTCCCCCCCCCCCCCAACCCCCAATTCTCTCATTTTTGTAAACTTTCTTTATAATTTTTTCTTTGTTTTTTATTTTAAATTATTTTATTTTTACTTATCACTAATCTCATAAATCTATTAAAAGTAATTAAAAATATTTTGTTAATATAGATATTGCCAAAAATTTAATATGGAATTAAATTATATTATTTTTTATTGCACATGCATCGAATGTGTCAATATTATTAGTTATTTAATAATAGGGCAAACCCTAGAGTAATTGAATTTGGTGTAACAACTTTTTCAGTGGCAATGGTACGTTTTTTCAGACCATTCACTATTACCCTCTTTGGTGTTATAGTTCTTCTAATTTCCCAACTTGAACACATACTTACCTAAGTATCGAAGTGTCTTCACCAGGGATAATCCCGACTAGACTCACATTTGTTCACAATGTTAATAGGTCGAGGACCCACACCAACATAGTTCCATACCCAATCATCATGCTAGAGAGAACGTGGATCTGAAACAAGAATCGACATCATCATTAACCAGCTAGAGGCAAGGCCTTGGATTTGTCAACGAGAGATGGTGAACATGCGCAGAATATTAACCGAGTTCGAAAGGCCATCTAGGGCTCCAGCTCGAGATCCCTCCCAAAATGAGGTGCCAGGACACCCTAAGGATATCCATGGCGTCATGGACAACTATGACCCGGAACCCATTCTAGTGGCACCACCTCCCCCACAAAATATGATCGCAACGACGAATAAGCAGCTTGCCTTGTTGCTCCAAAGAGTTACAGGAACAAGCTCTCCATGAGAATGTGAACGCACCTTAGCCACCTCTAGGCACCCCCAAGGCTCCTCCTCGAGATGTTCTCTAGGTGCCTCGCCAACCTCATGACAGACCTCTAGCACCATAGGACATCCTCCAGAATAGGGGAGCCACTCCCGCCCTATCCTCCTTGGAGGGTCCAATTGCAAGCTCAGCACGTGCTACCCGCCCAACCTTAGAAGGAGGTGGCCAAATTCTCCTTCGTTGGATCTCGATCCAATCAAGGGCATGCCAGCAATATTGATGAGCACTAGTTGTTCGCAGCAGACCACTTCAACAAAATCTCCCATCAGATTATGAAGCTAAATCGCCGTGTAGAGGAGATCAGAAGGAGGGAACACCCCCAAGATGACGTCCTCGAGCTGTCCCAGAGGATGGAGAACTTAAATCGATGCTTGAATGACTTGGCCAGAGTATCTAATCGAACTGGATGAGCCTCAACTCAAAGGCCATTCCAAGGAGATGACAGCGTTCCCCTTTGCTATGACCTCCAACTCATACAGCTTCCCCTATGACGACCCCAAAAACCCTTATTTATTATTATATTATTATTATTAGTATTATTGTTATTAGCATTAGTAGTTGCATACATACATACATTATTAATTACAAAACATATAAGGTTCTTTACAAACATAAGGGTACATCCAAAAAAAAGAGAGTATCGACTTGCTAGTTCTACTATCTCTACAAAGCAAAAAGCAACAAAAAACCACAAAATACAGGTACGCAGTGGAAATTCTACATCTTTCTTCCTAGTAAAATGCTTCAAAAGTTCCCTCCTCTTCATCATCATAAAAGCTAGCTTCGGAAGCATCTAAAGCATTATATAACACGAAATCAACATACGTTGAGTAGAAGCATTTCTTTATGCACATAAGGTGCTCGGGTGTCAAGTGCACATTAGTTATACATAGCACACATATAGTTTCACACTTTCTACCTTTTGTCACCTGACAGTAACCCTTATAACTACCCGGGCCGAAATAACAACCAGCACATTTCTCCCGCCAGCCTTATCCTCCAATGGTCGTATCCCGGGCATATGCCTAGTATTGTCCTATGACCCTCTCTCTTGAGTAGATCCCTCTGTCTACCCAAGGGAGGATTAGGAGATGGAAGGGGTGTGAATTCTCCCGGCTAATCAATAGTATGTCCCGGTGGAACACCCCCAGACCATTCCAGTAGATATGGGCCCATTCACAGAATTGCAATTTGTTCACACATGCACATAATCTATGGAAGTTTATATTATAGTTTAGTAAAGTAAGCTCCGCACTTATAAATGAAAGCTTTATATTTGCTTATTAAGCATATTTACTTAGAAATGTTAAATATGTAAATAGTCAGTAGCAAAAATATGTAAATAGACAAAATATAAATATAAATATATAAATATAACTAGTATGAATATATAAATATAAAGATTAAAATATAACTAATATAAATATAAAATATATAGATTAAAATATAAATAGTATAAATATATAGATAGACAAAATATAAGATATATAAATATATGAATACTACATATATACCTATACGTACATATAACATAAAAATATATATCTAACTACATATATACATAAAAATATATATATAACTACATATATACATATCCGTATAGCATAGATATATATATAGATCTATTATAATTAGGATTAAGTAGATAGGTTAACCTATAATGAATCCCTAAATATATTATATATTTATGTATATCTACGTACAACTTAAACATATAACTTAGATATAAAAATAATCATAAGTTTAAAATCCTTTATGTATATAAAATAAGCATATCTTTATAACAAAATAAGCATAAATCCATAGTATTTAAAGTGCTAAAATAGGCATAAATCTATAGCATAAAGTATAATAAAAGTTCTATTTATTAAATAATAGATATGTGGAGCTTTCTTTACCAAGACTTTCAAGAACAACATAGGATATTCCCTTAATAGCTCAAATAAAGTATCATGTTTTCATACTACTTCATATAAAGCATAAAACTCACATAATAGCTCAAATAAAGCATAAAAATTCCATATTATTGCAAAAAGGGCACAATAATCACATAGTTTTTCCAAGAAAGCATAGTAAGCACATAGTACTCCAAATAATCATATTAATCACATAATATCTTCAAGATCATGCTCACAAGTCTATCCATCCTTCAAATTCCTCCCAACAAGAGTTATAATATGAAAAATTAACCATAAAGGTTTAAAATAACATGAAGATGGCAAAATAACTAAAATCCTCAGCTTGGAGGCATGTTTGGCAAAAGCTCTCACTCTAGGCCATTCAAGCTTGATCTTTTAAATTGCTTGGGAACAAGAGTGTGGAAGCTTGCCTGTTCTTCACAAGAAAGAAGAAGAAAACCTCTACTTAAGGCATAAAGAATGTTCCTACCTTGTGTTCTTCCAAGTAGTGTATTGTTTTGAGAGAAAATGAGAGAGTGTATGTGTGTGAGCAAGAGGGCACGGTTTTGGGGCTGAAAGGGGCTGAAAAATGAAGATTGTGGGTGTGTAAGGTTTTGTGTATTGATCTTCCAAGTATTAGAGGCAAAGATCTACATATTATAATCATCAAATTACATCCTCCATACATTTATACATGGTTGTATATACATACACCTCACTTTACTAACCACCATGTATATGTATGTGGGTATGTGTGTGTGTATATGTAGCTATGTATATCACCACTAATATATATTTATATATGTATATGAGGCTAGGTTTCAAGAGTATATTAGTATAGATATTTTGATAAAATATAGAATAAAATCAACTAAAATCAAACAAAAACCTATAAAATCTGAAAAAATCTTATTTATTAAGTATTATTATTGTTTATTTCTCAGCAAAACCGAAATTTGGGGTTGGAGAAGTGAAAAGACCAAAATACCCCTTGTTTTGCCCTTTCTTCGAAAATCGCCCAAAAATAGAAATAAAATTCTAAAAATTCGAAAATTAATTTTTATAAGTCAAATAAAATCTAAAATATTTATTTATATTATTATTTTCATTTTTTGATAATAATTAAGCATTTTAAAAATTAGATTTCAAATTAAGAACTTAAAGACAATGTTTTTCGAAAACTACTAAAAATTCTTGGAAAACTAGGTAAAAGTTGAAAATAATCTATTAAATAATTTATAGGACTTTAGAAGGATTAAATGCATTAAATTTTAAGAATATTTGAAATTTATAATATTTTCTAAAAATTTGTGTAGTAAATGCTCATTTGTTCACAAATAAAAATCATATTTTTGAAGAATAATTTCTATAAAACAATAATTCACAAAATAGTTCTATATTAAAAAAATTCATAAAAATAATGGACACCCAATGTATAATATAAAATATTTAAATAAAAGATTTTACCGGGTCGTTACATCCCCGGGGGTATAAGACCCTAACCGCCATCCCTCGTACAACGGTAAAACCGATCCGAAAGAGCATCTAATTCAATTCAGGCACGTGATAAGAGTCCATATGATACACAATGATTTCACTGTTAAGTTGTTGGTTACTACCTCTAGAGAGTGGCGTTGGCTTAGTATGTTCACTAGCCTCCGGGCTCGATAATTAACAAGTTACACCGATCTTTGTGTCAAATTTGTTAATCATTTCCGCACTAAGAGTGATGCAAACCTACCTGACATTCACCTCCACAAGATAAAGCTAAAGGAAGTGTGAGTCCTTAAAGGAGTTCATTCGAGATTCAACTCGGAACTCCTGAAGGTTAAGATTATCCAGATGAATTTCCTTATCAATGTTGTGACTTCCGCCATTCGAAACCAAGCTTGTGTCGACCACATCCAGCGAAAGCACCTAAAGATTCAAGAAAAGAGCATGGATTTCTTTCAAGAACTTCACATACTTGTGAAGTTGTTTAAGCAAAATCTTGAATTTCCCAAATTCTTTGTCCAATTTATCTTTGATCAACTTTTGAGAAAATGGCACTGGGAGCACATAAGGTTTCACTTTATTTGCCTTCTTCTTCTCCTCCCCCTCCAAATATAATGTGTTTACCTTGATGCCTTTAGACTTGTCCTCGTCATTTTTCTCATCAAGGTTCTTTGCTTTTCTAGGCAATTCTTGCAATTCACACCCATTCCTCAAGGTGATTGTATAACAATCCTCTGTTGGGTTAATCTCTGTTTGACTAGGCAATTTCCCTGGTTGCCTGAAATTGGACATACTACCCTAAGATTCAATCCTATTTAGGCAAGAGTCAAACTTTCCAATTGATGCGCAATCTTGTCAAATTGATCCATGGTAGATTGCATAAATTTTTCAAGGGTGGCTTCCAAAGAAGATTTGGGTTCAGATTGTGAAGGTTGGGGTGGTTCGAATAAAGCCCTGAAAGTTCGGATTGGAAGGTTTGTTTAGGCTACCCAAATTGCTGGTTTTGACTATTTTGAATGCTCCGCCCCAACAAAGAAAGGTTTGGATGGTTTCTCCATCCCGAATTAATGTGGGTGCATAGGGTTTGTTATGGTTCCTATTATTGATATATTGAACTTGTTCAACGTGTAATTTCTCTATATGCCCAAGAAACTCATTCATGTTGTGAGTACCTCCACAAACACCACAACTCAAAGGAGGGTTAGACACTACAACACAACAAATTTAGAGTTAATGAATGATACGGCATCTAACACTAGCATACCTATAACCATTGGAGTCTGTGTGCAAGAAGGTGTTGCCCTACTCGTTGTCCATTAGTAATCATTAGCCGCGATCTCATCAATCAATTGATACGCAACTTCAATGGATTTGGACGTCAACATTCCTCCCACGAATACATCAATCATAATTCGGAGGGGTTCTGCCAAACCATTATAGCATTTTTGCATGAGTAAACAATCCGGCAAATCATGATTAGGGCACTTCCTCAGTAACTCCTTAAAGCATTCCAAAGCTTCACTTAAGGACTCTTGGTCCTGCTGTCGGAAAGCCATCAATTCCTCACAGATTGCAAAAACTTTCTGAGGTGGGAAATACTTCGCCAAGAAGGCCTTGGAAAGTTCATCCCATGTAGAGATGGAATTTGGCAGTAAAGACCCTATCCAATCCTTGACCCGATCTCTCAATGAAAAAGGAAATAAGCGAAGGCGAATGACATCACTTGAGATGCCATCTTAAAAGTTGCACAAATTGCTAGAAAGTGGGATAAGTATGAGTTAGGATCCTCCGTCGGTCCTCCTCCAAATTGGTGTTGCTGCATAGTATTGATAATTGTTGGCTTGATCTCAAAATTTTTGGCATCACTAGTTGGCATGGTGATGCTCCCTTGAATCCCTGTGGCATCAAGTAGTGCATAGTCCAATAGTTTGATATTAGTAATCACTACTCCTCGGCAACAGTGCCAAAACCTTGTTGTGAATTTTCCCCAAGTGCACGGCACGGGTCGCTCAAGTAATAAAATGAAAAGTTAAGTACCGTTCCCAGGAAGAACAGGTTACCAAGCACCAAACCTATAAGTTCTCTACTATTTAAGCTTCGAAATTTGAATAGAAAGTTATAAAATAAAAGAAATCAAATAAAGTATAAGTAAAAAAAATCAATAAGAACAAACTGGAGCATAGGTATCATCTATAGAATCCCCCTTTGTAGTTATTTGAGCCTCCTCTCCCCCCCCCCCCCCCCCCTTTTGTTATGATCAGATTCCACAATGAAGACCTCGAGGCTTGATCCTACACCATTTCGGTCTATGTCCTGAAACACTCTTCTCGAACAATTGTTCAAGGAGACTTACTGTCTCGATGTTTGCCCTCAAGGCTTCAACTTTGACCATGACTCCTTGAAGACCACCCCCCTACACATCATCACCTGGATTTGTCAGTGGGGACACACACGAGTGTGTCTCAAGAGGTCAACATAAATGGTAAAAACCATTAATTACTGAGCTAATATCACTTGATGGGACATGATGAGAGTCAAATCTCCACCTCAGCCGTAGAACCATAAGTACATGCCATGTAATCCCCCGGTACTTCCTACTATTTTTAAAATTTATTATATATTATGTTTCATGCACTATTTTAAAAACTATTATATATACTTTAATGTTTTATGTAATTATTATGTGTCTCTTATTTTATATGTGTGAATTATGTGTGCTTTCATGATTAAATATGTATTTGCTCTATATGCATTTTAGCAATTTGATTATTTCTTTATTCCATAATTATTAATATATCGCTATTATTATTCTCATTAGTATTATTATTATTATTTAAAATCGAGTATATTTATAATAATATCATTTATTTTCAAGATTGATATCATAAATACTATTCTCAAAATTTAACTCTATTTTATCATTATTTTTAAAAATAGATACATACTTATTTTCAACATTATAAGATTATTCTACATAAATAAAATAATTATATATATATATGAGTATCTTTAAGAAAATATAGAATATAGATAATAATATATACACACTCGTTTTTTTTTATAAATAAATACACCATAGTAATTTCTTATAAAATAACAGTACTTCGTTAAGAAAACTAGCTTTTAAAATATTGTAAAATATATTTGAACATATATATATGCACGAAAATTTGTACATATATATTGATGATTTCATATATATATATATATATATATTGTATGATTTCACACAAAGGTATTTTTCTAAAATTATTCTTCAACTTTTACACTTGCATGGTTCTTGTTAATTCTTGTAGCAATATTTCTAGAAAATGTGCACTTTGCATGGCTTATATTTACTTAGGGGATGATTCATACAATTTAGAGCACACTTAAGCATATTTAGGATGCCACTTAAGTCCATGACTTGGACCATTTAATTAATTACCCAACCAAGGTGTAAAATTTGCATTAAACGAAAATTGACCTTAATATTAAATAAATTTATTTCACATGCTCAACACTATAAATAGGGGAAAGGCATGTTTTCATTTTTTTTCCATCACACACACAAACACATCCGCATACTAAATCCCGCCTAAAACACCCCACTCACACTCACTTTATTCTAAACACACAAAACACTCTATATTTATAAATATTTCCTACCCATATATATATGTATATATATATAAACCCTTCCTTTTACATACATATATATATATTAACTCTCTATATATCCCCTTAATTCCATAAAACACTCTTGAAAAGATAGGAGTTTCCTTAATTGCATAAGTTAGTTTCCAGTTCTAGTTTTATATTTTGCTATCATGATATTATGCTAAATATTATGTGACTATGTGCACATATTACACACACTCACCTTGTGTGACTAAGTAAAATTTCTATTCAACCGTCGTTTGACGTGTGTTATGAATATTTTTTTTTTTTTAGGCAAAAAATGTTATAGTCTGCCAAGACGAAGGCACCACCAGGCATTACGGAGCTTTTGATTAGATAAAATTACTAACTTATGATTGTTCTATGTTGTACTAAATCTTATTCTTGTTATAAAAATATAAGGGTATTTCGTACTTTATTATATTAACTTTTGTTATTTTGTTTAAAAAGGTACTATTTTATGAAAATTATGTACTCTTATTTTTGAAAAGGATATTTTATTGTTAATAAAAAAGAAGGGTATTTTTTCGGGTCGTAACAAGCTACCAGTGGCAATGTTATGTTTTTCCAGACCATTCGCTATTACTTTCTTTGGTGCTACAATTTTTTTGATTTCCCAACTCGAACACATACTTACTTAAGTACGTATTGGAGGATTTGCATCGGAGACATTCCCAGCTAAGCTCATTTGTTCACCATGTTGACAGATCGAGGACCCACACCAGCATAGTTTTGTACCCAATTATCGTGCTAGCAAAGATGTGGATTTGAACCAAGAACCGACATCATCAATATATATGTTAGTAGAATTTTGGCAAAAGTAATAATATCCTCTTCTTCTTGGCTTCAAATACTGGTGTCTTCTCTTCATTGCGACGCAATACGTGACCTGTAATCGTCTAGTTAGTTTTCATCAAAATTAAATTGAAAAATTTCCACACAGAAATGTTTATCAGCTTGTCATTCTAAGTATTCAAATTTAACATCCTTGTAGCAATCAAGAAATCCTTCATCATCAAAAAGAAAATATTTTCACTCATGGTAAGTTGAGTAAGCTTTATTACCCGAAAGTTTGTAGTTTGGAACTTACGGTTTCAATAGCTATAATATATAAAATATTGTATTTTATTCATCGAAGCGTATTAACATTTCACAAGTTCTCTGAATTTTCTTTTCCTATAAGATGATTACATATAAAGCTCACTCATATTTTCTAGCATAACCTTCCGTAACCTTCCCTCTTTTCTTTTTTCATTTTCTTGTATAACTCACATAACCTTGGTTTTTTCTTTTATCATTTTTTTAACTTTTGCCCCTCCATGTAATTATTTAATGACCCATTTTTTCAGGTAATATAGGCATCTCTATTTACTAAATATTAATTGTTTCTATCAAATATTTCACATTTAACTGTTTTCACTTTAGTCCTTCATAGGTAATTGTATTCCACGAAACTTCTTTAATGGATACAAGTAATACTAACACACTCCAAAATTTTGATAGTATCTATGCATCAAAATATTTTTAATTATTTTTAATAAATTTATGAAATTAGTATAAGCAAAAATAAAATAATTAAATTAAAAAAGTAAGCAACCAATTACAATGACATAAAAAGAATGGTATTAAAGATTACTGGAAGATGAAAGAGACTAGGGAGAAGGGCGGATTAAAAGTAAATAAAAAATGAAGTTCAAAATTTTTTTTTCACCAAAAAAAAAAGAAATGATGACAAACTAAGAAATTTGACTAATCAAAGGTAATTACTATAGTGTGCTCTCCTACATAATAACTAATAATGTTGACACATTCGATGCATGTGCATAATTAAAAAAAGTGACATAATTTAATGATATTTTATAATTATGGTAGATCTATATCATAAGAATATTTTTACTATTTTTAATAGGATTCTGAAATTAGTGATAACTAAAAATAAAATAATTTGAAATAAAAAACAAAGAAAATGACAAAAAATTATATTGAAGAATATGGGAGGACAGACAAAAACAGAAAAAAAATGATGACCTAAAAAATTTGTCAAACTAAAAGTAATTACTCAGTGACAATGAATATAATAGTATAGATAGTATTGATATATATACATACATATATTACATATCTTTATATTCACCACACAAGAATTGTTTCTAGTTCATAATAGTTGACATTTGCCGTTATGCATCAACTGTTGAATCTCTCTCCACATATCAGTAAACCAATTAAATAATCACTTTTTCTGCTATTGATGTTAATACAGAGTACTTTCACCTATTAACCATTTCAACCATATTTTGTAGGATACACTTCACCCTAGGTACATTAATCTCCAAAGAAATGGATAAAACCATCACTTTATAAACAAGAAGATATCCAGTAGCATGTTGAAATCCAAAAGATTGCATAATTTCTAAGAGGCGCGTAGCAACATAACAAAGAAAAAAACTCAATTTCAACTCGTACCATCAACAAATTGATGTAAGCTGTATGGTGTAAATCATCCCTGGCAGCTGCTTTTTCCCGAAGAAATTGTACGTACGTATAACTCAACATGGTCCAATACAATCATAAATCTCGCTTATAGTTATAGTTGACAGAATCTATGTACCCGAAAACTAGGAAAACTGGATGCATGGCATGAAAGAAACCTTACCCCTCCAGATGCGTTGTACCGTGTAAGATGCACATTTCTTTCCCACCTCACGTCAAGTAAAATTCGATGCAGGAGCCATCAAGTTGCCTTAAATTCGGCGCTGGAGCCATCAAAGTTAGCACGAGGTTAAGCAGTAAAACATCATAAGATTTGATCCTCAACACTTAAGGAACAACAATGAAATATAATATCAGCTAAAACGAATTCACTCATTCTGATTAAAATTAATTTCTAAAAATTGTATAGATCTGAAAGCAATATTGAGGTAATCAAGGCAAATAATTTACAACTAAAACTATTTTCATCTTTACAAGAACCTCTTTAGTGTTTCTACACTCTATACGACACCTTGTCCATTGCACACCAACTCAGCCAGGAGTTAACAATCTTCATTTTTTTCAAAATTTGCAACACGTCAAATTATCCGAGCCCACCAGCACCAAGAAATTGATTCCAATTTTTCAGTCGAGACCACTTGTAGTTTGTATGTTAAGTGTGTATAATTCCAACTTTTCAACACCAGAGAGCTCCACCATTCAGCATCCAAATAACCATGCCCGTTGATTGTCAGATAAAATTGATCCCACGTGCTTTGAATCCTAATATATCCAAATAATTCAGTGAACTTACGGAAGATTCTTCAGCAGTCAAGTCTTTAAGTTCAGTACATCAGTAACAAGGAAATCTTACCTATATCTTGTGAAGGCACAGATGTCATACAACCCACCCAAGATGAGACACACATCTCGAGTTGTCCAAGCAAGACGCGAGCTGAGTGCGCAAGTCGGGCCTATTCACTCAAATCTCTTCAAAGCTTGGGGATCCGTCTTTTCCTCAAAATTCAAAATTTGCGCACAAATTGGGCCCACTCTCTCTCAGAAAACTACCCCTCACATCTTCGACAATCAAATCATGAGCTCAAACATAGGATTGTGCTTGAATAACCTTTTAAGCCCACAGGTATATTCCATTGCAAAGGGCCAGGGCTGAGCCCCCCAAAAAGCAAAAAGTGTGAATGACTTGCATCATTACACCAGCAGCTGCTACAGGTCTCTCTTTCCCAAAACACCTGCACCATTTTGCCTCTTTTGAATGCCATGTTGCCACACATCACGAGATCTATCACTTGATTGATCAAAATTATCAAATGAACTTTCTGTTCCTTGTCTTAACATCCGATAACTTCCATTCCTAGGAATTGTGGACATATTCAACTTTTCATCCTCTTCTGATGGTGTGCCAGACCTGGACTCAATGTGTGAATCATGTGACCGATATCTTGGTCCAGTTCTCAAGCCCCTTGCACCAGAGATTTTGGAAGAAAAAGTTCCATAGGTAGATGGCTCGGGAATGAAGTCCTTAGGCAGAGAGTCCATGTCTAGGTAACAGTTTCGTGCTTTTGCATCAACAATCAGTGCAGCCCAATCATCAGATTGCACCAATGCATTTGCATTCCCCATTACCTGTCAGCATTGGAGACACAAGACAACCAATAAGCCAATTTGCTCAAGAATTTAAGTAGAAGCAGGGAAACAACACTATATTTGAGTTGAGAAATGTGGTAAGGAAAAGAAAAGAAACTGCAAGGGAAAATAAATTTGGTTGTTCAGTGATCAAGGAAAATACTAAGGAAAAAGAAAATGCTAAGGAAAATGCAGTAAGCTTGGGGAAAACTCAATTTCCTCAGGAAAAGATGAAGAAAATGAAAGAAAAACTTTTTGGCAGATTGCACTCTCTCCTTCCCTAATGCGTCAATATTCTTACTTCTCCCCAGATTCATTTGTGTCCTTCTCCCTATCAATTTGTTTTTCTTCATCAAGATTTTTGAACCAAACATAATTTTAAGGTGAAACGGCCGAAGGAAGAAAAAGAATCTCACCCATAGAGCTCTTCTTGCTCGAGTAAGAGCAACGTTCATCCTCCGAATATCAGCAACAAAACCCACTCCATGACTTGATGCACGAACACAAGACATTATAATGACATCACGTTCTTGGCCTTGGAAGGCATCTACTGTGTTAATATAGATGTCTTTTCCTTCGTCAGAATTCAAAACATCCTTGAATTCACGTTGTAGGCATTTCAATTGCAGTTTATAGGGAGTGATTATGCCAACAGACACCTTATTTACCGACCCCATTGATTTCAGAGTTTTCTGAAGGTGCTCATACAGACGAACACAGAATTGTGCTTCTTGTGTGTTCTGATAAGAGACGGAACCACCACGATGAGATTCTCGGCCGTGGGTGATATCAAAAAAGATGTAAGGCCTCAATAGAGGATCTTTGTAATATATCTCATCTGGAAGATTAGCAACACTTTCGCTATCTGTAAGGCGTCCTTGGTAAAAGTACCTTGAAGGGAAATCCCTAATATGGGGATGCATCCTATATTGCACGGATAACAACATTGTTGGGCAGCCTGCTTGCTGAAACCTCTCAAAAAGGCTTCTACTGTACAATAATGTTCCAGCAGCCTTACTGATGACAGTGGCAGGGAGCTGCTGAGGGTCGCCAACAAGAACACAACGAGCTGCACCAAGAGAAAGTGGAGGCAGTACAGCCACTTCACTAGCCTGGGCTGCTTCATCGATCACAACCATATCAAAACCGTGAGTTAGACGAGAGAACAACTTGCGCCCACTGCTTGAGACAGTAGTAAAAACAATTTCAGCCTCATTGGCAAAACTTGCCTCCAGATTAGCACGGGCTTCCTCCATATTAAAGTTGCTCCCAGCACGAAACCTGCTTTCCAAAATGAGCATGCGGGACATCTCAACCAGTGTCTTGTCCCGGTTCTCAACAACTGCAGCAAGGTTTTGAAGTAAAGCATCTCGATTTTGGTCTCTGGCCATAAGAACATCTGGATCAACACCAACGGATCCTTGTGCACGACCAGTGAAAGCAGCTAGATTAAGTTCTCGTTGAAGACAAGCAATTTGCTGAGATAACTGAGCTTCACGAACCCTCAAATCATGCATAATCTTATGAACATCACCCAGATCTTTGCCGAGAAGGGCTTCAGTTCTTCGTTCCACAGAAACAGCCTTAGCAGCCTGAGTCTGAGAATCCACGCCAACTCGAGCGACATCAGGTCGATAAACTTTCATCTCACCATCAATGAATCCACGGTCAAGGACGCGTGCAAGCAATTCGTCAGTTGCAGCATTTGAGGGAGCACATACAAGCATCCTAGGCTTCGGGCAAAGTTTTGGAAGAGTTCGAAAGAGATTCTGATCCATGCTTTGGAGAACTTCATCAATGGATCCAACAGCCACATTATCTGAGCTGTTCTCGTTAACCTGCTTATAGCTTTCAGGTGCCAGTTTCTTGAGCAATGCAGTGTAGTAATGCTGATACTGAACAAGATGGATCACATTGAGCATTCCCCATACTGTGTGTGTTTTACCAGTACCAGGAGGCCCCTGAACTAAGGTAAAAGGCCATGGGTCTTGCTTCTTTGTCACACCATTTGTACCAGCAGCTGTATGCATTGCAGCCCATTGTATTGCTGCAAGCTGGGGTCCATTAAAAGTCCTGTGCAGGTATTCAACAAAATTTGGAGTAAAGCAATCAGGCATTGCAGGTGGTTGTTCTTCATATTTTGGGAACTGGTCCGGACTAGGCTGAAGAATTGCATTTTGCATCTGCAAGAGGGAATAAGTACAGTCAAGCATAAATGAATGAATAGTGATGCATAACATAGCTGTAGAAACTCTGTTTCAAATCGAACCTGCATGTTAAGGCGACGAAATGCATGCAGAGCAACATACTCTCTCTGTGTGGTTGCCAGAGAACCAAGCACAGTCAGGTACCAGAAACCCCCTGGGTGGAGCTTCCGCAGAATATGATCATCATCAATCTTGCTGAAGTATGAACAAAGAGAATCAATAATAGGTTTATGAAACAGAAATTGTAAGACCAAAATAAGGTATTCTAGCAAAAGCGAAAAACAACTGTAGACCATAAACAAAGTACTCCAAGCTGAATAGAATCATAGGACAATAGGACGGTGTGACTAACCTGCCGGATTCATATAAATCCCCAACATAAAAGTGGAGGATTGCCCCAATATGCTCTCGGGTATCAATAGGTATATATCTCCTTACCGTCCCAGCAACCCGCCCATTAACTTCTGGCTTCTCCTCATCTTCCAGAGCTGAGGAACTATTCCTCCTAATATTGACTGCATTGCATCATTTAAAGAGTGTAAGAATGGGCCCTAAGTTGAAAAATCACAGTCAAATTTAATGGTTATTCTAACACCACAAGAGAAAAAAGAAAAAAGGAAAAAAAAAAGGAAATATAAAAGCATATAGAAGCAGAAATAAACCTGCTCCAGGCTTCGGGGATGAAAGAACAGCAACATCTCCTTCCTTAAATGACCATTTATATTCATGAGGTGGGATTAGTATCACATCAAACCATCCTGGGAAAGCCAAAATCCAAAAAGTAAAACAGAACAAATTAGGCTTAAGGGGGGAAATCACATGTGGCTAGTATTATCCATCTTCCAGAAGTACAAAGAACAATAGGTTCTCACAAAACACCACACAAAAACAATCACACCTTAGTAGAAAGCAAGACAGTGTGGCTACAAGAGACTCACACTATCACATAATGCCCCATAACAAAATGATGGATCACAAAACCAAGATCAGAAAAACAAAAACTTGTTCTGGAGCTTGATGACAAGCAAACAGAACATGGTCTACCGTAAGTAACAAACTCAAGATCAGAAGTCAAAAAAATAATATGAAAACTAAAAACCTAGTACTACCATTTTTAGGATGTCTAGAGGGTAGATTTCATGTACCAGGACAGCAGACAACAGCTGAATGCAGTTACTCAAAATGCATATCCAGTACATACAAAGAACAATATACTGGAGCATTCAGTGAGAAAAACTTTCCATTCTATGTAAAAATTGAAATAAAAAATATTGTGTCAAGAGAGAGTTTAAGTGATAGAATAATACCCCTTTCACGTCGTTCAATGCTTTTTATGCCAACTCTAACATGGCCAGAAACTGTTTCCAGTGACTCCTCCCATGTACTATAAAGCTGTGCCCGACATTCTTCAAAAAGCAAAGGCTCAAATACCCTAATATACTCTTCCACTGAATCAAAACAACCAGGAACACGTTGGAGCTCCTCTTCCTCTGTATTTGCAGAAATATATAAGTGTAAGAATACAATTATTATACATAATAGCCATCATGCTCCTTAATAAGAAGAACCAATTATTGACTCAAGACAGCAAAACCGAACACAGAGTACGGTATTAGTAACATAACCAACAAAGAATCTCAAGGTAAAGATGTTAATCTGCAAAATGCCAGCTACAGATTAGGTCTTCAACCATACACTCACACAGCTCTCTAAGCTGGTGCTACCACATCCAAGTCATTATTAGGAGTTCCAAAAGTAAACATTAATTACAAAAAAAAAATGCATGCTGAAAAGTCAGAAGTTCAAATGACTATAACCAAGTAACAATGAGAAGTCCCACACTCGAACATTCCAGATGGTTGATACATACCAAATGGAAATATAGCATCTTTCTGCTATTTATGGGGCCTCAAACACAGTGGCCATTGCCAAGTGAATCCGGTTCCTCTCAAGTGGAAAGAGAAAAACCATCCATTAATCCAAATACCCCATAAGCAACTTCTACACGCAAAAGATAAAATAGTAACAAATATGGAAAGTATAGTAGCAGAAATGTCAGCAACACTAAAACAAGCTACATGATTGTGTACTCAAAGGCAATGCTGAGAGCCACTCATCAAGAAAAGCCAATTCAAAGGCTAAGCCTCAGCTTTCTAACTGTCACAACAAAGGGGGAAATCATTATTTTTTCCACAATCACACCAAAAAAGCTCGAGTAGAACACAAGATGCTCACTCAGATTCATATAGCACCTAGATCACGGCAGCAACTTCAAATGCAGTACAAAGCTATAGCGACTGACTAAGCAAGAATGAAACAAAACACAATATAAGTGAATTTGACATCAATCATCTGGAGCATATACACATTCATAAAGTGCAATGAACTAGCATAATTTTAGCAGGATGCACATAATGTAATAAGGATGGGCTACTTAAAATTATTCCCATAGATATCCACATTAAAATTTAACAACTGATTCTTTTCATGAGTTCAAAAACTCAAAATAAACTAGCTGTTACATACATTAGGAGCATTTCAAATATTGCTTCGCATTCTGATGAGTAGCATACTAGACTTCAGGAACAGACGGAAGTAAAATAAACAGAAGAGAGCAAATAAAATAGAGATAAGCAAGAAAACAGAATAGATATAACCACTCAAACAGACAGAAAACAGTGCATTTACTAGTTTAAATACTCAAATACCTGGATGATGCCAAAACTTCTCATTTGTCACCTCACGCAAAAGACGTTCTACTGATGTATCCTGATACTGGATGCCCATGGTAGTTTGCTTCTTCGAAGGTAGCTTTTTTGCAGCTAATTTGGGATCAGTCAAACTCTGACTGCTAACAGCTGGTTTCCTAGCAGAGAATTGTGGGTTCTTAAGTTGCCTTGTATCAGGGGGTGGCTTCCATGAACTCTGTCTAAGAACAGGTGGTGTTTGTCCTTCTGAAGAAACATCTGTCGAGCTATTCAACCTCCTAGGAGCTCCAAAAGGCCCAGAACTATTGTCACCATTACTCTCTGATTTACACTCATTTGACTCTGCAAAACTATTGCCCTCACTCAACAGATCAGCCTGTTTTACATCCCTAACTATAGGCTGAGTTTGTTTATCTCCTCGTTCAGCAGATGGCATAGTACGAGCTTCTTTCACTGTCCGGGTTACAGTTGGTGGAGGAATCTGCCTTCTAGGAGTTGAAGTCTTCAAAGCACCAGCTTGCTTGACATCTTCTAAATTGAGAAACATGGTCTGCCTGCTTCGTTTCTTCCCAAGCATTGCTTCCTTGTGTTGGTCAAGCTTAGGACGCTTTCCAAGATTATTTGCGCATTTTAATGCATGATTTGCTTCAATTCCTCTAATTTCTCTTTGTTTCGGCGCTGGAGCAGAATCTTCCAGCGCATCCATAGATGTATCACCTTTCTTATCATTTGTTTCTGGATTTGGCCCTAATAAAGAGTGGCCATTTTCATTCTTAACATTACCAGGATTAGACGATGCATTCTCCACACCTCCCATAGGGACGTGAGATGTATTCTCCACACCTCCAATGGGAACTTTACTTTCCATCATTTCAGCTGTGCCTTTCTCCAGCACCGGTTTATCACTTGCATCACTTGAGTCTTCATGAATAACACTTCTTTTGTAAGCATCAACAGAGCCCTCCGCATCAGACCATTCCCCTTCTTCCTTCTCTATAACTTGAGAATCCACAATACCAGACTGCAGGTTTGGCGCAGCCTTTATATCCTGACCATTACTTGGTCTCAATGATGAGGCACAAGTAGAAAGTACGTTACCAGAATTTTTTTTTTCAGCAGAAACATCAGAGACCTGAACAACTTTAGACCTAACAAAAGGCTGGAAGCCAGATACAGAGGAAGCATGGGAGAAAGCATTGTTATTTACTATCCCTTGGGGACCGGCAGATGCCACAAACAAGTCGGACGTTGTAATACTTGAAGAAGGAATAGCCCTCTGAGGCTGGAAGCAAACAACACCATCATTATCATCCTCATTCTCAGCAGGGGGTTCATTAAGATCAAATAGCAGCCTTCCTTTGGAGCCCATTTTGCAAGTAGTTGCATACAAGCAAAAAGATATGTCCAAAAATGTCTACCAGTAATTCTATTTGGATGATTTCTAGTAGAAAAAGAACATAACATGCCAACCAAGCTGGCAATCAGCAAAAATAATCAGACCTTGTGAATGGCCAAATAAACATTAAAAGCACCTTCTGCATCAAAGTTGGAAAAAAAAGGTGTAAGAACCATGTACATTTTAATATCACAGAGAAGGCCAGAGAACATTGGGAGGTGCAGAAAGGTGTGAACTGTTCCAGTGACAAACCACCACAAAGGATGGCTTTTCTAATACATTAAAGTTGCAGTACAGTATTTGTTCTAATTTTACTCATAGAAATTACCCTTGTTGGACCATCAAGAAAAAGGGCGAATTGGCCTTCAAACATGGATTCAAGAAAATTGGAAGGAGATAAAAGGAATCCTCATAGCATCATCACTTTTAAAAAAAGTGAGGTAAAATATCAGCAGCCACCAACTGCAGTGGAGGTGCGATTCACTTAAGAAACGTGGAAGATGAACTAAACTACATATCTTTTTATACAATAGTTTAAATAGTTAACCCATGTCCTAATATTAATATTGTGTCAATGAGAGTATCAATCCAACAGCAAAAGGGCATGATGTAATACAATGTATGGAATACATATACAATGTATCTGTTGTGCCTATGTATGAATACAAGAATCATAGGTCAAAGCATCAGTTTGAAGCTAGGAACTAAATAGTTATAAGTTCACATACAAATCACATGAAAATAAAAACAACCATAAAAAAGGAATATATAATGAAAACATCTCAAAATGATATGCAATATACGGAACCCACATACGCACTAGGGACACAAAAGATGGATGAGAGAACGAATACATCCAAAGTTATACAACACCCATTCAGACTTAAACCTTCAGGAGATCAAAAGTCTCGAGACAAACCACATTCTTTGATTTAACAAACATTTTTCTCCATTTTCAACTTGCAGGGTAGAAGGCACTTGACAAGGAAAAAACAAGAAGAATATGAAAGAGCTTTCTCATCCTAAGAAATTTATCAGTTCTACTTAGCACAGCACATTCTAAGCCTCCTTAAAAAGAAGTTAGGGCCAAACCATTAGACACCCATTACTACCAACCCTAATCCCACAAATACCAACGACATCAAATTGACGAACTTCAACTAGACATCAAATTCATCACTTCTCAGAAACCTAACACAAATGAAACCTAGACCCCATTCTACTACAGCGCCAAGACATCCAATAAAATCAAGTGAAAGGGAAAGTAATTTGCCAACAATACAATTAATTCATAATCACTAACAAACGCCAAAATCCACAAAAATTCATAGTCCAGATCGAAAATTGCACCACCACAAGATTCACCAATCTGGAACATTCAAAAGCATTACTCATTGAACTTTTACGATCTATTTTCCAATCAAATTAAAACAATCTGTCTTTCCAATCAAAAATTTACAATCCTTTTATTCCATCTCAAAATAAATTTTATCGACGAACAGAGAGGGCAGGAGAGAGAGAGGAGGAGAAGGGAAAAAAAAAAAGTCAAGAGAGAGAAGATTTTACCTCAAAAGGACACCAAATCTAGAGAGAGAAACCAAATTTTTTTTTAAATATAATATATATATAAATCTATAAAGAATATAAATACTAGTACGAAATTTTATGTTTAACAGATATATCGGTGATTTTTGTGTAAGTATAGGAGTTTGTATCTATAGGCGGTGAGAGCGGCGTAGATAGAGAGAGAAACAAAACCGAGAGAGAGAATGCAAATAAGAGAAGGCTTTGTGGGGGTATTTATAGGAAATCATTGAGGGCAGACACCGGCTGCGGGACAAGCCGGTCACCACCTGTTCAATTCTCAGCGAGAATTAACCGGAAGGGCATTTTTGGTAATATAGCTTTCGGTGTCCGAAAAAGCCCAAGGTGTTTGGTCTGTGGACGGGTTGGTTAAGCGCGAGGGTTGGGGGGTACAAAAGAGATTTCACAATGTACGGATCATGCTAATCTGTTGTTAGCATTGGTTTGACCGTGTTAGATTCCATGCTAAAAGTCATTAATGGCCGTTGATTACCAATCACATTAGGTATGTGATTTGTACGCCCCCTATTTAATAATTATTATCAAAATCCTTTAGTTTTTACTTTTTAATTTTTTTATTTCACATGTAGAAATATAGAAATGGAAATATAGAGAGAATAATAAATGATATCATTAATTACACCGATAAACACTTCCGTAAGTCGTTGAGCAATTTTATTTTATTTTATTTTATTCTAATAAAGAAAAAGAGTGTATTTAATTTACCGAATTGCCATTGTGTTTCTTTCTTTTTTTTTTTTTTCTTTTTGTAATTGTAACTTATAAATATAACATTGTGACTTACATATATAAATATGTTACAAATTTCATCCCGCAACAACCACTTCCTTTTTAAGTCTCATTCATATCATGGAATTTCATACAAATTCACCGTGTGTCCTATTTTTCACTTTTACAACGTGTTTGATTTTTTGCAACCTTAAAATCGAAATGATGATATTTTCTGTTTTCCCAAAGATGTTACCGTAAATTTTTATTCGACGTCAAGTTTCTCATTTGTAAGGAAAGCGAGTTTATTCTAATAAGATATAAAGAATGATTATAGATATATATAAATATATATATACATTATATTAGTGCACGGAATTTAAATTTAATGAAAATATACATAAAATATGATTTCATATAAATTTGAGATGGAACGATTGTACCTTCCAACCCCTCTAACTCCATCTTTATCTTTTTCTCTAGATTTTAGGAGTTTCAAATTCTTTTATTTGAAAACAGTTCGTTTGATAACATTGTAAGTCGTAACTATTTTTTTATAATTATCAATTTCAATAGGTCATAGAACATGCTCAAATGAAATGAAAAACTCTTTAAGCTGTAACGTTGAAAATTTTAACATTATAAAATCCAATTTCTGGTCATGACTCATGATATCTAATTTCGAGGGACTTGTCGGTTTTCTTTTCTTTTCTTTTCTTTTTTCTCCTTTTCTGTTTTTTTTTTTTTTTTGTCTGATTATATGTCACTAATTCCCTAAATTAATTTCGGCTTTGTTATTAATTTAATTTTTTTTTTGGTCTAATTCTTTTCCTATTATAATAGTAGCTAGGTGTCCCTTATGTTTTGAAATATGGGTTTTTTGTTGATATATCAAACTTTTAGTTATTTATTATCTTCCACACTAATAGATATCAAAGTAGACTAAAGAAATGAAGTAACCAAAAAAAAAAAAAAAGACTAAAGAAATGAAAACAAAATCAGTCATATACTATACCACAAATAAAATCAGGGGATTTTAGAGTAATTTTTATGGTGTTTTACTAATGTATTATCAAAGTTAATCGTATCCAATGAAAATAATGCCAAAATAATGTTTTTTTCACTCTCTTCTGATTTTCTTCTCTCTCTCTCTCTCTCTCTCTCTAAAAAGAAAATAAAAAACGTGTATGATGCACTATTTATTTTTTTGTGACAACTGTATGATGCACTCTGATTTTTCTAAAATGTTTTTTTTAATTTGCCATAAATGTGAATAACATTATCGAACGTTAAAAAAGACTATCATATAAAATTATTCATGAAATACTTTTAATTTAAGACCTTACAACTAAGTTCTAATATGTAATCATCGATTTTATTTATTTATTTTTTGGTTAAGCGCAATATTGATTCTTGAAACTTGAAAGAAATTGCAGCGCAAGGTAATATTTCAATTTTAAACATATCACGAACTTACAATCTGTGCTAGTTATCCATTTGGAAAAATTCTAATTCGGACCTAGTTTGGTCAAATCCAACCAATCATATGGCAAGTGTATTGTACTTGTCAAATGATTGGTCATTCTCTCTAAATTACAGACCATTCATAGGGCGAGTGTTTTTTCACTTGATTAATACTGATTCGGCCGAACCGAATCTAGGCTAGAATTTCCCATCCATTTGACATGGGACACTAATATATTTACGGAAGTGCCATCCAGCTCAGCTCTCCGTGAGGTGCTTCTTTTCCAACACAAAGGAGAAGTCGCACTTCAATAAGACCAAAAAAAACTGTAACTAAAATGTCCGTGTAATGGAGATTTTGATTCAAGGCTATGGATAATGATCGAGATTGGAATAATTGCAAATTGAACTCAGAACTTGTTCTATGATGACGAAAAATGAACTAGTGATATCACTTAATTTTAAAAGAATTTTTGACAAAACGTCCTCCTATATCTGTATATTTTTTAGGTTGTTCATCGAATTGAATTTTTTTTTTTTACTTTCGATCATATTTCGATCGTTAATTCAATATATAATGTTTTGTTTTCAATGATATATACTCTTAGGGTAACTTATTGAGTCGTTTGTTTGCAAGGATTGCATCTAATGGATTGTAGATTAGGCTAATCAATTTATTTGGTTGGCATCTTGAAACCCCACATGACTCATAAAGAGCAAGATAAATAATTATTTTAGACCTAGATTATACATGGCACCTCCCTCCACATGATATGTATGTAATAAAAGAGTCCGAAATAGTCAAGAAAAAAAAAACTAGCTCTTATTTAATCTAGTAAGAGTGAAATTGATAATAAAGATAAATCCAACATTCGAATACCTATTACAAGTTGAAATCATGGAAACTCAAAGGAAAACATATATTTATGGATCTCAGACCAAACCTCTACTAAGTTACACTGGAACACAAAGAAGATAAAACTAAGATTTTAATGGGACGTCATTGGCTATACGAGGAACAGTTGGTACTATTTGAGGACCTTGATCTCTTTGACTCCATAACATAATTAGATTTATCTTCTTCACCCTACTGGAGTAGAGTTGATAATGTTTTGGGACTGTGTGATAAAGACGACTTGAAGAAACAATTGGAGCCATTTACGGGGGCCTCTTGGCCTAAGAAGTTTATAAAAATTCACTTCACATCTGGTCAAAATCAATCTGAAGAAACCTTTGTGCTGTGGAAGGATAATACAAATTCCTGGCAACGGCAACCACTAGGTATAGTTCCAATATGAGTGGCTCACCACGTTCTACAACATATGCGGCAGGGTCGGCCGCATAACCAAGAAACGCCTCAATGCAACAAAGGAGGAAAGGGGGCAGATGCAGACCGTCCCTTTGGCATGTTTCTTCTCAACGACTCAGGAAGAGGCTTTATGCTGGAGGCATTGCAGATATCAAATAAAGTAGGACCTCGACAAATTTACAGACATCCTGCAGTTGGAAGAAATCGAGCACTGTCCTTGCTGGCCAAGAATCCCTACGAGAAAAGTAACCGGGATAAGGCAGAATCCCATGAGATAAAGAAAGAAATCGATAGAGAATCAACACTAGGATTCTTCCAAAAAATTTGCCACCATATAATATGGAAATTGGCGCTAACCTGGACGGTGCCCTAGCGCTAGCTTTGGACCCACGGGACTTAATTGTAGCTGATGTGGAGGCACCACTCTGTCAAGAGTCGGTGAATCAGACACAAACTTATTAAAAGAAAACACGTTTTCAAAAGGGATTGAGACTCTTGCAACTGGTTTGTCGAAATAAAGCCTAGGATTTCAAATAGCAGAGTAACATCAGCAAATTCATGGAGGCTTCAAATGGCTCCCAAGGTCCCTTTCCCGATAGGAAACTACCCTTACAAAGGTGAAATAAGCAATAAGAGGAATCACAAGGAAACGGGAAGGTGATGAGGAGGACGATCGCAGCATTGAGAAGAAAAGTAAGACGATAACAAACGCGAACATTATTCCAAATATTGCGAAGGCTGGGTTTGAGAACCAGCCCACGATAACTAGAAGTTGCTTATGGCTTAGAACCAATGTGGGGTTGGGAACATGCGCTCTGTTTTTCATTTATAGAGTTTTCTCTGCCGGAAAGATCCCATGCTGGCTTTCATATCGAAAAGTCGCTTAAAATGAGAAAATTGCAACGGTGGAAAAAAGAATCAATTCCCTGACGGACAATGAGGGAAAATTGTGGTACTAACGGGCTCACTTGAACTGGATGAGATATGGTGATAGAAACACCCAACACTTTCATCATGTAGCATTGCGAAGGCGGTGGCAAAATTCGATAAGGACACAATATAGCACAAGTGGAAACTTGATTACGCGACAGAACAATATGGAAGCCATGGTTGTGAACCACTTCTCAACTATATTCACTTCTACAACAACCCAGGACCACGCAGCTATCTCCAATCTACTTACGAGACAACTGTCTAAGGAAGAGAAAGCGGAGATAGCAGAACCGATGGGTTGTTGAGAGACAGATGATCCAACAGATGAAAGTCATAAACAAAACCACAATTGTCCTGATTGCGAAGAAGAAAAGGGCTGCTAATACAACAAACTTCCGACCTATTAGCTTATGCAGTGTCATATATAATACAGTCGCCAAAGTGCTCGCCAATCGGCTTTGGAAGGTGCTTGACAGCTGTCATCTCCGACAACCAGAGTGCTTTCATTAAAGGACATTATATACATGATAATGCGATTATAGCACATGAAGTGATGCATGTACTGACTCAATGGATAAGATGGATTCTAGAAGAAGTGGCTGTTAAATTCGATATATCGAAAGCATATGACTAGGTTGAATAGCGGTTCCTGCTAGTGCTGATGGAGAATATGAACTTTTTAGCAGTATGGATCAAATGGATAAGGAGTTGTGTTTCAACAGTTACATTTCAAGTCAAGATAAATGGGGAATTAACGATAGAATTTTAGCCAACAAGAGGATTGAGAAAAGGTGATCCTATCTCACCGTATCTCTTTCTTATTTGCTCGGAGGGGTTTTCGGCTCTACTTAATCATGCACATGTACGAGGAACTTTGTTGGGAATTTGGCTATGAAGTGCGGTTCCTTGGCTCTCTCATCTTTTTTTTACATATGATTCAATATTGTTCATTCAAGCCAGAACAGAGAAGGTTCAATACCTTTGTGGTATTCTTGAACAGTATGACAAATGTTTAGGCCAGAAAATCAACTTGGAGAAGACATCTTTACTATTTAGCTCCAACACGAGACAAGAGGTATGTGACCTAGTGTATAACTTAATGAATTGAACTAGAGAACCACAGGACAAGTACCTTAAGACTCCCACTGAGCTTTGGGAGATACAAGAGGCATGATCTCCAATTCCTTTGCGATTGCATGTGGCGAAATATGTAAGAATGGAGGGAGAAATTATTATCGTCCGGAGGGAAGGAGGTGCTTATTAAGTCAGTTACACAAGCCACCCCGTCATATGCAATGAGCATTCTCAAGTTCCCAGTTATGCTTTGTGATGAATTAAATACGATGTGTAGCTGATTTTGGTGGTGGGAAAGGAATGGTAAGTGGAAAATATCTTAGGAATAATGGGTCAATATGTTTTGGCCAAAAGCAATAGGTAGCCTGGGTTTCTGTGATTTTAAATCTTTTAATCAGGTCCTTCTTGCTAAGCAGGCTTGTAGACTGCTCGTAAAACCTAACACTCAAGATTTTAAAAATTGAACCGAACCAGGCAGTTGGACCGGTTAGACCGCCGACCAATCCGTAGAACGGTCTGAGTTAAACTACAAAATCGAAAGGATCCGTTCAAACCCCACTTTGTTTTCTTGGAAACGTTCAAAACTGTAGTTGGACCGCTAAACCGTAAGAACTTGATTAGTTCACTTAAATAGGACGAGGCCACTAGAATTTAAGAAATATGAAGGACAACTCCAAATTAAATATCAATATTCTAACAATTTCTTGAAGGCTAAATTTCAATTCACATTTACAAGTTTTTTCTACAGATAATTTATCTATCAATATTTTTTAATCTTTTTTGGATTTTCTTCATACATATTCACTAATTCAAAGAATAAATATATTAGGTTTAAATAGTTTATAAAATATATAGCATTTAAACAGTAAGACTAAACATGAAAAATGCAAAAAAAGTTAGATTTTTAAGAATAATTTATTATTTATTATTTTAATTATTTTTAATATATTAATAATTACTTTTAAAATAATTATGAAATCATCAATCTGACCGTGGCTGACCCAATGGTTGAACTAGTGAACCGTGAATCGGTTAATTTTTTAGTTCAATGAACAGTTTGAGTTTTAAAACACTGCTGACACTCTTTGTGGGTGAATCATGCTTCGTTGGTATTGCTTGAGAGAGCCTTTACTACAATGTAAGCTAAGCCCAGGATGCTCTTACGTATGGTGAAGTATACTTCGAGGATGAGACATGCTAGTCAAAGGGCTAAGTTGGAGGCTTGGAGATGGTCGTGATATTCGCATATTCAAGGACATGTGGACCACAAACTCCATTATCCTGGTTCAAACATGGCTTACGGAGGTCTTGAAGAGTGATTGAGTATGCAACTATTTTGATCCAAGTGGCACCGGATAAACTAAGGGAAAATCACTATGGTATGGGGAGGCGGGATGGAATGTGATCAAAGACATCATCCCTATTGATTTGAGCCAAGAGGATAAGCCATTTTAGAGTCTGGAAGCTTCAGGCCAATTCACATCAAGATCAACCTATCGCCTCATCCACGACCTCAGGATGAAAAAGCGAAGGCCGAAAGAGACAAAGATGCTAGCATCACTGGAATAGTATATAAAGCAATATTGAGATCCAACTTGCCGACCAAAATTAAAATATGGTGTTGGAGGCTAGTACATGAAAAAATTCCCACCAAAGTTAATCTCCAATGATGTGGATTGCTTGGAAACATGATGTGCGGGTTGTGTGGCACAGCCGTTGAATCGACACGACACCTATTCCCGGAATGCACCGCCACATCTGAGATAATGCAAGAGGTAAGCCCCCATATCTCACCTAACGATGGATCGGTAGGGATCATGGAGACTTTTGCAAGGGTAGCCCAAAAAGAGTGGCAAGCAACGAATGAATTAATGTTGACTTGTTGGCGAATGTGGTGGATAAGAAACAAATTATATGCGGAGCAACAACAACCTAATTTTAGCGAGGTAAAGGCATGGGTTGAGCATTATTCCTATGAGATATGGGAATTCGGGTTTGAGGATAGGCCATTCTTCCAAAATCACATGCTGGCCAGCTCATGGAGTCAACCACCACTTGCGGCTGTGAAGCTCAACTTCGATGCGGGGATGGATATGGCGACAAGAAGTATTGGGTACGGTGTTGTGGCTTGAGATGAAAGAAGGAGCTTTGTAGGGGCAAAGGCTTGGGCAAATCAAGAAAGCTATAATGTGCTAGTAATGGAAGCGAAGGCTTCACACGGAGGACTCCAATGGATTCGCACAAAAGGGCTGGCTTCAATCATAGCGGAAGGTGATTGCTTAGTGCTACTAGAGTTCATTTAAGACCCATGTTCTTGTATTTCGTACCGTAAAGCTGAGTAGGATTTACTTGCATCCCTTACCTATAGCTTTAGCTTTATTGCTTCTAATTACGTTAGACATAGTGCGAATAAAATGGTGCATACTCTTGCACAACTAGCTGCTTGTAACCAGTTGGTTACAGATGTGTTGGGGAGGGGGGGGGGGTGATATACCAGAGTGTATTGCTCGATCTTTGAATTCAGACCAGTTACAAACGGAGTAAAAGTACCGGGGACTTTCACTCCCGAGAGGTTCTTATCAAAAAAAAAATGGTTAAAATCATGAGCAAACATGGATTGATTGAATTTTTGAATATCCTAATGTGATATTCATGTAAATAGACAAAATATTAGTTATAAGTTATTTAACAAATCAATCACATTCATTCTTGTCTTTACAGACAAAAGAAACTTTATATATAGGGACGAAGCCAGGGAGTTGGAGGGGGCAGTGGCCCCCCAAGTTTATATCGAACTAAAATTTACATCTATTTTTATGAAAATTAGGGTGTAAATAGATATTAAACTGGAGTGGATATGTAGTATTTGAATTTGTATCCAATTAAGTTTCTCGATATCCGTATTCGTATCCGAATCCGATGGGTATTCTAAACCTCATATCCGAATTTGAATCCGACGGATATATCCGAATCCGTTTAGTATTTCTGAAAATCTAACAAAATTATGAATATTTGGATATTCAAATATCCGTTTTTACAATTATCCAAATATCTGATTGAATATCCGAATCAACTTATCCGAATATCTGAATTTATTTATTTAAAAAAAAATCAAATAAAATTGATAGAACTTATCTAATTGAAATTTTATTATATATATATATAAGTATAGTATATGCTAAGTAATACTTGTAAAGTTAATATATTTACTTATTTTTATTTCATTGTAAATTATAAAAATATGAGTCAATTAAAATTTTTTCTATCTATTTTACTTATAAGAAGATATCAGAATATATACACATATACACACACCACATTCATATTCGGAGCGAATATTAAACGGAGTGAATATGCTATTATCGTATCCGTATCCAATTATTATTCGGATACGGATAATATCCGCTTTATACGGATATGGATAATATACCCTATAAATGGATACGGATGCAAATGGTAAACGAATTTTCGGATACCTATTCACAGCTCTAATGAACATTATGAATAGCTCCCCCCCCCACCCCCCCACCCCAATTCATAAAAATCCCAATACAATTTTATAAAAATTTGACATCATCCTTCCCCAAAAAAAGAATTTCTGACTCTATTCCTATTTATATATATATATATATACACACACACACATCGATACATTAATTATACTATATAGCATTGAGAATGAATTTACATGCACACAACGATAATTTGATAGAGAAAAATACCTTATACTATTTGAGTGTCAGTAAATTAGTTCGTTTAATATAGTTTTTTTGTTAAGAAACATATGAACGGATTGGTTAATTACTCAATTTTTTTTTGAAAGATGTTTTGTACTATTTAAAATAATATGAAGAATATTGTTCTATTTTTTCAAGATAACATGGGAGTAGTCTTGCCGTTTTAATTTGATGAATTAAAAAAGAGGGATAATTACAATGAATTACCTTGAGGTTTTTACCCTTGATTTCTTGATATTACCTAGAGGTGTCAAATGGGCCGGGCCGGACCACGAGCCCGCCGGCCCAGCCCGGTCCGGTCCGGCCCAGGCCCGGCCCATGAATAGTGACAGGCGGGCTGGGCTGAGTTTTGTGTAATTTTGTGGGCCCCTATTGGGCTTAATGATAATAGCCCAGCCCGACCCAGGCCCATCAAAACCCGGAACCAGGCCCAGGCCCGAGCCCATGATCGGCCCGGCACAGGCCCGACCCAGGCCCAGCACAGGCCCGGCCCGGCCCAGGCCCTGTTGTGTGTATATATAATATAAAAAATTATACTTATATTTATATAATATAATATAAATATACATATTATATAAATATAAATATATATATGTATATTATACAAATATAAATATACATATGTATATTATATAAATATAAATATATATATATTATACAAATATAAATATACATATGTATATTATATAAATATAAATATATATATATATATATGATATAATAATATTATATAAAAAAGAATAATCACATAGCCACAATATTTGACCAAATTTCCCGATTTTACCATTTCTCCTATTTCTACTAATTCAAATGATCCTCCACTTATACCTCACACAAATTTTAGTCCTACCACTAGTGATTCAATTACTTCAACAAGACCATTTAATATACGCACATCTTCACCACAAACAATAGATGAAGAACATGAATTAATTTATGAAAACACGAATGCACCTCCCAATAGTCGTCCTTTAGATTTAGACGATGATATTCCTACCACAACTAGGACTAAACCACCTATTAGAAATACAACTAGTAACGTTTGGAATTTTTTTACGAAAGATAATGATCGTGAAAAAGCTATTTGTAATATTTGTAAAAAAGATTTTAAATTTACTAAAAATAGTGGTACGGGAACAATTACTAGGCATTTAAATAATGTACATCAAGGTTGGGATAGTATGGATAGTTCATCCGGGCCATCACAACAATTTTTACACCAATCAACTAGTGGTTCAATTCAAACTTTTAAATATAATCAAAGTGAACAAAGAAATTTATTTTCCCAAATGGTTGTTGGAGCGGAATTACCTTTTCTTTTTGCCGAAAATCACTATATGCGTAAATGGGTTAGTAAAGGATTGCAACCACAATATAAACCAATTTCACGAAATACATGTTATAAGGATGGTTATAAACAATATGAACAAGAAATAATTAGATTGAGAACGCATTTTTCTACTTTAACTTCAAAAATTTCTCTTACGTCGGATATGTGGCGAGGTAGGGGTAATTTACATTATATTTGTATTACGGCTCATTGGATTAATGAAGATTTTTTTCTTGAAAAAAGAATTATTGAATTTGCATTGCTTGATCATCCGCATACCGGTACACATATTTATGAAGCTATTATTGATTGTTGTAATTATTGGAATATTGGTGATAAAATTTTATCCATGTCTTTTGATAATGCTACAAACAACACTAAAGCCATAGAACATTTGATTAAAGATTTTAAACCCTTGTTTGATGGTAGATTTTTTCATGTTAGATGTATTTGTCATATTATGCATCTTTGTGTTCAAGATGGTATGTCTTCTATAACTCCGTATGTTGATAAAATTAGATCATGTTTGACACGCATTATGGCTTCCTCCGTAAGAACACAAAAATATAGGCGTTTAGTTAAAAAAAATAAAATGGAATTTAAAATACCATATCTTGATATTAAAACTCGGTGGAATTCTACTTATAAGATGTTAATGGAAGCATATCCATATGCAAAATTAATAACACAATTAATTAATCAAGATTTGCAAGATTTTATTTGCGAAATCGATTGGGAAATTATTAATGTCCTTGCTCCTCTTTTAGATGTATTTCTTGACGTGACTAATACTATGTCCGGTTTATATTATCCAACTTCTAATATTATGTTGCCTCAAATGATTAGAATTGTTAAAATGTTTCATCAACATAGAAATGATAATAATGTAGGCACTATTATTAAAGATATGGAAGATAAATGGAATAAATATTATACTAAACTTCCTTGCATTTGTCTTTTATCTTGCGTTTTTGATCCTAGATGCAAATTAACTGGTTGTAAATATTTGATTGACGAATATTATACTTATCTTAGGTTAGAAAGTGAAATAGACATAGAAGAAGAAAAATTGAAAATTCAAACCATAGTTTATAAATTAGTTGAAATGTATTCTTCTACTTCATCTTTTCAACAAGAAACTAACTCTCCTACACAAGAATCATGATCGAGTAAATCCGGAAAATCTATATTTTCTTGTTTAAATTCATTAAAAAGGAGTAGAAATACATCTAATAACTATTCATATGAACTAACACATTATTTGCATCTTGATATACTAAATGATACAAATGGTGACTTTGATGTTTTAGAATGGTGGAAGTCGGAAAAAAATAATTTTCCAATTCTTTCAACTATTGCACGTGATCTACTAACATCTCAAATGTCTAGTGTAGCTTCAGAAAGTGCTTTTAGTGCAGGTCAAAGAACTATCACGGATAAAAGGACTCGATTAAGCCCAAAATCTATAAAATTTTGTATCTTGTGGAAAGATTGGCTAGATCAAGAATATAGAAAAGAAGAATTGCATCGATTGGGAGAGAGATGGTTGCCACGTCAAAATAATGATTCGGATGATGAAACGGCATTTGAAACATCGACAATTGCAAGTACTTCGGCTACAGGGGAGGATTTCGATTTTGAAGCCATGTACTATCCACAAAATGCACAATACCAATATGGAAGTTCTTCAATGCCTCCTATGTACGATTGGCAAATGATCCCGGATTAAAGTTGTATAAATTCTTGATGTAAAAATGATTTTTTTTGTTAAACCTTTATGCAATATTTTTTAAAGTTGTTAAATGTACACTCTCATGTAATCATATTTTAAAGTTAATAAAATTTATTAGAGTATTTTTTTTTATAGTAAAGTTCATTTTCATTTTATTATTCAAAAGTCAAAACTATAGGCTATAATATAAAAGTAATAAATACTTGAATAAGTTTAAGACAAAAATACTAATTAATATTTAAATATGAAATATAAAGTATGTAGGATAAGATCTTTTTAAAGGGGAAAAAAAAAAAAAGTAAGGCCCGACCCACAAAAGCCCGGCCCAGGCCCGGACCAGCCCGCCAAACATGGGTTCATGGGCCGAGCTGGGCCCAGCCTTGCATCTCCCAGCCCGGCCCAGGCCCGGCCCACCTCTGGAAAAAGCCCGGCCCAGCCCAGCCCGCTACAGTACCCGGGCCTGACCGGGCCTGAGCCGGGCCGGCCCATTTGACACCTCTAAATTATTACCAATATAACATCAAGTTATGCAAATGTTTTACATATGTTAACCCTATATTATCTACTTCCGTAAAGATTTTTAATAGAAACTATTAAATTTAAATATGTTCTTCCTGTTTCATCTTTTTGGTAAAAATTTTAACCAAAATTGACCAAAAGGCATTGCATTATATCATCCATCCAAGTTCTGATCCTAGCTTTTGGCCATCAAATGTAGATGTGCGTCATAAACTATGGCATAGTTTTTAGAAATTTTGCTCAAAATTTAATCAAAAAAGGTAAAATAGGAAAAGCATGTTTGAATTTAATAGTTTCTATTAAAATTTGTGATGGTAGTAGACAAAGGGTTAATATTTGTAAACTATTCACATAACTCAAGGTTATCTAGGTTATTTCTAGAAATCGGAGGTTGAATTTGTAATTTTGGCGAACCTCATGGTAGCTGAGTGTAATTATCCATAAAAAAAATCTAAATATACATAAGTAATCCAATAAACTAGTTGTTAGAAAAATTATATGTGATTTTAATTGTGGCATGGCAAACACTATTCTTAAAGTCATTTTTGCACATCTAAGAGTTCGTCGACGAATTACCAAAATATAAGGGAATGGACCCCTAGTATACAACAAAACCACCGAATTTGACAAATTATAATTTTGAAGAGTCTCTTCTAGAACTTTTGTATGATGACTTGCAAAGAAGAAAAAAAAAACTTATATATAAGATAAAACTCTCATTTTTTTTTTTCTATGTTGGACACATATCTTCAATACACAACTCATTTTCCAACACTTGATTAAAAGGAAGAGAAAAAAATGTATTTATCCAGCACAAGTCAATCTCCAGGTGGAGGTTTGAAGCATCTCAAAAACCTGTGTTGTGCTTGACTTGCCCGGTGTAAATAGTTTGTTTCTCATACTTAACTGGCATTTATCCTTGCCAATAGACTAGAAATAACATTTTTGTTTATATATTCGTTTGCATAAATTTTTTGCAGTCGCGTCGAAGTGGTCGCTCAGGGTCCGAATTGGTTGAGTTCAATAGGAAAACACCCAATTCGGAGTGAGCTCCTGGTGTTCGGGTGAGGGCGTACTAGTGTGCAGGAGCACACAAGTGGAAGTATTGTGGTTCGAAGTGAAAAGTGATGTGGTGCGCTTAAAACTTCTATCTAAAAAGCAATTGAATCAGAGTAGGCAAACACTACCCCTGAGATTCTATTTGCCTACAACTCAATGTAGGACTTAACAATTTAGCACTCTCACAAATCGAAAAGGGTGGAAAAACTTTAAATCGAAGAGAAAAATGTATTCGAAGACGATGGCTACTCACCACACGGACCTTACAGGACTTGACTACAGACACACGCATTGATGACTCGGGCCATATCTATGACAAAGATGCAAGTCCCTAAGAACTCTAGCTACAAATCGGCCACATTGATGACTTCGGCCATATCTACCTATGGATGTAATAAGAGGTTGTTCATTCCGACAAGCATTGATTGACTCCGTCTGCACTCATCTTTATGTGTGCGCTCGATATGGATGCTGGGTACCACTCCGTCACATTGATATTTCACCTCGAACCGGGCCCAATCCCAGTGAGTGATTGCTACGATCTTGGGGTGTTACGGAATGAGTGCATTGATATCTCCACTTCGAGCCAAATGAGGTATGGCTACAAACACTCATAACGATTTTCTACCTACTGAACTAAAACTAATCTTTATTCATTTTAAACTCAGAAAAATCAGAAAAGTGTTGATTTCTTGATTGGAAGAGTTGTTGTGTTGTGTTGATTGATTGTTGTTGTGTGTCTTCAAATGGTGAATCCAGCTCCCTTTTATAGCCTTTAAGCTGCAACTGTATTCCTTTATTTTTTGAGTTGAATGACTTCAAAAGACTTGATTATTTGAAATGGATGGACCTCCTTATTTCTTGCTATGGCAGTTATGCCATCTCATTTGAATTTTAAATTTTCAGCAACACATGACCTTTATTTAGGCATGTTTGTCTATCCTTTAGCCATTCTGTTATTTTCCTCCCAACAACCCTTAAAAGTGGGGGGTTTGAATTTGACTTTAATATTTTTATTTATTTTATTTTCCATTTTCGATTTTCTGCTACTAGGCCATGGGCCGTTATTTCATTCCGGCTTGGGCCTCCAACATGGGCTCCCCTGTACGCATCGAAGTGACCTGGGCCCAATTAATTCATTTCGGCGTGGCGAAAAAGACCAAAATTAGCCTACTCCGAATTTATACAAAAATTCATTTTTGGGCCCAAACAATATTATAACAAATTCTATTTGATGCTTGCGGTTTTTTTGAGCACCAAAAATTTGTAACGTGGGAAAACGAGCTTGAGCATTTCGAGTAAAGATCCTTAGTTCCGAGTGGAAAACCTACAAAAAAGAGGTTAGCACTCCACTAAATTGTGTGAGTATTGCATTCAAGATTGATGAAATATACGAGAAAGTAATTAAATAAGAGTAAATGATGCTAAAGCTTGTAGAGAATATGAGT
Organism: Petrea volubilis; assembly: GCA_026212405.1. Taxonomy (NCBI): domain Eukaryota; kingdom Viridiplantae; phylum Streptophyta; class Magnoliopsida; order Lamiales; family Verbenaceae; genus Petrea; species Petrea volubilis. Next base: position 13,479,285 of record CM047874.1, read on the forward strand.
GAATGTGATTACGAGTTATTTAGAGTGCTTTAGAGAAAAGACAAAATGCTTTAGAATGCTAAAAATTTCATAAACTTCACTATGTATGGCCCTCGACTATATATAGCGGCAGGGGTGTAACCTATCATTCCTGAAAATCAGGATCCCTTTCTGAAAATTAGGGTAGTTAGGAGTGTTGGTTGAGATTTTCGTGGATTTGGTGGTTAAATGTTGATTAAATGAGCTTCTACATTTATCACATGCCCTTTTAATTCGGTTTTGAAATTAATTATCCTCATCAATAGTGATTAGATGGGCTTGGGGCCCGAAATTCCTTCCTGGGCTTAGGTTTTAGGATGGTTACCTTCCTAGGCTTGGGCCTTAGGACCATATTGGGCTTTTAAGCAGGACTCCCCTTCCTGGGCCAAGACCGTGCTTGGCTTTAACAAGGACTCTCCCTTCTAGGCTTGGCCTTATGACTGTATTGGGCTTTTATGGCTCAAAAATATCTCATAAAATCCAAAAAATAAAATCAAGAAGTGTGTAATATCCCTATTAGATATAAATAAATTAATGATTTTTTTTCGGAATATAAAGTTTTAAATTAATCACACCATGAAAAAGTAATTGATAAATATGTATATTCAAAAATTCGATTGATAACATAATATATTCAATTTTGATGCCGTATTTCAGTATAATTATGACATGGAATTTGTTTTTATCAAATTTATGCACAAGCAAGTGATAGATGACCCTAATGCTTTTAAAACTAAAACAATTAATAAATATTGTTAATAGATTATTATAATGAAAAAAATAATTTTATCATTTGACTTGAAATAAAATGTGATGTATCCTATTTAGATCCTGGTTAAGTGTTGGATTCTTTCGAATAATTATCTATATTAGTCATATGGGCACAGTCAATGTGTCCCCAAAATTAAGATACAAAATCTTTAATTTTATATTTAAATTTTGATAAATTAAATTACATAAATTTATTAATTTTTTTAGTATTTATTTAATTTAAAATAAGTGAAACCTAAAAAAAGAAACTATATAATGAAAAATAATTGGCTAAATTATATAAAATGCGCCTTTGGTTTAGTCAATTTGTTAAAAATCACCTACATTTTAAAAATAAGCGAAAAACTCCCTATGCTGTGTAAAATCCAGCACACTCGCTCCTTTCATTAGTTCAAATTTACCCTTGTCATTATGAGCCGTTGAATTTGAACTTTGGAAATAGACAATCCACATTTGTCTTTGAATAAAAACTTACAATATTTGAACAAATATAATACCTTTATTAGAGCTAAAATAAAAATAATGATTCAAATTTTAAAATATATATACTTATATAATCATAAACAAAGCCATGCACTTTTATATATATATATATATATTGGATTATTTTAGAACTTTTTTTTTGGTTGAATTGAATGTGAGAAATTATAAATTTCATCACCCAACAACCACTTCCTCTTTAAATCTCATTCGTGTCGTAGAATTTTATACAAATTCATCATATATCCTATTTTTCACTTTTTATAGGTTGTTTGATTTTTGCAACCTTGAAATCAAAATGATGAAATTTTCTTTCTTCCCAAAGATTGACCATAAATTTTATTGGAAAGCAAGATTTATTTTATAAGGAAAGCGAGTTTGTTCTTATAAGATATACAAGATAACTATATATATATTGGTGTGCGAAATTTTAAATTTTAATAAAGATGTACACAAAATATGATTTTATATAAATTTGAGATTGGACGAATATATCTTCCAACCCTTTGTAACTCCGTCTGTGTCTTTTTCTCCGAATTTTAGGAGTTTAAAATTATTTTTGATACGGGTACTTTTGGTTAACGCATGGAGATCTCTCCTAAGGTGACATGTGTTTAAAATTTCTAGCTAAGCTAAGGCTTAATAACTTCCTCGAAGTTATATCCCTCCTCAACCGTCGTCTTCTCATAGTAGGGTTTAATAGCCTCGAGGCCCTCCTCAACTATTGTCTCCTCATGACGGACTTAATAGCCTCCTCGAGGCTATGTCCCTCCTCAACGGTCATTCGGTTTAATAGCCTCCTCAAGGCTATGTCCCTCCTCAAATAGGACCTTGCTCTCCTCGATACCCAACACGTGTCGTCATGGACCTTGCTCTCCTCGATGAAACGTGATGAGTAAAGAAGAAGACCTGTCCTGACGACGGACTCTCACCACATGTCGAGGAAAGTATCTTGAGCAAGAAGTACATTCCGTACTCTACCATCGTCTCTTCTAACACACGCCACTGCTCCTTATAGGGAAAGTACATACTCCTTAAACTTCCAAGCATGGCATCACGTTCCCTTAGTACATTTGGCCATCATGTTATAGGTACTCCTAGACCTTCCACGTCAGCCCTAATCCTTAGGTACTCACACCAACTTTCAACTATAAATACCCCCCTTGATAGTCATATTAAGTATGCATTATACACATGCTTTACTATTACTCACCTCGAGTATTCTCTCTCCTCAAATTATACATTGACTTGAGCATCGGAGGGCCTTCTCGGAGGCACTTCCAGCTAGGCTTACGTGTATTCATCTCTTGACAGGTTTAGGACCTAAACCAACATTCCCGCAAGGCTAGATCCTCCACGCTCGAACACGTGGATCACCTTCTTCTCAAAAATAAGTCCTTAACCAAAAAACGACCTCAACATTTTGGCGCTAGAGGAAGGGCCTCTCAGCTTGTCAATAAAGGAATGGTGAGCACATAAAGAACCACCGTCGAAACCACCTCCTCCTTCATGCTTAATTTCTCTTTCTAAAATTCTTCATGCTCAAATCACGGAGGCTATGCCCAATTTCTCATAGCGAAGGCCATGCTCAAATGTTCTACTCAACCCCTCCATACTCAAATCATGGAGGCCATGCTCAGTTTATCCTGATCGAATTTTCTATTCAAGTCCTCAATGCTCAAATCATCGAGGCTATGCTCAAATTCTCCTACTCAAATATTCTGCTCATTTTGGGGTACATGCTAGAGCTACCCTCCTCGAGTTCGCTATGCCACTTTTGGCGGCTGCTCTCCTCGATAGCCTTCTCCCTGTTGATTGTCTTAGTTTGCTAATGCCTTTGTGGGTAATTCCGCTAGTGCCTCCGTGCACGATTTTGCCAATGCCTCCGTGCGCAATTATGCCAGGGCCTTTAGGCCCATTCTCTCCGTCTCCATGCTCGGCATTGTCTCATGCCACTGTGCGCTCGAGCTCAGCCCGGAAGCTATCCCCAGCATTAGCTCCTCCATTGGCCTCTTGTTGGCCACGCTTCTAGTCCGCCCCTTGGTCTTGCTCAGCCTCTTGGCCAGCCGCCTCAATGGTGCGAGCACCACCAAATCCCTCTATAGGAGCAGGGAGTGGCCTAGCTCTTGGCCTTATTTGGCCTTTTGGCCACCCGCCTCAATGGCGCAAGCACTACCAACTCCCTCAATGAGAGCAACCCGTTAGCCTTGCTCAGCCTCTTGGCCAGCTGCCACAATGGCACGAGCACTACCAACACCAGCCCCTTGCTCGATAACCATCCTCTCCTCGAGTTTGTTGGCCACTAAGTCAATTCTCCTCAACACGGTCATGCTCACCATCACTACCTCATTCGAAAGGTGATCTTCATCCATGAAATGCCTTCCTCAAGATTGTTGGTCGCTATTAGGATTCTTCTCATTGTAGCCTTACTTGCTTTGCCACCTTATTGGCCACTCGCCATAAGAGCACTTACCCACTCCTCAACTACAAGAGCTCAAATGATCAAATCCTCCTCAACTACTTCCCGGGTTACTCGATCTAGCAAACTAGAAAGTGAGGGGACTAATGATACGGGTACTTTTGGTCAACCCTCATGGACCTCTCCTAATGTGACGTGTCTAGAAGTTCTAGCTAACCTACGGCTTCATAGTCTCCTCGAGGCTATGTCCCTCCTTAACGGTCGTATCCTCATAGTAGGGCTTAATAGCCTTCTCAAGGCTATCTCTCTCCTCAATCATCATCTCTTTGTGGTGGGCTTAATAGCCTTCTCGAGGCTATGTCCCTCATTAGCCGATGTCTCTTGATAGTAGGGCTTAATAACCTCCTCAAGGCTATTTTCCTCCTCAACCGTCATCTCCTCATAGTAGAGCTTAATAGCTTCTTTGAGGTTATGTCCCTTCTCAACCGTCGTCTCCTCATAGTAGGCTATTAAGGTTATGTCCTTCCTCGATCGTCGTCTCTCCTCATAGTAGGGCTTAATAGCCTCCTCGAGCCTGTGTCCCTCCTCAACCAATGTCTCTTGATAGTAGCGCTTAATAACCTCCTCGAGACCATCTCCCTTATCAACCGTCATCTCCACATAGTAGGGCTTATTAGCCTCCTCGAGGCTGTGTCCCTCCTCGAGGCTATGTCCCTCCTCAACTGCCGTCTCCTTATGGTGGGCTTAATATCCTTCTTAAGGCTATGTCCATTTTCAACTATTGTCTCCTCATGACGGGCTTAATAGCCTCCTCGAGGCTATGTCTCTCCTTAACTGTTGTCTGACTTAATAGCCCCTTTGAGGTTATATTCGTCCTCAAATAGGATCTTGTTCTCCTCAAAGCCTGATGCATGTCCTCATAAACCTTGCTCTCCTTGATGAAACGTGATGAATCTAGGAGTGGATCTGTCTCGATGACGGACTCTCACCACATGTCGAGGAAAGTACCTCGAGCAAGAAATACATTCCGTACTCTAGCACTTTCCCTTCTAACACACTTCATTGCTCTTTATAGGAAAAGTACCTGGTCCTTAACCACCTAGGCATGGCCATCATGTCCCCTTTGTAAAATTGACCATCATGCTATAGCTATCCTAGACCTTCAACGTCAGCCCTAACCCTTAGGTACTCACACCAACTCTCAACTATAAATACTCCCTTTTGATAACCAAGTCAGGTATGTATTATACACATGATTTACTATTACTCTCATTGAGTATTTTCTTCCTCGAATTATTTGTTGACTTGAGCATTAGAAAGCCTTCGCTAGAGCCATTTTCGGCTTGACTCATGTGTGTTCATCTTTTAACAGGTAAACTAGCATTCCCACAAGGCTAGATCATCATAGCTTGAATACGTGAATCATTTTCTTCTCAAAAATAGGTCCTTGACCAAAAAACAACCTCACCAATTTTATTTGAAAATAGATCGTGAATTAACATAGTAATTCTTTAACTAGTTTAAAATTATCAATTTCTATAGGTTATAAAAACAAGCTCAAATACGTTCAAGAAAAGAAAAGAAAATGCCCAAATGAGATGAAGAACTTCTGAAGCTATAAACTTGAAAATTTTAACATTATAAAATCCCGTTTCTGGTCATGATATCAGATTTGGAGGAACCTGTCGGTTTCCTTTCTTTTTTCTTTTTGCCCTAAATTAATTTTTGTTTTGTTATTAATTTATTTATTTGTTTTTTTTTCTAGTTCTTTTTCACATTATAATAATAGGTGGGCGTCCCTTATGTTTTGAAATTTGGGTTTTTGTTCATATACAAAGCACCTAATAGATATCAAAGTAGACTAAATAATTGAAAACAACAACAATCACACTATACCACAAATAAAATCAGAGGATTTCAAGGAACTTTTATGGTGCTTTTAGTAATGTATTATCAAAGTTAATTATATTCAATGAAAATAATGCCAAAATATATATATATGTATATATTTTCACTCTCTTCTCAATTTTCCTCTCTCTCTCTCTCTCACTGAAAAATTGTATGATGCACTCTTATTTTCGCACAATATTTTTACTTTTATTTCCTATAAATCTAATTAAGTTATCGAACGTTGACTATCATATAAAATTACTCATTGGATACTTTTAATTTAAGATCTTAAAACTCTAAGTTCTGATATGCAATTATTGATAGTTTAAACTTGAAACTTGAAAGAAATTACAGTTCAAGGTCAGAGTTGTCAAATGGGCCGGGCCTATCACGACCTGAAAAAATAGCCTTCATAGTTTATTAAAAATAAATAATAGTTTTCACATAAAATTTATACAAAATACAGGAGTTACAATTTTCAAGAAGGAATATAAAAGTAACTTTATTGTGTAAAAGGCTTCCAAACGCTTCCGCTGTGCCACTTTGATCCGCTATCTCATTTCTTTCTAAAATAGTCATATAAAGAAGAATCAACACCACGGTTGAGTAGAACTATTACTCAATCACATAAGGTGCAGATGTGTGAAAGTTGTACATAAACACTTAAAATCACACAATACTCCATGTTCATCACATATAGTGATGCATTGCTTTATAACTCCCACCACGATCAAACAATCAATAATCCAACCGAGTCACTCCATGATTCTACCAATCCTAACCGAGTCACACCAGTGGTCATAACTCGGGTATATGCCGAAGCCTACGACCCACTCTCACATAGAACACTCCGTCCATATGAGGAGGGATTAGGAGATAGAGGGCTGAAACACTTAATACCGGCATCTCCAATAGCATGTTCCGACGGAACTCAGCCACATCCATTCCACAGTATTTTGGGTCCAACACATAATTGAGAAATAATTTCTCGTAACACATAGATCATAAAGAGCATAAATAAATATATCATGTTCATACATGTACCTTTATGAAAGCATAATAACATGAAAATAACTATCATCATATTAACATGTATAGCAAATAATTTAAGGCATAAAATCATAAAATGGGAACATAGGCAATCACTTGGTATTTGACCATTATTTTGGTAAACCCAAGTTAAAGCCTCTTTTATGAAAATAATCTAAGATCATGTTGCCTAAACTACTTATGAGAAAGGTAATAATTCTACCTTCAAATGTTTTTAGGGAAAAAAAGAGGGTATATAAAGGGCTCTATGGAAGGCTAGTAGGTATATATGGATAAAAATAGAAGGATTTGTATATATATATATATATGTGTGTGTGTGTGTGTGTGAGAGAGAGAGAGAGAGAGAGCGGAAGATAGGCTACAAATAGGAAGTGTTTTGGGTGTTGAGAGTAGAGTGAGTGTGGGGGTGTGTTTGTAGGCGGAATTTGTGTGCTTGTGTGTGTTATGTCTATGCTGAAAACTAGAGGATGAGGACCTCTATTTATAGTGTTGAGCATGTGAAAAAAGAATTATTTATTTTTAAGGTCAATTTTTATTTAAAGCATTCTTTACACCTAAATTGGGGAAATTAATGAAATTGTCCAATTCATGTACTTAAGTGCCACCTTAAATATGCTTAGGTATGCCCTAAATTGTATGAATCATCCCCTATGTAAATATGAGTCATGCAAGTGTACATTTTCTAGAAATATTGCTACAAGAATAAACAAGAACAATGCAAGTGTAAACGTTGAAGAATAATCTTAGAAAAATATCTTGTATTAAATAAAATCTGATTTTTATTGTCCTAATCTTATAAAATCTAAAATCATATCTTTATTTAATTAAAAAATCGAATTTGTATTTATTTATTTTTGTAAAACCTGAAAATTAGGGCTTTAAGACATAAAATTAGGGTTTTAGGGCATAAAATTCGAAATTCATAATTAATCTAGAAAATTTCCAAAATTATGAAATTTAATCTTTATAAATCTGAAATTATATGCATATTTCCCATAAATTATAAATTTAACATATAACTTTTCGAAAATTGCAATTTAAGACATAGAATTTCTAAAATTGTGTTAGAATGTCAAATTCCTCTAAAATTTGAAACATTTTGTAATTTATTCAAAATTGCATCTTCTCCATGCATAAAAATCTAGAATACTTATTTATATTATTTTTGAAAACTCATAAGTTTTTAATAGACGAATTTTCCAAGAAGGGTAATCAAAATTCGAAAATTAGTATTTTACTGTTCAAATTGTAAATTACTCTCAAAATCAAACTAAAATTTGAAAACAAGTAATAAGGACATTTTCAAGAAGCATGAGGTTTTATATCAATTATTTAAATAATAAGAATTATCGGGTCGTCACAGGGCTGACCCGTCCAAGCTCGATTACTGTAGAGGGCCGGGTTGGGCCGAGCTTGTCTTGAGGTGGGCGGGCTTGGAAGGGTGGGGCTAGGCCCAGCTCGGCCCATGAACCTAGGTTTGGTGGGTTGGGCCGGGCGGCCGGGCCTGGGCCGAGTTTTTTCAGGCTGAGCTTGGTGGATTGGGCTAAGTGGGTCTACTTTTTTGTTTTGGTTTTATTTTTACAAATATATATTTTCTTTTATATTTTATGTCCTATATCTAAATATTAACTAGTATTTTTTTCTTAAACTTATTCAAGTACTTATTACTTTTTTGTTATGGTTTTCAATAATAAAATGAAAATTAACCTTACTATATATATATATATATATATATATATAAAATCTAATAACTTTTATTAACTTCAAAATATTGGAGTGTAAATATGAAAACTACAAAAAATATTACATAAAGATTTAATAAAAAGAATCATTTATTACATCAAGAACTAATACAACTTTAATCCAAATCTATTATAAATATGCCCAAGTATATATATATATATATATATATATATATCAATATATGTATGTCAATATATATCTATTATAAATATGTCCGAGTAGAGGTGTCAAATGGGCCGGGCCGGCCCACGAGCCCACCGGCCCAGCCCGGTCCGGCCCGGCCCATGAATAGTGACAGGCGGGCTGGGCTGGGTTTTGTGTAATTTTGTGGGCCCCTATTGGGCTTAATGATAATAGCCCAGCCCAGCCCGACCCAGGCCCATCAAAACCCGAAACCAGGCCCAGGCCCGAGCCCATGACCGGCCCGGCACAGGCCCGACCCAGGCCCGGCCCAGGCCCGGTTGTGTGTATATATAATATAAAAAATTATACTTATATTTATATAATATAAATATAAATATATATATGTATATTATACAAATATAAATATACATATGTATATTATATAAATATAAATATATATATATTATACAAATATAAATATACATATGTATATTATATAAATATAAATATATATATATATATGATATAATAATATTATATAAAAAAGAATAATCACATAGCCACAATATTTGACCAAATTTCCCGATTTTACCATTTCTCCTATTTCTACTAATTCAAATGATCCTCCACTTATACCTCACACAAATTTTAGTCCTACCACTAGTGATTCAATTACTTCAACAAGACCATTTAATATACGCACATCTTCACCACAAAACAATAGATGAAGAACATGAATTAATTTATGAAAACACGAATGCACCTCCCAATAGTCGTCCTTTAGATTTAGACGATGATATTCCTACCACAACTAGGACTAAACCACCTATTAGAAATACAACTAGTAACGTTTGGAATTTTTTTACGAAAGATAATGATCGTAAAAAAGCTATTTGTAATATTTGTAAAAAAGATTTTAAATTTACTAAAAATAGTGGTACGGGAACAATTACTAGGCATTTAAATAATGTACATCAAGGTTGGGATAGTATGGATAGTTCATCCGGGCCATCACAACAATTTTTACACCAATCAACTAGTGGTTCAATTCAAACTTTTAAATATAATCAAAGTGAACAAAGAAATTTATTTTCCCAAATGGTTGTTGGAGCGGAATTACCTTTTCTTTTTGCCGAAAATCACTATATGCGTAAATGGGTTAGTAAAGGATTGCAACCACAATATAAACCAATTTCACGAAATACATGTTATAAGGATGGTTATAAACAATATGAACAAGAAATAATTAGATTGAGAACGCATTTTTCTACTTTAACTTCAAAAATTTCTCTTACGTCGGATATGTGGCGAGGTAGGGGTAATTTACATTATATTTGTATTACGGCTCATTGGATTAATGAAGATTTTTTTCTTGAAAAAAGAATTATTGAATTTGCATTGCTTGATCATCCGCATACCGGTACACATATTTATGAAGCTATTATTGATTGTTGTAATTATTGGAATATTGGTGATAAAATTTTATCCATGTCTTTTGATAATGCTACAAACAACACTAAAGCCATAGAACATTTGATTAAAGATTTTAAACCCTTGTTTGATGGTAGATTTTTTCATGTTAGATGTATTTGTCATATTATGCATCTTTGTGTTCAAGATGGTATGTCTTCTATAACTCCGTATGTTGATAAAATTAGATCATGTTTGACACGCATTATGGCTTCCTCCGTAAGAACACAAAAATATAGGCGTTTAGTTAAAACAAATAAAATGGAATTTAAAATACCATATCTTGATATTAAAACTCGGTGGAATTCTACTTATAAGATGTTAATGGAAGCATATCCATATGCAAAATTAATAACACAATTAATTAATCAAGATTTGCAAGATTTTATTTGCGAAACCGATTGGGAAATTATTAATGTCCTTGCTCCTCTTTTAGATGTATTTCTTGACGTGACTAATACTATCTCCGGTTTATATTATCCAACTTCTAATATTATGTTGCCTCAAATGATTAAAATTGTTAAAATGTTTCATCAACATAGAAATGATAATAATATAGGCACTATTATTAAAGATATGGAAGATAAATGGAATAAATATTATACTAAACTTCCTTGCATTTGTCTTTTATCTTGCGTTTTTGATCCTAGATGCAAATTAACTGGTTGTAAATATTTGATTGACGAATATTATACTTATCTTAGGTTAGAAAGTGAAATAGACATAGAAGAAGAAAAATTGGAAATTCAAACCATAGTTTATAAATTAGTTGAAATGTATTCTTCTGCTTCATCTTTTCAACAAGAAACTAATTCTCCTACACAAGAATCATCATCGAGTAAATCCGGAAAATCTATATTTTCTTGTTTAAATTCATTAAAAAGGAGTAGAAATACATCTAATAACTATTCATATGAACTAACACATTATTTGCATCTTGATATACTAAATGATACAAATGGTGACTTTGATGTTTTAGAATGGTGGAAGTCGGAAAAAAAATAATTTTCCAATTCTTTCAACTATTGCACGTGATCTACTAACATCTCAAATGTCTAGTGTAGCTTCAGAAAGTGCTTTTAGTGCAGGTCAAAGAACTATCACGGATAAAAGGACTCGATTAAGCCCAAAATCTATAAAATTTTGTATCTTGTGGAAAGATTGGCTAGATCAAGAATATAGAAAAGAAGAATTGCATCGATTGGGAGAGAGATGGTTGCCACATCAAAATAATGATTCGGATGATGAAACGGCATTTGAAACATCGACAATTGCAAGTACTTCGGCTACAGGGGAGGATTTCGATTTTGAAGCCATGTACTATCCACAAAATGCACAATACCAATATGGAAGTTCTTCAATGCCTCCTATGTACGATTGGCAAATGATCCCGGATTAAAGTTGTATAAATTCTTGATGTAAAAATGATTTTTTTTGTTAAACCTTTATGCAATATTTTTTAAAGTTGTTAAATGTACACTCTCATGTAGTCATATTTTAAAGTTAATAAAATTTATTAGAGTATTTTTTTTTATAGTAAAGTTCATTTTCATTTTATTATTCAAAAGTCAAAACTATAGGCTATAATATAAAAGTAATAAATACTTGAATAAGTTTAAGACAAAAATACTAATTAATATTTAAATATGAAATATAAAGTATGTAGGATAAGATCTTTTTAAAGGGAAAAAAAAAAAAAAAGTAAGGCCCGGCCCACAAAAGCTCGGCCCAGGCCCGGACCAGCTAGCCAAACATGGGTTCATGGGCCGAGCTGGGCCCAGCCTTGCATCTCCCAGCTCGGCCCAGGCCCGGCCCACCTCTGGAAAAGCCCGGCCCAGCCCAGCGCGCTACAGTACCCGGGCCTGACCGGCCTGAGCCGGGCCGGCCCAGCCCGACCCATTTGACACCTCTAGTGTGCAGTATTTTCACAATTACGAAGTGTTTTTTTTCCCTGAATTTTCAAACTATGGGAGGTTTGTAGCAACTTTGCAAAATTAAGGAGTGTGTGTGGGGGGGGGGGGGGCTGCCCCCCTTCAATTTTTCAAAAATTCAACTGGATTTTACTTCTTTACTTTATCCCAATGAAAACAATTAAAAATCCTATTATAATTTTTCTTCTCTCACAAACTCTATAATATTCAGCCTTTTCTTCAAAAGCAATGTGCAATGTGCAATGAGGTATTGCATACTAATTTTAGAATTTATACATTTATTTATTTTTTTTATAATTAATTTTTGCATAGAGAGTTGAATCTTAAGATTGTTGGTATGATTCATGATACTTGTTCAATATTAAACTTAATAAGTCTTGATGTTAATTTGTTGGGTTATTGAACTTGAATTAATTTTACTAATTTGACACTTCGTATTTAATTTGGGAGTGGTTTGGAAAATGTGATGGTGGAGAAAAAATTAAAGATATTTTTTGAGATTTGAATATATTTTTTGATTATGAGAACAGAGAGAGAGAGAGAGAGAGAGAGAGAAAATTATTTTAATAATTTTTGAGTTTTGATTATATATATCAATATGTGGATTTACGTCAATTTTATTTAGAATTGTTAAAAAATTCTTTGTTAACTATTTTTTAAAGGCAATTTATTATCCACTATATTTGTTTCTTTTGAAATAAAGAATAGCTTGTTATGTTTTTCAATATCACTTTTTATATATTATTTTGATTGTAACACTTTTTTTTTTCATTGTAGCACTTTTAATTGGTCGTATATGCATAAATATGATAACTTTTGTTATTTTATATGTTAATATTATATATAACCCTTATTTTTATACATTTTAATACCTAATGATTTCGAAAAAATTTTGCCCTCCCTCCTCAATCAAATTTCTGGCTTCGCCCCTGTATGAGAGATACGAGATAAGAGAGAGATTAAAGAAAGTAAAAGTAAATAAACATGTAGTGGAAGAGAATAAGAGAGAAAATAAAAGAAATAAACTAAAAATAGGTGACAGACCAAAAAAGTGAAAAGATTAAACCAGTTATTAAATAGATCTCTCCATTTATATAATTATATATATATATATATATATTATATTTATACAAATTAAAATTTAAAATTATAATAATTTTATACATATCACAATAAAATATAATGATGTTATTCAAATGTGTACATATATTGTGCTTGTTTGGATGATTTCTCGAGATTTTTGAATTATATATATATATATATATTCGCTTTGCTATTTCAAATTTAGAGGGTGTTTGGGATTGCTTTTGCTTTTGAAGAAGTTGGAGTTGTTGAAAAAATTGAAAAAAAGTTTAGTAGTAAAAGTTGATAGTGTTTGAAAATAAAAGTTAAAAGTTGATAGTAAAAGTGTGAAGTGTTTGGAAATAAAAATGAAAAATAGTCAAAAGTTGGTAGAAAATAATTAAAAATGTTCAATTTATTTACAAAAATACTAAGAGCAGCTTCCTCACAACTTCTTAATTAACTTCTGCTTTTTTTCGACTTAATTTAAGTAGAAGTCATAAAACCAAACACTTAAAGTAGGTTTTTTGAAGCTAAAAGCAGCAAAATACTTTTTTTTAATTTTTTCAAAACACCCCCTTAGTTTCCCACCATAGTTCATCTTATCCCCGAACAATATATCTGTCTAATGTATTCGCCCTTCATATTACTTAATCATTATCCGTAGTACATACATGGTGTGCGCATATCATGTTTGGTGATTCAAATTAGTCCCTGATTTTGTTTTTCCTCGAAAGCAAATTAATGCCACTTTTTTTTTTTCAATTTTACCCTTCACTTCATTTTTTTGTGGGGATTTTTAATTAAAAAAAATATTAATTGACTGTAACTCCTAATAGATTTTTTCACATACTATTACAAGAAAATAATCCGTTCACTGATGAAAATTTTGTAATGGAGAGATTTTGTCACAAATTTAAGGTATTTTTAATGAATTAGTGACAAAATTCAATGTTAATAAAATTAAAGAACAATAAGTGACAAGACATTTACTAACGAAATTGTTATAGACGAAATCCATCATAAAAATTAAATTTGTAATGTATTTGTTTGTCGTTGAAAGGAATGCATTCTAGCAATGTATACACATCATGAATTTAAATTTGGACGAATTACGATAACCTCCCCTGAAGTTTGTTGAAATTATAAAAAAATCTTTCAGGTATGGTAAATCACTAAAACCACTCTTAAGGTTTGCAAAATTACGTCAAAGTTATCGGAGCATGGGAAATCTTGATATTACCAATAACTTTTTATTTACAAACACCTAACTTAAGGTTTTCTGAAATTACACAAAAACTCCTCATATAATGAAATTTACAACCACACCCCCACCAACAGCTGTAGCAGTCTTCCCATATCGAAAATTTGTAAAACACACATCTTTAGGATACCCCCACTATTAGTTCCATAGTGATGGCCCGGTCAATGTCATTTGACCTCATTTAATTATTAGTCAACCCCGACTCGATTCTTATATTTCTTGCGAATTTTGCCGAAGTCGAACAACTTCAACACCATTGGAACCATCTCACTTCAAGAATTCTAAATATGTAAGAATCAATCATGTTCCAAGCCTCTTCTTTGTCGGTCAAAGTGCTTCTCCCTCATTCGGTTGTCGATTTGTTTGCCAGTAGTACTGTCGGCATCACTTCAACACTCGTTTTTAGACCTCGACTATGACACCCATCATAAAAAAGCCTAATGGTAGGAGTTATTTTTTTTTTCTTGGATGGGAAAATCTCAAGTGGTGTATTGCAAATTCTGATGCCTAAGGGAACCTTATTTGTAATTTCAACAAACTTAAGGGGAGGTGTTTGTAATTCACCTTTTTGTCCAACAATTAATCAAAATATTGAAGGATGGTATTTTAGAAAAGGAAAATAATTTTTTGATGGAACCCTAACTTAAGTTTTTTTTTTGTGTGTAATTTCAACAACTTCGAGGTGCTTTTAGTAACTTTCTATAGTTGGGTTTTTGTTTTTGTAACTTCGGCAAATTTTAGGAGAGACAACTGTGATTTGCTCTCAAAATTATGTTCTACTTTTTACGTCAATTGTATTTTTGTTTCTCGTTGAATAAAATAGCATTTGAGCATTGAACACGTGATATGGCTTCACAATATATTTAAGGACAAAATTACATTTAACCCCCTTTAATTATATTTATGTAACACTTTACCCCTTAGTACTGTAATAAGTTTCACTTAACCCTTGCATTTTAATTTGCATACAAAAAAGGCGTTAACTAGTATTTATAAAATAATTATTATAATCTTTTAATCTTTTAAACTTCAAGATTGCTCATACGAAATATATAAAATACAAAAAATATTTTGAATTATCGATGCCAAGCAAAAAGTTATACTTTTTCATATTATGTCACTGATTTTATTTTGGTAATGAAAGTGCCAACATCAATTTTATTCTTAATCACACAAGTTTATTATTTTATATTGAAGACCACAAATGTAAATTTTTAGTTGTTTATAATTCCAGTTTTTGACCCAAAAACTTGGCTCAACTATTGCACATTTTCCAACTCTTTTTATCATAAAATTGTGCTATTATATTTGATGAGTTAGGTGCTACCTCACTACGTCACGTCACTACAAGCCTCAAATCCGCCTAATTAGGGAAATTACGGCTCTCGATACAACGATGGCCCTCGAAAGGGCTCACAAGCTGACCTCTTTCCCTCGAGAGCCCCATAAGACACCAACACGCTATCTCGGGTATCCTCGAACTGAGATGTGGCCCTCAAGGGAGCCCCTATCGAGGGCGAGATCCTACACTTAGCCGTTGCAAGGTTGGGCACCCAACGGGCACAAGTCCAGCTAGCGATCTCTGACAAGTGCAACCCACTGCCACCTAACGCATCCTAGTGGCACATGGGTCCATCCCATCAGTCTCCAGCGCATTAAATGCCAAGTCATAAATACAATCCTTGGTCATAAATGTCCAAGATATACATTAATTGCTAACAAGACTCATTAATGAGTAGTGGGAGCAACCGCCAATAGGATTCATGGGGGGGACAAAAGGCACATACTCAGTACGGCTACAATGCCAAAAGTGACCGGCCCCTACCAACCATGTCATATCCAGGCTCCTCACTCTCATATAAAAGCCCCCAATGGCTCTCCACCCAAAGGTAGGATACACGTAACACTCTTTGGCTTCTAAGTTACTGTTCATCATCTTCTCCCAATAACATACAACTGACTTGAGCGTCGGAGAGTCTACGCCGGGGCAAAACAGGCTAGTCTCACGTGCGTTCCTCCCTCTTTGGTAGGTGGGCCACCAACAAGGACATCTCGGAGTGCATCATACCCCGACACGTGGTCAAACCAAAAACCGACTGCATCAATATTTCTGTATAATAAATTTTAGGAATTCGAAAGAAATAAGAGAAGACATGAACTATAAAATAATAATAATAATAATAATAATAATAATAATAATAATAATAATAATAATTTGTTAAGATCTAGAAAAACCAATTTCGATATTTATTAGAATAAAATAAGTATTAACTAACACCCAATATAAAATAAAATCCCCACAAAAACTTCGAAGTCTATTACGAATTGCATTTACATATTATGATAGTGCTATAATAAAGATATAAACAATAATCGTGGTTATATAATTTATCTCTCTCAGACTAATGAGTGTTTTATTGTTTAAAAATCATAAAAAAGTGAAAGATTATAATAGAAATTTTATAAGTAATAGTTAATACCTTGTTTGTATACAAATTAAGATGAAGCCTTTAAGTGAAGTTTATTATAATATATGGGGGAAAGTGTTACATTAGAATAGCTCAAGGGGTTAAGTGTATTTCACCCTATATTTAATTCTATATTCGCTATATTTCTCATAAATTAATTATATATTGAACATTGAGTAAGATTGAGCATTATTTCACTTCATAATAAAAATGATTTTGATACCCAATTATTACAATTTCTTAAAAATCAACACGAGTTTAGCATAATTATTAAATTGGTCCCCAACTATAGCAAATAAGAGATTTTTTTTTATAAATCAAACCATCAAGATCTGATGTTATTGAAAAACAACGATCAGTATTGAAACACAAACAACACTGAGAATTACTCATTAAAACAGTAAAACTTACAACCTATTCAGGCAATACAGCTACGATTTATCTCTTATGATTTCAGATTTGTTGATATTCAGCCAAGAGTTGGTTTAAAATTTTTGATTAAAGATCATAAAAATACAACTAAGTTGTATAATCTTATGAAGTTTGCATTGGTTCAAAATCATTATCTTGATAGTCCCAGAACTCTTTCATATCATGACAAAAAAATTTTAATGTACTATTATGAAGTCTATTTTAGCACGAAAAAATATCTTGCTAAAACCATTTCTAAATGCACAATTTAAATAATTTTGCAGATGGAAAATTCCTATCTTTATCAATCTCCTGATGAGAAAGAACAGGAATATCTTCATCGTCTTCATAATACAAAGAAAGAATGTTATGAAAATATTAATCATATGAAAGATATCCTTAATAGGTTTAATCTTTCTCTAAGAGATATTTCAGACATGCAAAATAATATTCAAAATCAATATGAAGTAATTCTTGAAATTGAACAGGTTGAAAAAGGATTTCTTCACAATCCCTCTTAAACAGATGGATGGTCCATTTTATTGCCTAAAATTTTATTTCAGGAAATAATGTTTCCAAACGAAGAATCCATTCATCCTCGATACGGTAATCTCCGTAGAGGAAGAGGCAGAAGTTTTGGTTCAAGGAAAGCCTATAATGAGGATTTCCCAGGGTTATCATCAAAAGATAGAGGTAATTCCTCATCTTATGCAGAAAAGGTTAAAAACCCAGAGGTATATGAAGAAATGGGACCTCTGCCTTATACTAAGTCTGATCATAAGGAATTAATATTCCTGATTGAACCAAAGGATTTACTGTTAAATACAGATCCGTATGAAATACTTAAAAGGTATGTGGATACTAGAAGTTTTCCTTGTGAATCCGATAAGACCCGGATCATCTATGAGTTAATACTCATTAAATCTGGAACGCTTCAAGTTTATCATAATTACCCTCAAGGATCTATGGCATATTATGTTTATACTACTGTCGTAATTCGATAAGTTCTTTCTGCAGAACAGTGGGGTATAAGTACCTTACAAGAAAGAGAATTTTATAGTCCTGAGTTAAAACTCAATATTAAATATAATTATTGGGATTATATTAATGCTTTTTATAAATGTTTTTTCTATGAAAATAAAGGGAAAAAACATACTTGGATGTTTAAGCTTTGTCCAACTTTAAGGTCTGAAAGTATGCCCATGTGGTTTATTCAATGGTGGATGACATTTGGTCCTTCCATCAAAATACTTCCAGATATTTTTAAGACCCTTTATTCAGCATGGGTAATTCATTCTCCCATTGTCCAAAGAGCCAAACACTTAAAATTGTGGCCAGAAGGTATAAATTGCTTTCATTTTTTCATCCAATTCTCTATCCCTTGGATATGGCGTTGGGAACCAGAGATTGGTAAAACCTCTCAACAATTTCCTTGCTTAAATCGCATCTTTTTCACCTCTTTTTGAAAAAAGATGATAACAATTGATCCAAATACACATGCCTTGCATGGCCAAGAGACTATAAACGCCATTAAAATCAGAATTCATGAGGACCAAAAACAATCTAAGGAACGTGGTCCAATTTCTCTTAAAGAGATGCTTAAGGAAGCTACCATTAAGAAAGGAAGTCCTTTAACCAAGGAAGAAAGAAAAGAAGTAATTTCTGATTATCTTTCTGAAGTTCAACAAGAGATAAATGAAAATTGTGACTTTGACATAAATCCTGAAGAATTTTCATCAGTCTCATCATCTTCTAAAGAAGAAGTTCTTGCTGGTGAATCACAAGATCCATATGCTGAAGAATCCGAAATCCAGATCGATGCTATGGTTGCCCTGTTAAGTCAATCCCAGGAAAAAGCTCAAGGAAAAAAGCCAGTTCTGTAATACAGAAGTCCAGTTCAGTCTAAAAAATGAAGAACAATGAGATAAGCCATTACGTCAGATTCATAATTGAAGTCACTGTTAAAGATACCAAATATGTCGTTCTCAAAAAGAAGTCGCCCAAGCAATAATTTTGCCTGCCAAATTACTGTTCCCAGATGCTTTGCCGACAAGTTACTGTGCACTTTTTGACAAATTTAAAAAATTTGTTCCGAAGATAAGTTTTCATTTGCCAGTCCTTTTCCAAGATGATAATGCGCCTACCTTTAACTGTTTCCAGATGCCAAGGTACGATAAGAATTGAAGACCATTAAAAATTGTCTGCCACTTCACTATTCCAGGATGCCTCAAAGGACAATAATTTGCTCCTTTTAGTCATAATCAGACTTTGTAATTATGGTGTCTACTATTTTCTTTTCGTCCGTTTTGAGTGAATCCTCCTATAAAAGGAGAACTTAGTTTAGTTGTTAGGTATCAGTTTGTAATCATTTTCTCTTATCAGTTTTATATGTTTTGTATCCTTTTGCTTTGGTACGTCCTTGTTTCATTCCTCGCGTTTCTCTTTGTAAAGCTGTATTCCAATATCGAAGAAATAAAGTTCCAAGTTTTAAGGCAATAAACGTTTGGTACGTCTTTCTCTCCTTTTATCAGCTTTAATTAAGCTTTAATAATGTGTTGCTAAGTGTGTTGTGTGTCAAATATTATGGAAGCTGGTTCATGATAATGGTGTGATTTGTTATCATAATCTTCTTGTAACCTTACTAATGGGTTAGGGTAAGTATAATTTTCCAGTCTTGTATTTAAGGTTAAAATATTTCTAGATACAGTCTTGGTATGTATGTTAAACCATTGTTGTGCCCGCTGGAGCCATGGAAGGCGTTTAGGGCTGTGTGTTGGCTTGACTGGATACCAAAGACAGGTCTAGAAAAAATTTTGTAAACAAATCCTTAAGATATGACGACAGGATAAATTATAGCTGTAATTCCCGATAAAACATCCCATTTCTTACACAAGGTATTGCAAGAAGGTTTGTGGTCCTGCCTCTTATGGTATCAGAGCCATGTCATTTGATTGAATCTAGTGGAAATATATTTGACACACACTTATTGCATTTTATTCCTTACGAATATCTTTAGATCTGATAAACAAACTGTTAAAAACAGTGTAAGTCATGAAGTAGATTTGCCTGAAGATCTTGATTTATTAAATAAATGGTCTATCCCTAAGATGCAAGTAACTGAAATTTATAAAATTGGTACACTTGAAAAAATTTCATTTAAACAAGTTGTTAAAACAACTGAAGAAACTATATCTTTAAATAAAGATGAAATGATATTACATCTTTTAAGTGAAAGAGATGTAGGAAGATATAAGAATAAATATAAATTCTTGCATATTGGATTAGTTCAAATTGCTTTTAAACCCTTAACCTTAGAAGGTTTGCCAGAAAGTTTTTTAGCTGTCTTAAGAGATGGAAGAAATCTTAATTGGGATCAATCCATAATGGGAATAATTGAGAGTAGTCTTGCACATGGTCTAGTATATTTTAATGTTTTCCCTAATTTACAATTATCTTTGACTGATAATAATTTATTAGAAGCCTTAACATTAAATGTTAAAACACATGGATATAATTATGCTCCAGGATCAGAAGTAATATGTATTTGTTATAGAATTTATTATAAGACACTACATACACTTAATCCTCAGTGTAAACAAAAAGATAAAATGGCTAATGAAACTATAGTCATAGAATCTAATTTTAGTAAATCTAATATTACAACAAGAAGAGCCATTAAATGGGATGAAATAAATTTTCCTGAAAATTGGATAATGGAAAAAGCTGCACCTGTCATAAATGACATTTCTGATCAACCAACTAATATTCAACAAACCCAAGAAGGTAATGTTTTCATAACTATGCCAAGAAGACAACTTTCTTTACCAAGAAATAATTTTGATAGTAAATCTAGATACTCTTTTATTTCACCAAAACCTTATCATTTACAATATCCTTCAAGAAGTTCAACTTCAAGAATTTCTGAAATTAAAAAAGATGATGATAGCGATAGTCCCGCTAGATCTGATAAATCTTTGGATTCAACAATCTATTTAAATGATCCATATAAGAATTTGAAAATTGATTCTGATAATTTCGTTTCACCAACTAAGAAAATCGATGAAATCGATCCAACTTTAAGTAAAATGGGTTATCATGTTTGACACCAAAATTGATTTAAGTCCAGGATCCCTGGCACGTCAAAAATGTAAAAATGAATTTAATCTCCCTATTTGGAATAATTTCCGAGAATGGTTTTATAAAACTTTTGATAAGACAGAATTACAAATAATTTCTGAAGAATATTATAAACATCTTTCTGATATTAATGATATCATACCTTTTGTTCAGTGGTTTATTTACAAAATAAATGAAACTTTAGAACATAAAATTGCGGTTTTAGAAAGAAATTTTCAAATCTCTCCAAATAAAGTTATTAAAGGAATTTACCCTCCACAGGATACTTTTGAGATAATAACAGAAAACCAAACCAGGCACTATAATGCTTTTGGAAAACTAATGGAAGAAAAGACTTTATTAAGTAATGCTCAAATTTTTAACAAAATAATTCAACAACAAAATTATTCAAATTTATATTTAATAATTTTGGGTGAACAGATTAATTTGGCTATAAATAGAATTGATCAACTTCTTTCAAAAACTGATCGAGTTAATCAAAAAATAAACAAAGTTTTAATTGAAAAAGAACAAGAAAAGGAAGAAACTAGTAAAGCTGAGTCCAGTACTTCTTCAATTCCAACTATTCAACCTCCTCCTGAAATTAAGAATTTCAAATTTGCTGCTGTTACTGAATTTGAAAAACTTTTAAATGAAAAGTTCAAAGAATTCCATTTAAATAATGTTGAATTTGTAAAAAAATTGGAAGAACCTGATTCTGATTATCATAATGTAATTAGAGAAGAAATAAATAAAATTGGTAAGTTTGGTAGAAGGTCATATTCTAATAAATATGCTGATAAACCAAATCAAAGATTTTATTACTACCCTAGACCTACTCCTCAAGATGTTCTATATGAAGAACAAGAGTTTGTTAATACAACTAGTTATAGTGGTAACCACATATATGAATGGAATATTGATGGATATACTATTAATCAAATTGCTAACATAATTCATAGAATGTTAATGTATAGTACTGTTTGTAAAACAAATGGTAATACTGATAAGTCAATTGCATCCATGATAATTGCTGGTTTTACTGGTCAACTTAAAGGATGGTGGGATAATTACCTTACTCAAGATTTCAAACAAGACATATTAAATAAGACTAAGCTGGATAATAATGTTCAAGTTGAAGATGTAGTATATACTCTTGTTGTCAATATTTTTGAACATTTTACTGGAAGATGGACAGATAATTCTGATACAATAAGAACTTTATTACAAAATATGCGTTGTAATACTTTAAGCTCTTTTAGATGGTATAAGGATGTTTTCTTAAGTAGAGTCTTACAATTGCCTGAAAGTAATTCGGATCATTGGAAGTCTAAATTCATAGATGGTCTTCCTCCCCTTTTTGCTGAAAAAGTTAGAAAAACCTTAAGAGGAAATAATTTACATATAAATTATGAAAGTTATACTTATGGTAAACTCATAAGTGCTTGCATAACTGAAGGATTAAATCTTTGTAATGATATTAAACTTAATCAACAAGTTCAAAAACATAACATGTTACATAAAAGCAATTAGGAGATTTTTGTGATCAATTTGGTATGAATATTTCAAAAAATCCTCAAGT
>CM047874.1:13502582-13554906 GCA_026212405.1 Petrea volubilis
CAAACCTTCTTGCAATACCTTGTGTAAGAAAATGGGATGTTTTATCGGGAATTACAGCTATAATTTATCCTGTCGTCATATCTTAAGGATTTGTTTACAAAATTTTTTCTAGACCTGTCTTTGGTATCCAGTCAAGCCAACACACAACCCTAAACGCCTTCCATGGCTCCAGCGGGCACAACAATGGTTTAACATACATACCAAGACTGTATCTAGAAATATTTTAAACTTAAATACAAGACTGGAAAATTATACTTACCCTAACCCATTAGTAAGGTTACAAGAAGATTATGATAACAAATCACACCATTATCATGAACCAGCTTCCATAATATTTGACACACAACACACTTAGCAACACATTATTAAAGCTTAATTAAAGCTGATAAAAGGAGAGAAAGACGTACCAAACGTTTATTGCCTTAAAACTTGGAACTTTATTTCTTCGATATTGAAATACAGCTTTACAAAGAGAAACGCGAGGAATGAAACAAGGACGTACCAAAGCAAAAGGATACAAAACATATAAAACTGATAAGAGAAACTGATTACAAACTGATACCTAACAACTAAACTAAGTTCTCCTTTTATAGGAGGATTCACTCAAAACGGACGAAAAGAAAATAGTAGACACCATAATTTACAAAGTTTGATTATGACTAAAAGGAGCAAATTATTGTCCTTTGAGGCATCCTGGAATAGTGAAGTGGCAGACAATTTTTAATAGTCTTCAATTCTTATCGTACCTTGGCATCTGGAAACAGTTAAAGGTAGGCGCATTATCATCTTGGAAAAGGACTGGCAAATGAAAACTTATCTTCGGAACAAATTTTTTAAATTTGTCAAAAAGTGCACAGTAACTTGTCGGCAAAGCATCTGGGAACAGTAATTTGGCAGGCAAAATTATTGCTTGGGCGACTTCTTCTTGAAAATGACAAATTTGGCATCTGCAACAGCGACTTCAATTATGAATCTGACGTTATGGCTTATCTCATTGTTCTTCATTTTTTAGACTGAACTGGACTTCTGTATTACAGAACTGGCTTTTTTCCTTGAGCTTTTTCCTGGGATTGACTTAACAGGGCAACCATAGCATCGATCTGGATTTCGGATTCTTCAGCATATGGATCTTGTGATTCACCAGCAAGAACTTCTTCTTTAGAAGATGATGAAACTGATGAAAATTCTTCAGGATTTATGTCAAAGTCACAATTTTCATTTATCTCTTGTTGAACTTCAGAAAGATAATCAGAAATTATTTCTTTTCTTTCTTCCTTGGTTAAAGGACTTCCTTTTTTAATGGTAGCTTCCTTAAGCATCTCTTTAAGAGAAATTGGACCACGTTCCTTAGCTTGTTTTTGGTCCTCATGAATTCTGATTTTAATGGCGTTTATAGTCTCTTGGCCATGCAAGGCATGTGTATTTGGATCAATTGTTATCATCTTTTTCCAAAAAGAGGTGAAAAAGATGCGATTTAAGCAAGGAAATTGTTGAGAGGTTTTACCAATCTCTGGTTCCCAACGCCATATCCAAGGGATAGAGAATTGGATGAAAAAATGAAAGCAATTTATACCTTCTGGCCACAATTTTAAGTGTTTGGCTCTTTGGACAATGGGAGAATGAATTACCCATGCTGAATAAAGGGTCTTAAAAATATCTGGAAGTATTTTGATGGAAGGACCAAATGTCATCCACCATTGAATAAACCACATGGGCATACTTTCAGACCTTAAAGTTGGACAAAGCTTAAACATCCAAGTATGTTTTTTCCCTTTATTTTCATAGAAAAAACATTTATAAAAAGCATTAATATAATCCCAATAATTATATTTAATATTGAGTTTTAACTCAGGACTATAAAATTCTCTTTCTTGTAAGGTACTTATACCCCACTGTTCTGCAGAAAGAACTTGTCGAATTACGACAGTAGTATAAACATAATATGCCATAGATCCTTGAGGGTAATTATGATAAACTTGAAGCGTTCCAGATTTAATGAGTATTAACTCATAGATGATCCGGGTCTTATCGGATTCACAAGGAAAACTTCTAGTATCCACATACCTTTTAAGTATTTCATACGGATCTGTATTTAACAGTAAATCCTTTGGTTCAATCAGGAATATTAATTCCTTATGATCAGACTTAGTATAAGGCAGAGGTCCCATTTCTTCATATACCTCTGGGTTTTTAACCTTTTCTGCATAAGATGAGGAATTACCTCTATCTTTTGATGATAACCCTGGGAAATCCTCATTATAGGCTTTCCTTGAACCAAAACTTCTGCCTCTTTCTCTACGGAGATTACCGTATCTAGGATGAATGGATTCTTCGTTTGGAAACATTATTTCCTGAAATAAAATTTTAGGCAATATAAGAAGTATTTATCACCTTTTTAATAATTTGTTGTTGTTCCAAAAGTTCATTGAGTTCAATTTGAAATTGGTAGAAAAAAAGGGTTATATGGTTGAGGAAAAAGTTTGAACCATTCTTTGTAAATAAAATTTTTTTTATCAATTTTCTTTGCTCTTTGAGCCAATGTGAGAGGATAATTTTTTACTCCACAAAAATGAAATTTAGCTTTCTTAAGTTTAAAAAGATTAATTTCTTTCTCAGTTGTTAAACCTAATTTATTAAGATAATTTGAGAAATTTAATTCCCATCCAATTTTTTCTTCTTCAGAAAAATGAAGTAACTTTTTCTCGATCATAATCCTCCAATGAAGTGGACCATCCATCTGTTTAAGAGGGATTGTGAAGAAATCCTTTTTCAACCTGTTCAATTTCAAGAATTACTTCATATTGATTTTGAATATTATTCTGCATGTCTGAAATATCTCTTAGAGAAAGATTAAACCTATTAAGGATATCTTTCATATGATTAATATTTTCATAACATTCTTTCTTTGTATTATGAAGACGATGAAGATATTCCTGTTCTTTCTCATCAGGAGATTGATAAAGATAGGAATTTTCCATCTGCAAAATTATTTAAATTGTGCATTTAGAAATGGTTTTAGCAAGATATTTTTTCGTGCTAAAATAGACTTCATAATAGTACATTAAAATTTTTTTATCATGATATGAAAGAGTTCTGGGACTATCAAGATAATGATTTTGAACCAATGCAAACTTCATAAGATTATACAACTTAGTTGTATTTTTATGATCTTTAATCAAAAATTTTAAACCAACTCTTGGCTGGATATCAAAAAATCTGAAATTATCAGAATGAACATAAAGTGCTTTATAAATCAAACCATCAAGATCTGATGTTATTGAAAAACAACGATCAGTATTAAAACACAAACAACACTGAGAATTACTCATTAAAACAGTAAAACTTACAACCTATTCAGGCAATGCAGCTACGATTAATCTCTGTTTTGATAACACGTCTCATAAACTTGAAAGTCGGGAGCATATACAAAAGGTATGCTTTATCTTGAGCACTAAGTCGTTGGGCTCTAAGTCTTACTTTAGGAGCATCTTTAGGTTGAAGGTAAAAGCCTGTATCAAGACAATTTTCAATGTTGGTAATTAACCTATCCAAGTGTCTAGATCTTTGTATCATGCCATGAATTCCACGACTCTTAAGCATGTAGTAATTAACTGGCTGATTATACATATGAGAATATGCATCTTGTTCATTAAACAAAATGACTGGAATCTTGGGGATATGAACCCTAGGAATGATTTTGGTTCTGGGAGGCATTATCCTGCAAATATTCTCTAGTTAAAAAATCAGGAAGACTATTATCTATACCTTTCTTATACTTAATTATGAAATCAAAAGGGGCAAGATGAGATTGCCATCTAGCATACATAGCTTTACTAACATTATGTTTAAAATCTTTTTCAAACATAAATTTAGCAGATTGACAATCTGTAAAAACAGTAAAAGGTTTATCATACAGATCATCTTGGAATTTTAAAACACATTTAACAATAGCTAAAACTTCTTTAGCAATAGCAGCATAATTCTTTTGACTATTATTCCACTTACCAGAATAATATCTAATAAGTTGTTTAGATTTATCTAACGGATTAATTTGACTTAATATACCACCATATCCAATATCACTAGCATCTGTTTCAATTATTTTTTCCCAATTAGGATTTGCTAAATTTAAGCAAGGTAAATGACTGACCTTTTTCTTAATTAGTTGAACTGCTTGAGTATGAGCTGAACTCCATGGTTTAGGAATTTTTTTTAAGTCTGTCATACAGAATTGCTGTATCTTGGGCAAGATTTTTATAATAGGCTGATATGTAGTTTAAGCTTCCTAAAAATCTTTGTAATTGGGTTTTATCTTTAATTTCATCAGGAAATTTGGATGAAAACTCAATACTCCTATTTATAGGAATGATTCTACCTTTTTCAATATTATGTCCTAAAAATCTTATTTTAGTCTGAAAAAGTAACATTTTAGGCTTAGAAATTACTAAACCATTTTGTATAATGATTTTCTTAAAAATATCAAGATGTTTAAAATGATTTTCAATATTATTTGAAAAGATTAAGATATCATCAATATACACAATTATAAAATTTGTATAAGGAGTAAAAATGTCATTCATAATTTTTTGAAATTCAGAAGGAGCATTTTTTAATCCAAAAGGCATTACTTTCCATTCAAATTGTCCAAAAGGGACATTAAAAGCAGTTTTATATTGATCTTTTTCAGCAATTTGAATTTGCCAATAACCTGATTTTAAATCAAATTTAGAAAAGATGTTTGCATTATACAATCTGTCAAGTAAATCTTTTTTATTAGGGATAGGATATCTGATCCATTTTAAAATTTTGTTTAAAGGTTTATAATTAATCACTAACCTAGGAACACCACGTTCTTGTTCTGCATGTTTATTAACATAGAAACCTGTACAAGACCAAGGCGACTTAGATGGTTTAATTAATTCTTTATTTAATAAAGAATTAATCTCTGTTTTACAAAGTTCTAAATATTCTTTATTCATTTGACAAGGTCGAGACTTAGTAGGTATATTATTTTCTGAAAAATTATCTTCATAAGGTAATTCAACAATATGTTTTTTACGATTCCAAAAAGCATTTGGATGTTCATTACAAATAGTTAATGAAAAATTATTTTCAAGAAATCTGATTTTGTCTCTTAATCTAGGATTTTGCAAATAATTCTCAATATTAGAAATAGTAATTTCTTGTTTAAGAAAATTAATATGGTTTTGTTTTTGATTTATCAAATCCTGAATTTCATTCAATAATCTTGTCTTTGGTTCAGTTATGAATTTGAATTTAATTTCTTTATTTTCAAAAGTACCAATAAAACCATTAGTGTCAATTTGTTTTAAAGGGAAGAGTTTTTGAATAAAAGGAGTTCCAAGAATTACTTGGGTAGTCATGTTTTTATTAACAAAAAACTTGTAGGTATGCAAGTATTATCTTGACAAATATAAGCTTTAGGAATTTTATAAGTAATATCTAATTTATGACCATTAACAACTGTTAAATTATGGGTAGTTTTCTGAAAATACCTGGTAGGAATTATTCCTTCTTGGATACAATTAAGATCAGCACCACTATCAATTAAAGCAGTAAGATTTTTGACAAATTTATTATCAATTAACAAGGTTATTTTAACATACCATTTTTGGGAGGTAACAATATCTAAAGTTGCAAGGAAATTGGTTAACTCTGTGCCTTCTTCAGGAATATCATCTTCACTACTCATATTATGAGTATGTGCTTTAGGGGAATCTAAAGGTTGCTTTCCTTTTTCAAGATAAGTTAATCTCTGAGAGAAATTAATATTTTCTTCTTTAAGCTTTTTAATTTCTAATTTTAAATATTCAATTTCATTTTTTAAATCAGTAATTGTAACTGGGTTTATATTGTTATTATACTTAGTAGCTAATCTTTTATGAACTTCATCCATAGTATAAGGAAGATTATTCCTTTGAATACTATTGTTCCTATTATTTTTATTACGATTACTAGATTCACCAGTAATATGTTCTATTAAGAAAGATTTAATAGTAGGATCATTTGTATGATTTAATAAATCAATTATAGAATTTGATTTAATCATATTTATCTCGAAATCTTTAAATTGTGAAATCAGTTGATAAAGCTCATCATTTTTAGGATTTTCACAAGGTTCATTATTCTGACATGGTTCACATTCTGATTCATTCTCAGAACTAGAGAATTCAATTTGATCTAAAACATTTATGTTTTTATGAATATTACTATTATGTGAAGAAGAATTACTATCACTATCACTTTTAAGTTCAGATTCTGAAACAAGTAAAATTTTGCATAATGAGTCTTTAAGATCGTCATCTATATTTAAAGCATATATTTTTTGCTTAACTCTACAATCCTTAGCATAGTGTCCTATTTTTCCACATTTAAAACAGGCATTATTATTTCGATATTGTTTTTTAGAAAATTTTTTAAATTTTTTCTTTTTATTTTGAGGTTGAGGTTGAGGTAATTGTTGAACATAATTTTGTTGCTTAAATTTTCTTTTTTCACGTTTTTTACGTTTATATTCATAATAACCATCAGTTTTATGTTTTTTCTTTTTCTTGTAGACTTTATCTACTTGAGGATTTTTTGGAATATTCATACCAAATTGATCACAAAAATCTCCTAATTGCTTTTTATGTGACATGTTATGTTTTTGAACTTGTTGATTAAGTTTAATATCATTACAAAGATTTAATCCTTCAGTTATGCAAGCACTTATGAGTTTACCATAAGTATAACTTTCATAATTTATATGTAAATTATTTCCTCTTAAGGTTTTTCTAACTTTTTCAGCAAAAAGGGGAGGAAGACCATCTATGAATTTAGACTTCCAATGATCCGAATTACTTTCAGGCAATTGTAAGACTCTACTTAAGAAAACATCCTTATACCATCTAAAAGAGCTTAAAGTATTACAACGCATATTTTGTAATAAAGTTCTTATTGTATCAGAATTATCTGTCCATCTTCCAGTAAAATGTTCAAAAATATTGACAACAAGAGTATATACTACATCTTCAACTTGAACATTATTATCCAACTTAGTCTTATTTAATATGTCTTGTTTGAAATCTTGAGTAAGGTAATTATCCCACCATCCTTTAAGTTGACCAGTAAAACCAGCAATTATCATGGATGCAATTGACTTATCAGTATTACCATTTGTTTTACAAACAGTACTATACATTAACATTCTATGAATTATGTTAGCAATTTGATTAATAGTATATCCATCAATATTCCATTCATATATGTGGTTACCACTATAACTAGTTGTATTAACAAACTCTTGTTCTTCATATAGAACATCTTGAGGAGTAGGTCTAGGGTAGTAATAAAATCTTTGATTTGGTTTATCAGCATATTTATTAGAATATGACCTTCTACCAAACTTACCAATTTTATTTATTTCTTCTCTAATTACATTATGATAATCAGAATCAGGTTCTTCCAATTTTTCTACAAATTCAACATTATTTAAATGGAATTCTTTGAACTTTTCATTTAAAAGTTTTTCAAATTCAGTAACAGCAGCAAATTTGAAATTCTTAATTTCAGGAGGAGGTTGAATAGTTGGAATAGAAGAAGTACTGGACTCAGCTTTACTAGTTTCTTCCTTTTCTTGTTCTTTTTCAATTAAAACTTTGTTTATTTTTTGATTAACTCGATCAGTTTTTGAAAGAAGTTGATCAATTCTATTTATAGCCAAATTAATTTGTTCACCCAAAATTATTAAATATAAATTTGAATAATTTTGTTGTTGAATTATTTTGTTAAAAATTTGAGCATTACTTAATAAAGTCTTTTCTTCCATTAGTTTTCCAAAAGCATTATAGTATCTACTTTGATTATCAGTTATGATTTCAAAAGCATCTTGTGGAGGGTAAATTCCTTTAATAACTTTATTTGGAGAGATTTGAAAATTTCTTTCTAAAACCGCAATTTTATGTTCTAAAGTTTCATTTATTTTGTAAATAAACCACTGAACAAAAGGTATGATATCATTAATATCAGAAAGATGTTTATAATATTCTTCAGAAATTATTTGTAATTCTGTCTTATCAAAAGTTTTATAAAACCATTCTCGGAAATTATTCCAAATAGGGAGATTAAATTCATTTTTACATTTTTGACGTGCCAGGGATCCTGGACTTAAATCAAACATG
Organism: Petrea volubilis; assembly: GCA_026212405.1. Taxonomy (NCBI): domain Eukaryota; kingdom Viridiplantae; phylum Streptophyta; class Magnoliopsida; order Lamiales; family Verbenaceae; genus Petrea; species Petrea volubilis. Next base: position 13,510,763 of record CM047874.1, read on the forward strand.
ATAACCCATTTCACTTAAAGTTGGATCGATTTCATCGATTTTCTTAGTTGGTGAAACGAAATTATCAGAATCAATTTTCAAATTCTTATATGGATCATTTAAATAGATTGTTGAATCCAAAGATTTATCAGATCTAGCGGGACTATCGCTATCATCATCTTTTTTAATTTCAGAAATTCTTGAAGTTGAACTTCTAGAAGGATATTGTAAATGATAAGGTTTTGGTGAAATAAAAGAGTATCTAGATTTACTATCAAAATTATTTCTTGGTAAGGAAAGTTGTCTTCTTGGCATAGTTATGAAAACATTACCTTCTTGGGTTTGTTGAATATTAGTTGGTTGATCAGAAATGTCATTTATGACAGGTGCAGCTTTTTCCATTATCCAATTTTCAGGAAAATTTATTTCATCCCATTTAATGGCTCTTCTTGTTGTAATATTAGATTTACTAAAATTAGATTCTATGGCTATAGTTTCATTAGCCATTTTATCTTTTTGTTTACACTGAGGATTAAGTGTATGTAGTGTCTTATAATAAATTCTATAACAAATACATATTACTTCTGATCCTGGAGCATAATTATATCCATGTGTTTTAACATTTAATGTTAAGGCTTCTAATAAATTATTATCAGTCAAAGATAATTGTAAATTAGGGAAAACATTAAAATATACTGGACCATGTGCAAGACTACTCTCAATTATTCCCATTATGGATTGATCCCAATTAAGATTTCTTCCATCTCTTAAGACAACTAAAAAACTTTCTGGCAAACCTTCTAAGGTTAAGGGTTTAAAAGCAATTTGAACTAATCCAATATGCAAGAATTTATATTTATTCTTATATCTTCCTACATCTCTTTCACTTAAAAGATGTAATATCATTTCATCTTTATTTAAAGATATAGTTTCTTCAGTTGTTTTAACAACTTGTTTAAATGAAATTTTTTCAAGTGTACCAATTTTATAAATTTCAGTTACTTGCATCTTAGGGATAGACCATTTATTTAATAAATCAAGATCTTCAGGCAAATCTACTTCATGACTTACACTGTTTTTAACAGTCTGTTTATCAGATCTAAAGATATTCATAAGGAATAAAATGCAATAAGTGTGTGTCAAATATATTTCCACTAGATTCAATCAAATGACATGGCTCTGATACCAAAGACAGGTCTAGAAAAATTTTTGTAAACAAATCCTTAAGATATGACGACAGGATAAATTATAGCTGTAATTCCCGATAAAACATCCCATTTCTTACACAAGGTATTGCAAGAAGGTTGGTGGTCCTGCCTGTTAAGTGTATTTCACCCTATATTTAATTCTATATTCGCTATATTTTTCATAAATTAATTATATATTGAACATTGAGTAAGATTGAGCATTATTTCACTTCATAATAAAAATGATTTTGATACCCAATTATTACAATTTCTTAAAAATCAACACGAGTTTAGCATAATTATTAAATTGGTCCCCAACTATAGCAAATAAGAGATTTTTTTTTTCATAAGTAAATTTCAGGAAAATTATTTTTCAATCTAAAAAAGTCCACCTTCAAATTTTTCAATAGTTAAATTTTTGAGTAAATTTCTTTTATCTTCTTAAATTGTAAAATATAATGAATTATTTTCTTAATAATTTTCTCTTTTCGTTATTTAAGTTCATAGGTTTTTAGACCAAAATTTTTTTTTTGACCTTTTAGAATATAAATATTATTCGAAAGAATTGTTAGTATTTTTTTAAATTTTCGCAATGAATACTTATGATTTTTATTGGTAAAATACCAATTCAACAGTATGACATAACTCATGCCATAAGTACAAAATTAAGAGTGTCAAATTAATACTAAAAATGGAATTCGAATATCAAAATGATTATTAATTTTTTACTTTGTATATATTAAATGTAAACGCGGTCAAATGCTGATCTTTCTTTTTAATGAGATGCCCAAATTCAATTAGGTGAAAAGTGGAAAATGACTTTAAATTATAAGTGTACATAAAGGATTGTTGAGGTGTATACTGGATAAGCTATATTTTCTAACCAAAAATTACCGCGATGTGTAGTAAGAGATGAATTTAAAGAAAGTTAAAAAGTCAAAAACTAATTTTAATTTTACCTAGAATTCAAATTTGTAGCTTCTTTTGTGAGCCCGAATTCTTACGTCAAATACAGCAAGTTTATAGTATTATTAATTACTAAATTAATACAATAAACAGTAATAGTTTTTGGGCAATTGCAATTAACCCTCTGTGATAGGTGAAATCTTCAAAATACCTCCCTGTGCCAAAAAACAATAGGCAATAAACCTCCTTGTACTTTTCAAAATGAAACTCCGGCAAGTCTCAGGCGGAGAGAAACAAAGCACCACCAGAACCTCCAAATAATTGAACCGAGACTGCTTCAAGGGCCTCAAAATGAAATTCCTCAAAAATTACTTCCTAAGGGAAAAACTTTAATAAATACATTTTCGTTGTTGGCGGATACAACAGAAGTAAGAAAATTAGACTATTTGCTGAAAATTATGTGAATTTGATTGCATATGGACAATTGTTTTTGGCTCTTAAACTCTGCCCGCAAAGAATCGCATCCCAACCTATTACCACTCTCATTGCCACCATGCCCACCGTAACCGACAACCAAATCGTGCCAGAAACCCACCACCATTGTTCACCCAATAAGGATATATTTTGAATATTCCAGCAAGACAATAAGACTAACAATACTTTTAAATACCTTCCTAACAAATAATCTTTTAAATTAATAATAGAAATGAAAGTTCATATTTTTTGGCCTCTTTCATCATAATGCGTAAGTTGTATTCAATTATAAACTATACACATATGGTTGAAGCTCCTAAATCAGATAAGACTATGGGACTTGGCCTCGCATAGAAATTGAGGTCTTGAAACAAATCTTTAAGGCGTGATCGAAATCACTTCAAGTCGAAGAGTTCAACAAATACCAGAGGTATTAACATGACTCGGATTAATACTTGTACTTATGATATATCTTAAATGGGTATCTTGTTTTATAGATATCGAATGCAAAAACACTAATTATATGCATAAGTAGGTGCTCATTAGAGAATGAGTTCACTAAGAATCCTACCAAAAAATACTTAAATGGGAGCACTACTTGCACTTTGAATTAGGATTGTTTCTCAGCTTATGTTGTGCATTAATTGGTTATTAGACTTGAGGCTCCATAGTAATCACTACAAGAAAATACTTTAATTTCGGCGGAATTTTCGTCGAAAAATGTAATTTTCGGCCGAATTTCGGCAGACAATGTTTGACAAAAAAACCTCGTCGGTTTTCATTTTTCGAGCGAATTACCGACGGAAAATTATTAATATTTAAAAATATATATATTTATTTTTTCGGCGAAATTTTCACCGAAAATCCACCGAAACTAATTAATATTATTTAAAAAAAACTTTCGACGGAAATTTGGCTGAAAATCCGCTGAAAATAATTAATATTTTTTTTAAAAAATAAATTTTTCCTGAAGAAATTCCGCCGAAAAAATAATATTTTTAAAAAAAAATTTAATATTTTTTCTGCGGAATTTTGGCCGAAAATCCGTTGAAAATAATTAATATTTTAAAAAAAAAAATAATTTTTCGACCCTAAAATAATATATTTTTAAAAATATTTAGATTAATTATATTGTTCGTCATTGTTATAAGCACAATTATGATAAAAATATTTAAAATATATATTAATCACATAATCTAAATTTATGAATAAATAACATATCAAATATATTAAAATCCGAATATATAGTAGCAAACCCCCTACAATTTATCCAAATATATAAAAAACATAATCCGTCAAATATTGAAATGAAAGTTCATACTAATCACAGTCATTCTCATTGGAGTTGTTGTCTTCATCATCAGCGGTATACTGAGCCAGTAGCGGGGCATGAGACGATTGATTTGAGTTGCTCGCTGTGTTCTTCGAAATCATCGTGATCATCCGATGCATCATTTTCATGATTTGTGTGTTCTGTTGGGTTAGGTGATTGACCCCGTCCTCTAACCGCAACACCGCCGGGTCGGACTGGCTCAACGAACTGTCGGACGAAGAATAAATGACGTAACAGGAGGTCGATGTTCTCCGATAATTTTTCTCGTACCTTCGCCCCTTCTTGTTAGGTTCACCAGCAGCCTGATCAAACAACTCGTTCATGCTTTCTTGCGTGGAGGGATCCGATAAGTCAGCCTACTACATATCTGGACAACCCTGTACTAGACTTTGAAAATTATCATGCAATTGTAATTAATTTATGTTAGCAATTTAAACAAAAACTCTGAATAAATAAAACAAATCTAACTTACATAAACTTGTTGTGGCCTCGGGTGAACCCATGTGCCTACTTTTTTATCCGACTCATTAACTTTTTTCCTCATATAACAATCCTGGAAGACTTTACTTTTAAGAGCAGACCTTTTTAACTTCCCTTCCTACAAGAATATGAATAAATTAAAAGAAAGAATTAAATCTATTAAGTACATCATAAACAAATACGAAAAGGTACTTACCAAATTCGCTTGACGCTCATAAATCGATTTGCCCCCACTGACATACAACGAACCTCCACCGACATTCCTATTTATTCTATTCTGGTCACTCTTCTTTTCCATTGAAGGGTGACCCAATACGTGGCTAGATCTCGAAATATTGGTTCGGGCAGCCAAAGTGGACGACCATCCCCCAGCGCAATTAGTTTTCTGATGTCTCGATACATGTCAACCATCCTCTTGGCCGCACGATTGTCAAAAACTATCTTCATATGCCCCATATCCTCCGGCCTAAAACAAACATAGTTCTAACAAAAAAAAAATATCACTCAAACACGTGAAAAGAAAAACTCAAATATACATGAAAAATACTGATCCCTTCAAAATTTAAGATAATCCAATTTCAATTTAATTACCTGCCGTTTAGCGAACCATCACAGCCGAACGTTTTCAGGAGCGTTGCCGTAACTAAAGTATGATTTGTCTAACTGGCTCTTTATGACATTCATAATGTGCACACCTCCCTTTTTGCTGAGAGTAAAACTACATGAGAGTTCAAAATTTATTAACATAAGGTTTTATTGTCATTTCTATTTGTTGTATAACGTATGTAAATTTAATGAGTAACTTACTGGTCCGGATCAATTGGTGTCACCCTAATCTTACTATCTCGGATGCAGGAGGAGGTGTAGGCATCGCATATGTATCTTGAATTCCTTTTATATCGGCCTGAGTCACCTCGTCATCCTCAGGTTGTAGTTGTTGTTGGGTTAGTGGTTGACTAGGAAGATGTGATGTAACAGGTGGACTATGGCCACAAGGCATTGAAGGGTTTGGCATAAACTGCATTGGAATGGTAGGTGGTGAACTATGGCCTATGCGAGTCGAATTATAAGAAGGGGAAGAGCCCGAATGGGATGCTGGGGAGGTGCCTCGATGGGATGAAGAAGAACTCGGATTAGATGCCAGCCTATCACTTGATGTACCATACGAAATCTTATTTTTCCGCATCTACATGATTGGAAGTTATTCAAAAATTGTAAAGTACAAATTTTTATTATCAAATAATATACAATACTATTATATACCAATGTAAATGAATGGCACATATATCAAATTAAGTGCAATAACGTATTTTTTTTTCGTTTAAGTCACAATGAAATTTGTCACGCACATATATTTATGAAATTTAGATATTATATGTTTACAACGCATCATAATTTAAGTATCACTTGCTTCATCTTCATCACTATCAACTTCTTCATTATCGTTATCTTCTTTGTCAGTATGTATAACCTGATTAAGCTCTTCTTCATCAACTGGTATTAATGGCATATTTTGGTCGCACATAGAGTCTACAATGTCATCAATAGTGATGTCTCACACATTTGCGCCCTGGTTATTTTGGTAAGCGACTTCCAATGCGTGTTCAACATCAATTCGGCCTATCGTTTTACTTTTAATGATAGCGAGCCATTGCATTTTTTCATGAATTTTCCTGGGATACTTAACAAAGTATACCTGCCCAGCTTGTTGTGCGATTATGAAAGGATTGTATTTTCTATACCTCCCTGAATATTTTACTTCAATAATTTTGCATTTAGAATGTACAATACGAGTTCCTTTTCGAGGTTTTGGATCGAACCACTCACATTTGAATAAAACAACCCTTTTTATTGGTTTACCAGTGTACTCCAACTCCAATATTTAATTCAAAATTCCATAGTAGTCATCCTCAATGGCCGGATCCTCATAACTTCCTTTCACCCAAACCCCGCAGTGCATCATCTTTTTTCCTTGACACCACGAGGAAGTGTGAAACTTGTAACCATTGACAAAGTATGTATGATATGTTTTCATTTTCATATTATATAGGACCCCAAGCTAATTGATTTAAGAATAGATCTGTAATTCCGTTTCCTAGATTATGAACCTGTAGGATAAATATTCATGTATTTCATTAAATTTAGGTTCAACTTCGTAATTAACAGAAATATGTGAATATGTATATTTGCATATGACTTAAACCACTCATCAAATTCTGATTCAAGATGGTCACTAGTGTCAGCATCACCAACTCAGAAGTATGATAAAAAATATCTTCAATTGTTTATGTAGTTAGTTATGAAAGGCTTATTAATATTTTATTGAAAAACATATGTTTCATACTTACTTAATGAAAGGTTTAACTTCTTTGCAGTTCAGGATGAATATTTTAATTATAAAATATCTTACTTAATTAGTACTCCCTCACGCAAACTCTCCCCTAACCCAACCCTAGCCGTCGCCCCTCTTCATGGGCGACCCCAAGCCACCGGACGGTGGTGTTGCTATCGTCTGGCCTGTGTCATACGCGGCGGCCGTCAGTGCCTCTGCTGATCAGTTCTTACCCGATGCCCGCGAACAAAAGAAAACTTTCAATACTTCCACGTTCACCCCTGTCGGCACCATAACGGATTTCCATGGCGAACCTGCTGCTGTTTTCACGCATGCTGATCGAGAATACCTCTGCAAACCATTCCAATTTGTGCTGGTTGGAAAATTTTCCCATGGACATCCGCCGTTGCGCGCCCTGAGGTACATATTCAGCAAGATGAAACTGAAACTCAACTTCCGTCTGTTCTTCTTTGATGATTCGCACCTGGGAATACATCTGTACGATCATGATGATTATGCTAGGCTCTTCATGCACGAGGTATGGCACTTCAATGGCTATCCAATGAGGGTGTTTAAGTGGGACCCGAATTTCGACCCTACCGTGGAATCGCCAATCTGTCCAGTTTGGTTTAAGATTCATCACCTACCCCTCCATCTAATTCATGTACAAGGGTTATATACCATTGCTGGCTGTATTGGCAATTCCATTCGGGTGGATGAACCGACGGAAGATTGCTTGCGGCCAAGGGTTTCTAGGGTTTGCATTGAAATTAATGTTACTAAGTCGGTAAAGAAGGCCGTTTGGGTGAAGGATGGTGATAAGGTTTACCAACAGCCGATTGAATGTGAGGGCTTACCGGAGTATTGCCGTCGATGCCGTCGTTGTGGGCATACAATTCGGACTTGCTTTCACCCCCCAAGTGATGACGAAGAAGAGGCGAACCCTACCTTGCCGAACAAGTTTGGTGGAGACCTTAGGGACAAACTGGATGCCAACAAACGTCCAACACCGTCGCGCTCTCAGGAAGGCCAGCCTAGCTCCGACGGGGGTGGGCATTCTCAGGCATCCCAGGTCGGAGAGATCCAGGTCTCCCCCACGAACGTTACTGCTACTCCATGCTTGCAGGATACGCTTCGTCCACCTGTTGAGAAGCCTCTGGACATAGAGAAGGAAAGGAGGAACGCATCTCGGGTGGATACGGGGAAACAGGTTCTCGGAGATGCTCGGGTTGATCAGAGCCCGCGGGAGGAGGAGGCCGCGATTGCCGTACTGAATAACAAATTTGCAGCCCTTGTGGAGGAGGATTCCGGGGATGAGGCTAGTCCCATAGCTGGGCATCATGGAGGTAGCGAGACTGATTCGAAGGATGTATCCGCTGAGGCGGATAGTATACCGAAGGAGACTCCTAACGAGGAGGAGGACGAGGAGGTACCCCAAACTGATCTTCCTCTAGTTATACCTGATCGAGAAGGGGTGGATTCCAGCCCGCTTGTACTGGAGACACACCTTATGCCAGCAGCTGAAGAGTCTACCACCCCTAAGATGGATTCGTTGGCACTTAACCCCAGCAAGGAGCTTGAGGATAGACCTCTGTCCACGGCAAAGAAAAGGGCCACAGGTAGCGCTTCAGGTAATTCCCAATCTACACCAAAGAAGCATAATAAGAAACTGAATTTGGGTATTCCCCCTCGATTTACGAGGAGTAAAGCCCGGGCGAATGATTCTCATTCCCACTCTAATTAATGATTAATATGATTATTTGGAATGCACGGGGTGTTGGTAGCTCCGCTAAACAACGGTACTTGGCTGATTTGAAATCTCGACATAAGCTTGCTATTTTAGTGATTATTGAACTGAAGGTTTGCTTGCGTGATCGGTATATGCTAAAGAAACTGGGGTTTGGGGGCGTTGTCTCGAATCCTACTAATCACATCTGGTGTTTTTATGCTTCTACTCTTGTTGTTGACGTATTGCTTAATGAAGCCCAGCTCATGCATATAAAAATCACTTCGGGGCTCTTACCAGCTCCGCTTTTTTGCTCTTTTGTTTATGGGCGTCATACGCGTATTGAACGGCGACAACTTTGGGACACTATGCGATCTATTTCCACAGCTGACCCATGGATCATTGGTGGCGATTTTAATATTGTGCAGTCCATTGAGGAACGTAAATGGTGTGGTCGCCCGTCGCTAGGCTCAATGGAGGACTTTGCGGATTGTATTGAATGATGTGGTTTCATTGGCCTGGGAGTGGAGGGGAGCCAGTTCACATGGAATCGAGGTAGGCATTGGGAAAGATTGGATCGGGTTTTAGTTTCTGTTGGATGGATGGATTGGTTTCCGGGCTTTCGCACGAAGCACTTATCCCGCCATAATTCGGATCATTGTGCTTTGCTTGTCGCCCCGCTGGCTACCGAACAGCGGGGGCCCTCTGCCTTCCGATTTCAAAAAATGTGGACGCGGCATCATGGGTTTTATGCAGCTGCTAAAGCTAACTGGGTGCCCCCGACAGGGTTCTTTGGTATGCTCAATCTTCAGCACAAGTTGGTTAGGCTGAAGCGAGTAAGTAGGTTCAGCACATGGAACAAGTGTATGACGTTGATCCGACCGATACCAATCTCATAGCAATGCATCGCTCCTCCACGGTGCTGAATCGTGCCCTCGCGATGGAAGAAGATTATTGGCGAAAAAGTCTGCATGTCGTTGGTTGCAGGATGGCGAGCGTAATACTCGCTACTTTCATAATTTAGTGAAAGAACGCCATGTTAAGGGGCGTATTTTCACAATTCAGGATCAAGGACGACAGGTGGAGCTCCCATATGAGATTCGTAGGTCTGCGATTGGATTTTTTGAGCAGCTCCTCACCAGGGACGATACTATCCAACTGAATTCAGACTTGACGCATGTCCCTCGACTTGTCTCATTGGAGGCCTCGGATGCGCTGTGTATTATGCCTATTCTTGAGGAGGTCTGGGAGGCTGTCTTTGACATCTCTCCCGAATCGGCTGCAAGGCCAGACGGCTTCTCCTCAGTTTTCTATCAGTTTTGTTGGGAGTTTATGGCGAATGATGTTTATAACGCTGTTCGCGATTTTTTTGCAGGGACACCTATGCCCCGCGCTTTCACTTCCACGACTATAGTCCTCATTCCAAAGAAAGATGCCCCTCTTACTTGGGCAGACTATAGACCTATTAGTTTGTGCAATGTCTCCAACAAGATCATGACGAAGCTCTTATATAGTCGTTTAGCGAAGCTTCTTCCATCTATCATCTCGCCTGCACAATTTGGATTTCTTGCAGGCCGTGCTATTTCGGATAATATCTTACTGGCTCAAGAGCTTATTCATTCGTTGAACAAAAAGGTTAAAGGTGATTGAGTGGTGGTGAAGCTGGATATGGCTAAAGCATATGATAGAATTCATTGGCCTTTCCTTATATCTATGCTCCATCAACTTGGTTTTTCCGCGAGGTGGATCCAACTTGTGAGAAACTCTATAGAAAACTACTGGTTCTCTGTTCTTATACACGGCCAAGGAGCTGGCTTTTTTCATTCTACGCGTGGATTGCGCCAAGGTGACCCATTATTGCCGGCCTTATTAATTCTGGCAGCGGAGTGGCTGTCAAGGGGGTTGGATCAAATGTTCCAGGCGAATGTTAAGATGCGTTATACTGCAGATTCTCCTGTTGTTATTTCCCATTTTGCGTATGCAGATGACGTCATTATTTTCGCCAGTGCCATGTCTACAACGCTTAAAAAACTCTGGGATTTCTTAACTTGTTACGAGCAGGTTTCTGGACAGCTCATTAGTGCTTCTAAGAGCATGTTTATCCCTTCTAATAGGTGCTTCGAGGGTAAAGTCCGCCGAATGCAGAGAATTATGGGGTTCACTCGTGCTGACTTCCCTCTTAAATATCTAGGAGCTCCGTTTTATTCGAGCCGTAAGAAAATCAGTTTGTTCACTCCGTTAATTGAAGGTATTCGGTCTAGGATCATAGGCTGGGAGAAGGCTGCTCTCAATTATGGTGGGCGACTGACTTTGATCCGCAGTGTACTTTCTTCTATGCTTCTTCATCTGGTCCAGGTTTTGAAGCCCCCCAAGAGTGTTATACGAAAGATAGAAAAGTTATTTAACCGCTTCTTCTAGGGTTTTTATGGAGGCCAACGGCGTATCCATTAGTGTTCATGGGATGAGGTTTGCTACCCCTTTGACGAAGGTGGATTGGGGATACGTGCTCTTGACGATGTTGTCAATAGCTTTCCATGTAAGCTTTGGTGGAAATTTCGACAAGGGGACTCCCTCTGGGCACGTTTTATGCATGCTAAGTATGTGAAGGATCGGCATCCCTTAGAGGTTACCGAATCGCGCAATGATTCAGCTGCGTGGAAGCGGATGTGTCGGGCTCGCCACTGGATGGAACCAGATATACGATGGCAGATCGGTAAGGGTAATATTTCTTTTTGGCATGATGGCTGGTTGGCTGCTGGACCTATAAAAAATTTGGTCCCGTGGGCTGAGTACCCGCTGAGTTTGGTTTCTCATTATATTGGTGACGAGGGATGGCGAGATGATCTCCTAAGCGAAATGCTGCCGACAGATTTAGCGGATCAGGTCAGGCTCATCCCTATTGATCCGAGTCTTGGGGACAAACTAGTTTGGGTGCGCGCTCCCCATGGTGAATTCTCCATGCGGCAAGCATGGGATCAGGTTCAACCGACTAGGACGTATCACTCACTCTATGAGAGCGTTTGGTCTCGGTCTCTCTTGCCTAACATCTCTATTTTCATTTGGCGATTGCTTAAGGGCTGGATTTCGGTGGATATACGTCTTCAATCCAAAGGGATCCAAATGGCTTCGAAATATTATTGTTGCGCCTGGGAGGAGAGTCTTACACATCTTTTCTTTACCAGTGATAAAGCAGTTCGAATTTGGGAATTCTTTGCATCCTTCTTCCTGATTACTATGCCTATGACTTCCCGTGTGCACTTGATGTTCCAGGCCTGGAGGCAGGCGCATGATGGGGATCATATTCGGTTCTTCATCCCGGCTCTCATTTTCTGGTACATTTGGGATGCTCGGAATACTTGCAAGTATCGACAATAGCGAATGACTGCTAGCCTTATTGTTAAGAAGGTGTGGAGGTATATCTACCTTTTAGGCACAAGTGGACACTTCAAATTTTCACAATGGAAAGGGTCGGAGCATGTTGCCTCCTTTTTCTTTGTTGTTGTTAGCAAGCCCCAGGTACAGCGGACTGTTTTAGTTCGCTGGAATCACCCATCCACTCCCTTCTTGAAGCTTAATACCGATGGAGCCTTTCGAAGAACGACAGGACTTGCCGGAGCTGGCGGCATTGCGCGAGACCATGATGGCAATGTTATTTTTGCATTCTCTTCATTCCTCCCCAGCACCACGAGCATCCATGCGGAGCTTTTTGGCGCTTATGAGGGGTTACGCATTGCGACTTGGAGGGGATTCTGACATATTGGGCTTGAGATAGACGCCAAGGCTGTTGTCGACATTATACATGGGCAAGGCATGGTCAACTGGTCTATACGCCACCTGGTCATGCGGATACATCTTCTTATTCGGCACATAGATTTCAAATGCACTCACATCTTTTGAGAGGGGAACAAGCCGGCTGATTTTCTTGCGAATATGGCATGTGATAGGCGCGAGAACTTGATTATGGGGCCTCACAACATTGATGGATCTCTCAGGGGGATGGTTATGCTCGATCGTCTTGGGATGCCTTGTTTTAGACACACTTAGCTTGGTTGGCTTTTTTACGTTCGTTGTTTAGGTTTTTCAGCTTTCTCCTTATGTTTGATGTTTTTGAGTATTTTCCTACTGTATACTACATTTTTCCTTGAATAAAGGGGTGGGGCCCCTATCATTACCCCCTTAACAAAAAAAAAACTTCTTTGCAGTTCAGCAGGATGTGGTGTCTCGCAGCTCTGTATTCTGCATCGTGTTCGAAATAATGTTTTACGTATTTACCTTGCAAACAACCTACTTGATTGAAAACTGACAACGTAGGTAGAATTGATACATCTATGCCACCGTCGTCGTTCCTTCCAACTTTATTTCTTAAGGAACGAACGTGTGATTTGAAGTAGAACAAACAAAAATGAGCTGTCTCACGATGTAAATATGCCTCACATATAGAACCCTCGACTTAGGCTTTTTGTTTGACCCTTTTTTTAAATTTCCAAGATACCTCTTTTAAATTAGAAAAGAACATCAATTGGATGAATTTTCATTAACATATATTAAAAATTATTGCAATGAATTTTATTTGTGTTATTGGATTACCTCTCAAATGGGTAGATCCAACAAAATTGAACTAGACCTCCATTTCTTGCTTATTCGATCAAATGAATTGGCAAATGCTCCATTACATCGAAAAAACTAGGTGGAAAAATGCGTTCTAATTTACATATTATGACAGGAATGTTTTCTTCCATCTTGTCCAAATTGGCATGCCTTAATGTGCTAGAACATAAGTTTCTGAAAAACTTAATTAATTCAATAAGTGGTTTCTAGACCTCGTCGGGTAACTCTTTAAAGGCAATGGGCAACAGCTGTTCCATAACAAGGTGACAGTCGTGACTCTTCATGCCATGCAGTTTCACTTGATGTGAGTTAACACAGCGACTCATGTTGGATGAATAACTATCCGGCATTTCGAAGTTCTTTAATCCACTCACAAATCATCCGTTTTTGTTTAAGAGTAAAGGTATAGTTCGCCTTCGATTTTCCCCATTGTCCATTGGGCTTTAGGACCAACTGTAGCTCAGGTCGCCTACACAACTCTTGCATATCTAGCCTTGCATTTGCATTGTCTCTAGTCTTACCTTGTATATCCATAACAGTGTTAAAAATATTGTCAAAACACATTCTTCTCAACATGCATTACATCCAAATTATGTCGTATTAAGAGATGCTTCTAATAAGATAAATCCCAAAAAATACTTTGTTTCGTCCAATTATGTTCGACACTATAGCCAGATGGCTTCCCCATAAGTGGATGTTCTATTATTTTTGGCAACCATTGCACATCATTCTACACCAAATCTCCTGTAGGATTCGGAGGAGGAGGATCCTTCTCGACCAGATTTTTTTTAAAGTTAATCTTGTTTCTTCTGTACTGGTGATTTATGTCTAGAAATCTTCGATGGCAATCAAACCATGAATTATTGGTCCGTACTTCAATGCGAATGCCTTGTTGTAGCCCCTACAATAAGGACAAGCTAGTTTACCTGCGGTCATCCATCCTGACATCATTTCATAAGCCGGAAAGTTATTGATAGTTCACATTAATGCAGCACGCATAAACAAAATTTATTTTGCATGTACATCGTATGTGGACACACCATCCTCCCACAATACCTTCAACTCATCAATTAGTGATTGCAAATATACATCAATTTTCACTTTCAGATTTTTAGGTTCAAGAATTATGTATTTCAGAAACATGTATGTCATTGTCATCATACACATTTCAGGGGCCAGATTATGCGGCGTAACGATTACTAGCCAATAAGAGTATGGCGCGGTAGACTGAATACGGTGTGAACCCATCAGCACACACAACAAACCGCTCATTTCTAGGGTCACTAGCAAAATCAGGATATACTTCGTCAAAGTGTTTCCAAGCATTCCCATCTGTTGGGTGACACATAACACTATCAGGTCGTCGATGTTCTGCATGCCATCTCATGTGTGGTGCTGAACTCGAAGACGCATACAAATGTTTCAGTCGTGGTATAAGAGGTGTGATGACCCGAAACTTCTAGCTAATTATGAAAATATCTGATTTATAATATTTGTACAGACATGTCACTTTCTAGAATAATAGTAAAACCTGCTCATACTTTTAATCGAAAACCCAAAAGTACACGTAAGTTGATTATTACATACACGATCGTGACTACAAAATAACCTCTATTATATAACACACATAACTAGCTAAATGCTTCGAACCGTCTTCCTATGTTTTCTTCACTAAGAACTCCATTCGTTTCGAGATCGGCTAAAACATTATATGAAACACGTCAACAACACGTTGAGTAGAAACTTTGCATATAACATAAGGTGATCGTGTGAGGTTTGTGCACAATATCAAAGAAATTTATGAACATAAATCACATAATTTCACATTTGATTTCTTCGACCCCGATGGGCGGCTACCATATCACTTCATATCGATTTTTCCAACCAAACACTCAAATTCCCAACCAATCACTCCGGTGGTCATATCCCGGGCATATGTCGAATTTTCGTACGACCCACTTCAATACATAGACACTCGGTCTATGCAAGGAGGGATTAGGCAACGATGGAGGGTCGAGAACTAATTTAAGACCGGCAAGCCCGTTGCCGCCCACCGAACTCCACCACATCCACCCCTATCACATTGAGGCCCGACATGCACACATAAACTTCATGTATAACACATAGATTTACAGCATTTCAGCATGTTTTCACACAGATTTCACATAAATGAACATAGTTTTCAACCTCTATGGACTGAAAATTCGCAGTCTGCGAACACTTAAGACGAACTGAAAATTTCAGTTTGTAAGCATGGAATTTCGAGCCTAAAACCTGCTGGGATTTCACAAATATATTTCTAACATTGTAAAATAAATTTTTGGTTGGTAAAATTTTGAGTTTTCAGCTTACGAGACTTGGAATTTTCAGACTGCGATGCAAAACGCTTTAGTGCGCGACTGCTGAAATTTCCAGCCCTCGAAGCCGAACTTTGCAGCTTTGAACATACTGTTTTTCCAGCCTATTATACACCGGAATTACAGCCTATAATACAGGTTTTGAGTTTGGAAAAATAGGATTTTTCAGTTGTGAAAAAAAAGAAGAATTTTCAGCCTCGTAACAAAATTTTTTGCACTGTGAATAGTATTTCTAGCAAGTTTTGAACTAAAAATTCACCTTGACAAACGTAAATTTTCAGCTTCTAACATATAATTGAAGCACTAGCAAAGTATCAAACATCATAATACATAACTTAAGCATCATTTGAACATATTGCAAGCAAAGTTTTAGCATAGTTTCAAGAAACTCAAGGGTAAGATGCACATAAAATTACTATAAGCATATGACCAAATTCTCTTGTGTTCCCTAAGACCCAACATGGAAATCAAATTGTGATCACCTTTTAGGGTCTAATGGGCAAGAAATAAGGCTAATACTTTCATCAAAACCTAATCCTAACTTATGCCATATGCAAGGTTTCTACCTTCTATAGTAGTGTTTTTTCTTTGTAGTTTAAAGGGGGGGGGGGGTGTGTAAAGTGTAAGGATGAAAGTAGGCTGAAATTTGTGATGAAATTGACAAGAGATTAAGGTAAGAGTATGAGGGGGAGAGTGCACATTTTTTTTTTCTTAAGTGTATGTGTGGTGTTTTTGTGTTTTCTTTGCTTAACATAACTTATAGAGACTAATGGGAGACACAAGAGTATAATAATATTCAATCACTATCTAATGATTTCTTACTTTCCAACTAATTGTCCAACTAACAAGCCTAATTGGGTTAAGTGGTAGTCTAGGCTCATACGAACCATACATGTATAACTACATCTAGAAGGGATTATACAAGTGTATATACACTTGTACATTGTCATCAATACTTGAAGGATGAAGACTTGAGGATGATTTCGTACCAAGTGTAAATTTTTTTTTCTTGTTTTTATACCCAAAAACCGTCCACCCTTATTTATTTTCTGAAAATTTGTAGGTTGTTTCTTATTTTACATATTTATGGAAGAAAATATTATTTAGGGGTAGAAAATGCAATTTGGGTCTTCTTTAGGGTTTTTCCAACAATTCATAATAGTTATAAGAAAAGAAAATCTTCTAAATCTTTAGTATATGTATACACAAACCGTGCATATATATATATGTGTGCATATATGTTTTTTCATGAATTATATAGTTTATATGATGATTAACTAGAACAAAAAATAATCTTAACTTGTACATTTTGCACTTAAAATGAATATGTAATAGAAAGCTTAACATTATGGAACATATACATATAAATGTAAAATATCCACATTTAAGTATATCTTATACATAATGGGAGTGAGAATACGGGTCTTTACATCCTTCCCTCCTTAAAGAAATTTTGTCCCCGAAATTCTGCCCGATTAGTCAAATAGATGTGGGTAGTTGCTCATCATATCTTCTAGTTTCTCCATATAGTTTCCTCGAGGTTATTATACTTCCACAAGACTCGGACTATGGGAATGGAATGGTTTCTCAAGGTTCATTCTCTTACTTCAAGGATACGAACGGGTTCCTTTATGTATGTCAAGTCCTTATCGATTTCGAGGATATCGTGATTCACAACATGAGAGGGATCCGGGTGATATTTCTTAAGCATTGACACATGAAATACATCATGAACTTCGGATAGGCTTGCGGGTAGGGCGAGTTTATAGGCCACTTTTCTTATTCGTTCTAAAATTTCAAAAGGACCCACATGTCTTGGACTTAACTTCCCCTTCTTCCCGAACCTTAGGATCCTTTTTCTAGGTGAAACCTTGAGAAATACAAAATCCCCTTTCTCAAATTCCAAGTCTTTACGCCAACGATCTGCGTAACTCTTTTGTCGACTTTGAGCGGCGGTCATTCGCTTTTGAACTATTTTTATGACTTCCGTGGTTTCTTGTACCAATTCAGGGCCTAGCAATTTCCTTTTACCAACTTCATCCCAACAATTTGGGGATCTACACTTTCGTCCATAAAGGGCCTCAAATGGAGCCATACCGATGATAGACTGATAACTGTTATTGTAAGCGAATTTGGCTAATGAGAGATGACGATCCCAACTTCCTCCAAAATCGATGATACAGGATCAAAGCATGTCTTCTAAGATTTGGATGGTTCTTTTAGATTGTCCATCGGTTTGCGGGTGAAAAGCCGTGATAAAGTTTAACTTAGTGTCTAGCGCACTTTATAACCCTTGCCAAAACTTAGAAACAAATCGCGGATCTCTATCCGAAACAATACTGACGGGGATACCATGTAATTGGACTATTTCTTGTTTATAAATTTCAGCCATCTTGTCCAAGGAACAACTTTTTGAGAAGGCAATAAAATGGGCACTCTTAGTAAGTCTATCCACTACAACCCAAATCGCATCATGGCCCTTGGAGGTTCGGGGTAGACCCATAACGACCCAAATGGACTATATACTCTGCCTCTCACTTTGGATTTTTCAATGGTTGTAGCTTGGGTCTTTCTTCTTGAATTTGAATAGGATTTCGTGCCCTTGGGCAGTTTCTAAGCATATGTTGATTACTACCACACACTAGACATTTTCTGCTTTTCTTCCAACAAGTTGCCTCTGTATGATTGAAATATCCACAATAGTTGCATCCATTTATCTTAAGATCATGTCCTTTGTCTATTCGAGGTCGCTTTTATTCTCTGTATCAAACCTCATGAATTGTTCTTCATCAATAGAGCTAGAAGGTCTATTTTCACTACCCTTGGTGATTTGCTTAATCTCCTTTACCTCCGCCTCAACAACCATTGATTTAATCACGACCTGGGCGTACTCTTCAATACTAGTTGCCATTAAAGCCCATCGGATCTTAGGCTTCAAACCTTGGATGAAACGTTTGGTTTTCCTTCTTTCATCATTCATGATATGGGGAGCATACTGTACCAAGTGAGCAAATTTGGCCTCATATTCCGCAACATTATATGTTCCCTGAGTCAAATCCATAAACTCCTTTTCCCTTGCATCTCGCACTACCTGGGGTATAAACTTATCCGTGAATTCCTTCAAGAAGTTTTCCCAAGTTACAGGCGTATGGTTCGCATTCCATCGTTGCTCTACAAGTCTCCACCAATTATGTGTTGATTCCTCCATTAGAAATACTGTATATTCCACTTGCTCTTTTTCATTGCAATGTAGGACCCAAAAAATTTTAACAAGTGCTGCTACCCATGCCTCCGCCTTTAGATCGTCGGGTTCCCCATAAAACCTGGGTGGATTGAAGCGTAGGAAACGATCTAACATCTTGTCATTCGACTGGTGATTTTGATTGTGTTGGCTAATTTCCCTCCAAACTCCAACCATTTGACTCAGAATATCACTGTTATTTCCTTGATTTGGAACATGATTTTCTTCTGACTCCAACCTTGTCGTGGTTCCTTGATGACGGTTTTCTTGAGGTTGTGCAGTAGGGTGAGTTGGTTCTGGGGTTGGTTGGAAGTGTGGACGGGTATGTGTAGCTCCTTTTCGTGGTGCCATTGTCTATCACGATTAATCCTAAAATTCTTAATTTTTTTTTCTTATATAGGTTTGAATCTAGGGAACATATGCATCAACAGTTTATTAAAGCAGATATATCATATAAAGATTCACACAAAACTACATATATGACAAACACTCCATCTATATACTTTATGCAAATAGCATGTTCAAGGATATCACTTAAGGAGCATATATATACATAATAATCTAGTCTAAGCAAAACAAAAGAAAAGACTAGACGTTTTCCACGACCTTAGTTGCTTACTTACCTATACACTCAAAACATTATGTGGTACTAGTTGTTGCACTATCTCAGTTTATCATTTCCTTAGGCCCTCCTAGTCCTAAGTCTTTGGACCATAATTATAATGAGTCACTCGTTGGTCGGCCGCCCCAACAATAACCCACCGAAATTTCAGTACCAAAGACATCACTAACGCATAGTATCTACTTTCTAGTCCGAGACTCCCAGGCAGTTAGCCTGAGCTCTGATACCACCTGTGACACGCCGCTCGCTAGGATCATCCTATACGAGTAGGGCTCACTTAACGGTCGTGCTGAGTACCAAATTTTTTTCCAATCGGTACGCCATAATTGCAACTTATTTAGTACTTCCCAACAATAAAATTGAGATAAACAAAAATGCAATTAACTTACATAGAACTATAAGGTACAACTATCCAAGTACAAAACTTTAACTAGTGATTTTCCATTTTCTATTAAATAAGCCAGTCTGCTATACATGATAAACAACTATGTAAAAATGATTGGTAAAACTCCAATCCCCTTAATCGAGTCCCTTCAACCTATTTTCCTGAAACTGAGGCAATGAACAAAAAGAACTTGGGGTGGTAAGTCCAAATAACTTAGCGAGGCGGGAAATATACATATAGATATATAAACTCAAAATAAGTGTCATAAACCAACAAAATAATGAATCATAAAAAGGTGTGTCTACACAAACTTGAACAAGACAGATAGTGAGTCATGAACGGAATCTCCAACCTTATTACTACCCAAAACAGATAAACATATCATAAAATCCTTATGCCTCCTCTTTGTGTCAAGGAGCGACCTTGACAACGGTAAACGGTAGGTGTACCACGTGCCCGTGCAATACACCGAGCCAATCCCTACTACAATTAACCTCCAACTGTATGTAGGAATCAGGTCCAGCAGAATGGTATCACGTAATAAGGTTCTATCGACGGTCCGTTCCGCCCGATATACCCCACTCACATGTACCTGGGCCCAAACTTCCCAAGGGTGTCCCCAAGGGTATCAATAGATCATATCAAGACAGAATGGCTCACAACCTTTCAATAAACAATAGTTTGTTTCCAACACCAGGGATACATAAAAATATAATTAAAACATGATATCCCAAGGGTGTCAACAAATCATTTTGAAACAGACATAGCTTACAATATCAGAAATGAAATACTTTTCGGGTATAACTTGACTTATAATTCAAAAAAATATTTGGTTGAAACGTAGAGAGTAAGATATAATTCCAAAAGGTTTGGATAACATAAATCAGACAAGGTAGGCCATACAAATAATATTTATAACATATAGTTCAATGCCCCAGCAAGGAAGGTAAAAGGCACTCACCTAAGGAGTTTATCAAGTTTACAGACTTGGATTGACTAGATCGACTTGGTACTCTCCTTTTTAAGCGTGTTTGAGGAAATAGGGAGATATATAGAAGGCTAATCGGTATATATGTATGAAAAAAGAAGGGTTTATTGATACATATATGTGTGTGGAAGATATGCTATAAAAAGAGAGTGTTTTGTGGGTTAAAAGTGGAGTTAGTGTGGGTGGTTTAGGCGGGATTTTTGTGTGTGTGTGTGTGTAAAAATGAAGACAATGGTCCTTTTTATAGAGTTTAGGGCAAGAAATAGGATTTTTATATTATAAGGTCAATTTATAATAAATGCATAGAAGATAAGATAAGATAAGATAGGATAAGATAGGATAAGATAAGATAAGATAAGATAAGATAAGATTAAGATAGGATAAGATAGGATATTTTAATAAAATATGAACACAAAATCAAATAAAATCTGATATTTATTGTCCTAATATTATAAAATCTGAAATCATATCTTTATTTAATTAAAAATTCGAATTTGTATTTATTTATGGTTGTAAATATCGAAAATTGGGATTTGAGGGCATAAAATTAGAGTTTTAAGGCCTAAAATTCGAAAATTCATAATTAATTTAGAAAAATTCCAAAATGATGAATTTTAATCTTTATAAATCTGAAATTATATGTATATTTCCCAGAAATTAGAAAATGTTTTAGCTATATTTTCGAAAATTGCAATTTAGGACATAAGATTTCAAAAATTGTGTTAGAATGTCAAATTCATTTAAAATTTGGAAAATCATGTAATTACCACCTCACATAATTCACATATAAAAGAAGGATTATACAAAACATGAAATATTAGTAAGCATGCACGTATATTATAAGAACCGATTTTTATATCATTGCTAGACCACAAAATCGGGATGTCACAGTTATCATCGGGGATACATAACCTATTGTGAAATCAAAGGATCCCATCATTGGACATGGTAAATTCGACCTTTTGTCCATTACCAACTTTATCTATGATCTTTTTAAGCTTTGCATCCTTTTCTTGAGCTTCTTTGATTTTTTGTAGTTACGCAAGTTGCGCTTGAGCTGTGGAAAATAAAATTCCTAACTCTTTTTCCTTGGGATTCCACTCAAAAATATCCTTTAGCAACTTCCATTCCCTAATTGCCAAACAAGAGATAGTGGCTATTCTACTTAATGCATCCGCAACTTTGTTAACTTTTTCCGAATGCTACTGAATATTGAAGTTAAAATCGATGATCATCTCCATCCATCTTCTTTGTCTCATGTTTAATTCTTTTTGCCAAAATAAGTATTTCAGGCTCTTATGGTCCGTGAATACTTCGAAAGTTGTCCCATACAAATAATGCCTCCATTTCTTGAGTGCAAACACAATAGCGGCTAATTCGAGGTCATGAGTGTGGTAGTTTTGCTCATATGGTTTTAGTTTTCGTGAAGCATAGGCTACTACGTTGCCATGTTGCGTTAATACACAACCCAATCCTTCCTTAGAGGCATCGGTTTATACTTGATTTCCGTCGTTCCCATTAGGTAATACTAACACAGGAGCGGAGACTAAACAATTCTTCAAATTTTCTAAACTAGTCTCATAGTGTTGGTCCCAAACAAACTTTACCTTAGCCTGGGTTAACCTAGTTAGTGGTCGAGCAATTTTTGAAAACCCTTCAATGAATCTTCGGTAATATCCAGCAAGGCCTAAAAAGCTTTGAACTTCAGTGATGCTAGAAGGTTGTTTCCATTCCACAACGGCCTTTACCTTTTCTTGATCTACTGAGACTCCCTCTTTGGATATGATATGACTTAGAAAGGACACTTTTTCTAACCAAAATTCGCACTTACTAAATTTGGCATAGAGTTGTTGGTCCCTTAGGGTTTGCAAAACAATCCGCAAATGTTTCTCATGCTCTGATTTAGTCTTTGAGTATACCAAGATGTCGTCTATAAAGATTACAATGAATTGATCCAAATAAGGTTAGAATACTCGATTCATCAAGTCCATGAATATAGCAGGTGCATTGGTTAGTCCAAAAGGCATCACTACGAATTCATAATGTCCGTAGCGACTATTAAGGGTTGTTTTGGCTATGTCGTTTTCTTGGATTCGGACTTGGTAATATCCTGATTTCAAGTCTAACTTAGAGTATACAGAAGCTCCCTGTAGTTGGTCAAATAACTCTTTAATAATTGGCAATGGATATTTGATTTTAATGGTAACTTGGTTTAGGGATCAGTAGTCAATGCAAAGTCGTAGGGTACTGTCTTTTTTTTTGACAAATAAAATCGGGGCTCCCCAAGGTGAGGAACTAGGCCAACTAAATCCTTGGTCAAGTAATTCTTGTAATTGAGTCTTAAGTTCCTTTAATTCGGTGGGGGCCATTCTATACGGGATTTTAGAAATCGGGGCCATTTCGGGTACTAGGTCAATAGTGAATTCAATTTCTCTATGTGGAGGTAATCTTGGTAGGTCACTGGGAAATACATCTACAAATCATTTACCACCGAAACATCCTCAATTTTGTTTTTATCCTCTTGTTTAATCAATACATATGCTAAAAATGCATCATTTCCTTTTCGAAGTAGTCGATGAGCTTTCATGGCCGAAATAATTGGTATGGAAGGGGAGAATTTGTTTCCTCTTATTTCAACTACGGGTTGGTCTGGCGTACATAATCACACTATCTTATTGTGACAATCTATTTGAGCATAGTGAGGTGCTAGCCAGTCCATTCCTACTATCACATCGAATTCGTTTATAGACAATAAAACTAAGTCAGCCCTCATCGATTTTTCGCCAACGACTAGCTCACAGTTCTTATATACCAAATCAGTTTTCCATGAGGTTCCCATAGGTGTGCTTACTTCTAATTCATAAGGCAAAACTTCAGGTTCAAGCATTAAACTAGAAACGAAAGTACGTGATATATAAGAATGCGTTGAACCAGGATCTATCAAAACTTTAGCTAAGTGTTGGCAGACCGGAAGCGTACCTTCCACCACTGTTGGTTCTAACATCCTTTCTTGATTAATGTTAAACACCTTGCCTTGAACTCGGGGTTTTTCCCCACGCTTCCCATTCTCCTTTGCAACTCGTTCCCGTGCAATTCCCAATTGGGGGCAATCCCTGATGAAATGTTCCCTACTCCCGCACCGGGTACATTTCCTTGCTTTAACCTAGCACTGACTCTCAGTGTGATTTGGTTTTCCACAGTAGGTGCATGAAATGTTTCGTTGGGGTAAGGGATTGTTAGGATTCATCCGGGGTCCTGAAATATTAGTCTTAGCAACCTTATTGCTTCCTCTGAAGTTTCTCTCGGCTTGGCTCCCTAAAGGAGACGGTCTCACGAATTGCCCTCATTTAACCTTTAATTGTTCCATAGTGCTCTCTACTTTCAGGGCGGTTTCCACTGCCGCCGTATACGTTTGCACCTGTACCGGTGCCATCTTGTCTTGTATTTCGAGTCTCAGCCTTCCAATGAACTTTCAAAATTTTCATTCTTCATTCTCAACAAAGTATGGGGCAAACCTAGCTAATCTTGTGAATAAGGCCTCGTAACGAGGTACGCTCAACTCACGTTGCTCTAGGCTCAAAAACTTCCTTTCTCGTTTTTCTTGTACCACTCGAAGAACATACTGTGTATTGAATTCACGAACGAAAATCTTCCATGTACATGGAGTCCTTGTTTCTTCCCACTTTCCACTAACCTGCTTCCACCAATGCCGTGCGTCTTCTTCCAACTGGAATGTAGCCAAAATGACCTTCCGTTCCTCTCCGCAGTCTGTGACTTCAAAAATTTTCTCGATAGCTTCTAGCCAATTAGTGGCTTTGACGTCGTCCTATTTTCCTTTGAAACTTGGAGTTCCTAACTTAAGAAAGTTAGCAATGGCATCGTTAGTCGTTTCTGCATGATTATGGTTAGTATTATTATGCTGATTTTCGAGAATCGTAGTGATTTTTTCAATGATAGCCGTAAGTTGACCCTCCGGATTCCCGTTATTGCTTCATGTTCGCCTATTTGACATCTACATCAAACAAAATCAGTTTAGTAACATAAAACAAAGCCCATTTATTTCTACATAAGAGTTACAAAACCTATATATATAGAAGTCACACATACAACAAATGCAAAAACGAGCATACATCCTATTGAACTATACAATAGCACCAATTACACTAGACAAAAACTACGGCGCTTCTTATCTTCAAGACACCTAAAATTACTCAAGCTCATACGGAGCATAGCTAGTACTCTCTCCGGAGTTTATCACCACTAACTCCGGGAGTGACTTAGGAATTAAATTCTCTTCAATGATTCCAACGTGTTTCCTACTTATGCTATAAATAAGCTCGAGCACACTTTGGTAATGCTGATGTGTTTGATAAATATGGTTTTGTGCCCTCTCCAAACTAAGGCGGGTGTAATGAAGGTCTTCTTGAAGCTTTTCATAGTCTTCATGAAGTAACCTTAATTCCACTAAAAGTTCATCGACTTGTGGTGGGTGCACTCGAACGGAAGACACTCGAGCAGCTCCGCACTGATAGCGAGACCTACGATTTGAGGATTCACCGGAATATGCCATTTCCTACACAACAAGTTCAACCATTAGACAATTCACAATCAAAATTCTAACGTCACAAAAACCGCGCTCTGATACCACTTGTGACGACCCGAAACTTCTAGCAAATTATGAAAATATCCGATTTATAATGTTTGTACAAACGCGCCACTTTCTAAAACAATAGTAAAACCAGCTCATACTTTTATTCGAAAACTCAAAAGTACATGTAAGCTGATTATTACATACACGATCGTGACTACAAAATAACCTCTATCATATAACACGCATAACTAACTAAATGCTTCGAACTGTCTTCCTATGTCTTCTTCGCTAGGAACTCCATTCGTCTCAAGATCGGCTAAAACATTACATGAAATACGTCAACAACACGTTGAGTAGAAACTTTGCATATAACATAAGGTGCTCGTGTGAGGTTTGTGCACATTATCAAAGAAATTTATGAACATAAATCACATAATTTCACATTTGATTTCTTCGACCCTGACGGGCGGCTACCTTATCACTTCGTGCCGATTTTTCCAACCAATCACTCCGGTGGTCATATCCCAGACATATGCTGAATTTTCCTACGACCCACTTCAAAACTCTCCGTCTATGCAAGGAGGAATTAGGCGACGATGGACGGTTGAGAACTAATTTAAGACCGGCAAGCTCGTTGCCTCCTGGCCGAACTCGACCACATCCACCCCAATCACATAGGGGCCCGACATGCACATATAAACTTCATGTACAACACATAGATTTATAGAATTTCAGCATGTTTTCACACAAATTTCACATAAATGAACTTAGTTTTCAACCTCTATGAACTGAAAATTCGCAGTCTGCGAACACTTAAGACGAACTGAAAATTTCAGTTTGTAAGCATGGAATTTTGAGCCTAAAACCTGCTGGGATTTCACAAATATATTTCTAATGTTGTAAAATAAAGTTTTGGTTGGTAAAATTTTGAGTTTTCAGCTTACGAGAGTTGGAATTTTCAGATTGCGACACAAAACGCTTTAGTGCGCGACTACTGAAATTTCCAGCCCTCGAAGCCGAACTTTGCAGCTTCGAAAATACTGTTTTTCCAGCCTATTATACACTGGAATTACAACCTATTAAACATGTTTTGAGTTTGGAAAAATCGGATTTTTCAGTTGTGTGTGGTGTTTTTGTGTTTTCTTTGCCTAATATTACTTATACAGACTAATGGGAGACACAAGAGTATAATAATATTAAGTCACTATCTAATGATTTCTTACTTTCCAACTAATTGTCCAACAAACAAGCCTAATTGGGTTAAGTGGTAGTCTAGGCTAATATGAACCATACATGTATAACTACATCTAGAAGGGATTATACAAGTGTATATACACTTGTACATTGTCATCAATACTTGAAGGATGAAGACTTGAGGATGATTTCCTACCAAGTATAAAAAAAAAATTCTTGTTTTTATACCCAAAAGCCTTCCACCCTTATTTATTTTCTGAAAATTTGTAGGTTGTTTCTTATTTTGCATATTTATGAAAGAAAATATTATTTAGGGGTAGAAAATGCAATTTAGGTCTTTTTTAGGGTTTTTCCAACAATTTATAATAGTTATAAGAAAAGAAAATCTTCTAAATCTTTAGTATATGTATACACAAACTGTGCATATATATATATGTGCATACATGTATTTTCATGAATTATATAGTTTATATGATGATTAACTAGGACAAGAAATAATCCTAACTTGTACATTTTACACTTAAAACGAATATGTAATACAAAGCTTAACATTATGGAACATATACATATAAACGTAAAATATCCACATTTAAGTATATCTTATACATAATGGGAGTGAGAATACGGGCCCTTACAAGAGTCAAATAATACATCCTCTTTTGCGGGACTTGTTTTGCACCCCCCCTTATCACGATATCGTAGCGTACCACAGAACGTACAATTTACCGCGTCTGCGGTATCTTTATAGTATAACATGCAGCCACTTACACAACAATCTATTTTCTTACTAGTCAAACCCAAAATTTTCAATAATTTTTGTGCCTCATAAAAATTTGATGGCATTTTATGACCAGAAGGCATTACTTCTGACATCAATTGGATGATTTCGTCAAGTCCGTCTTTCGCTACATTGTAATCACTATTTATGCTCAACAACCTTGCGGCAACAGAAAGTCGAGAATGATCTATACATCCAAGCCATACCTCTTAGTTAAACTCATTCAAAAGGTCAAAAAAATTTTGAGTATCAGGATTAGGTTGCTCTCCGAAATCATTTGGTATTTTGCCCCCAACCTCTTGCCTAGCAGCATCAAAGCATATTTCAGCATATCTTTGCAGTGGGTCATTTCTGTACCACTACTTGATGCCCCAGAGAATACTATAGAGGGTTGGACCTCACCGTGCTCTATCCAATACCAATAATTTGTTTTAAAACCATTCGTTAACAAATGTACTGCAACATCATCCAATTTTAACAAAAGTCATTTTTTTTCACATTTCTTACAAAGACACCGAATTTCCCCATATTTAATAGTCCAGACAACTCTTTGCTTTTTCTATAAAGTTCATAACGCCGTCATAATTTGCTGGTAGAAGGCCTCCTTGACTAGGATAACTCATTGTATACATCTATGTTCTGTGTCCTGGGATATCCATCTACATGTGCCACTTAAGTTTATAAGTTTATTGTTCTTAATCATTTTATTAAAAAAATAACCGAATAATCATTTCCTATTATTTAATCAAACATGCTTAATTTAGTATTACGGATCATTTCGTATAACCAACATCGAACAAACATTCCATATTCACCAAACAATCACTTCATTCCATAAACACAAAATTAATCAAGTATATATGGAAAATCAATAGACATGAATAACAAAATATATTATTATATATATATATATATAAACAATGAATATGTACCATCCCTTGTTTCTCCACATCACACAAGCACATAAAAACCAACAACAAACAATGAAAAGGCTCCACCCCTTCCCACAATTCCCGTTCTCCATCCCCACATCACGGACTAACCTATTATCTATGAAATATCTAATTATATCCATATATCCATATATACACTTCAAAATTAGCCGTACTTCAAAACAAGACTGAAAATGGGATCAATTACCTACAACAAATACAAAGGTCCAAATATTACAAAATAATCAAACACCCAACTTTAAATAATAACATATTTTCACATAATACATACAAAATTCGCCCACATAACAAATTTGACATAACTTTATAAATTCACAAATTAAAATAAACTACTAAAAAAATTTAATTTCTTAAAAAATAAAAAAATTGAAAGCTTACAATACGAGGTGGCAGCGAAAGTGGCTGCGGAGTCTTGAGCATTGGGAGGTGGGTTGGGGGTGGGTAGGGAGCTGGAGGGGAGATGGGCGTAGGGGCTAGGGGTTAGGGGAGGGGCGTAGGGGCTAGGGGTTAGGGGAGGGGCAACGCTGGGGCTGGGGGAATGGGGGAGGGACGGCGCTGCTAGGGGAGGTGGGGGGAGGGTGGCACGGGGTTGGGGGGGGAGGGGTTGGGCTGGGGAGGGTGGGGCGACGTTGGGTTGGGGTAGGTGGGGGGAGGCTGCGGGCGGCTGGGGGAGTATTGGGGGGGGGGGGAGGGGTTGTCAAGAAAAAAAATGGGGAAGGGAGAATTTTAGGAAAATATTTTAATTTTTTTTAAAGATATTATGTTTTCAGTGGAAATTCCGCTGAAAATAATTAAACTATTTTTTAAAATTTTGTGATTTTTTCGGCGGAATTTTTGCAAAAAAAAAAATTTAATATTTTTCAACAATTAAGTTATTTTAGGCAGAAATTACGTCGAAAATAATTAAATTATTTTTTAAAATTTTGTGAATTTTTCGACAGAATTTCCCTCGAAATTCCGCTGAAAGAAATAATATTTTTTTTAAAAAATTAATAATTAATTTTTTTTAAAATAATTAATAACATGATTAATAAAATAATATATATAAATTTTGCATTATAACGAACCGTTTAGTAATTTGACAAGTTTGCTATTCGTTTATGTCCAAATATTTTTAAAAAGTGTTATAAACATAGTAATTCAATAAGACTCTATTTTCTTAATCATTGTTTTTAATTTGATTGCTTTATTCGTTCCATAAAATATGTAGTTTTAGAAATACATTTCTTAACCCAGAAAATATACCTTCCTTACAATCCCAGGAGACAATTCATTAGCCATTTTCATAATGTCTTTAAAATTATATAACTTTTAATATGTAAATTTTTGAAATTCAAATATGGCAATAACTTATTAATTAATTACTCGTATGGGTACTTTTGACAAATAGTTCTATAATTAATGTTATTAATCTATTTAGTCAATCATTGTGCAATAACTAATTTAAACGATATATATTATGGCAAGTAGGAATAGTTCATTATCTCTAAATATGTAAAAGTTATTTCCTCATTATATATTTAAACCTTTCTTATTCCTTAATCAAAATAATATATGTCAAAGTTATTACATCAATCCTAATGTAGTCCTAATAACTTGTTAGAGTAAAGTCCTAATACATATAATAGACATATTTGTTCTAATAAGTCATAATAAGTAGACGTATTTGTTCTAATAAGTCGTAATAAGTAGATATATTTGTTCTAATAAGTCATAATAATTAATATAATATACATATTTAATTTGTTCTAAGAGTTAGTGAAATAAAAGTTATAATAAGTCATAATAAACACAAGACTTAATTTGCATGGCACATATAATAAACACAGACTTAATTTGGCATATTTATTGAATACTATTTATAAAATATATATAACAAAATGTACACAGAGAAATAACTTCAAAAATAAAGAAAGGCAAACATGATCCGAAAAAAACATAACATTTAGTAATTTTTTTAGTTAAAAGTTAATATAATTTACTATTTATTTTAAAAAAAGAAAACTTTTTTTAAAAAAACCACAAAATTAATAAAAATAAATGCTTTTTTTTTTCTAGTTGATATTTCATAATTTTTAATATTTTTTTAAAAACTTTTTCAGCTGAATTATCAGCCGAAATTTCACCAAAAATTTTAAAATTTATTATAATTTTTTATTTTTTTAATTTTTGGCGGAATTTTTCGCCAAAATTCTACTTAAAATTTTAAATTTTATTAATTTTTTATTTTTTAAAATTTTTCGGTGGAAATTCCATCGGAAATTTCAAATTTTAATATTTTTTAAATTTTTTGAAATTTGGCCAAAATAGGACGTTTTCTTGTAGTGAATCTTGTACATATGCATTTATACTTTGATATATGTACTGATCCCATGACGGGTCTTAAAGCACCTATGTTGGGTATAGATCTCTTATATATGAAGGTTTGGGAGAGTCAATAAAAATTTCATTGACTCACCTCGTAGAGTGAGTGAATCTCCTATGTGTTCTATTTTAACTAGTTTACGGAAATTCATGGCCACGATAGAAACAATGATTAGAAATGAATTTTCTAGATCGATTGTCAAAAAGACTAATCATAAATAAGAATCGTACGTAGAATTGAGGTTAAAAGTTTTTTTTTGTTTTTGATAAATTCCATATCCTAAATCTCAATTGGGGAGATTAGATAATGGAGGGAATGTATTTGCATGGTAATCGTAAGCAGATAGGTTCATGCATTATATTTTACCTATTGACTAGGGGTCATGGGATTTAGGAGTTTAATTAATCGATTGATGAATTTGTCATCTAAAATATCACAATGAATTGCGATCCCATTTCTAACCGATTGGTGAACTTAAAGGGTCACACAGAAATAAATGGATAAACTCCTGAACTTATATGAAACGTTTAATTGAATTAAATCAAAGTGTTGATTTAATCGATTGAGATTGATTTAGTAAATTAATTAATATGGATTTAATTAAATCAAGGACTTGATTTAATTAAGTTAAATTAAACAATTAATTTAATTGGGCTCAAGAATCCAATCCATCAATTAATTGAATATTAATTAATCAATAGAATTAGTTAAATTGATTGGCGGGCTCTATTAGATTAAATAATTAATTTAGTGGAGTAAAATTAATTTAATTTAATTCGACCTTAAAGCCTAAACTCATTAATTGATTTGGTGGATAAAATCATTTATTGAAATTTATGGAGAAATCAATTAGTTTTGAATTAATTGATTATATCAATTAAATAGAGATTTAATCGATTTAGGATTATTTTAAGAGTATAATTCTTATCCTAATCAAAGTAAGAAATCAAAAGGGAATATATTTCTAAAGTGTTGGGAATATATTAAAAGAGTTACACACACACACATATCTATAAATGTATATAATTATATATATAATGCATATCATGTATATATAACAGTATATATAATATTATTATATCTATGTATACATGGATATATATCATACGTACAAAGATATATATATATATATATTATATAATAATATCTATATATATGTATATATGTATTGTATGTACATAGACATAGAACAGGATTCTAATAATTCAGAGCTTGTGGGTTCACGTTAATATTCAACAATACCTTCTCCGGAAAAACCTAGATAGCCTTTATATATATATACCTACGTTTGTTTACCCCTTCTTAATTCATTAATAAGTTCTTAGTTCTTGATCAATTGATGATTATAGGATTAAGATACAATTAGATAATAAATCCACCATTCTCAATTTAGTTTTAAAAGAGTTTAGAAATTAGTCTAAAAGTTAGAATACATATAGTTTCATATACACCTATGTGGTTTTCGAATTGATTCCAACATAGAATCGAGAACCCAAGGACATCTATTCATGTGGACTATCTTTAGAGGGAGAACGCTTGGGTTCCTATTCACATAGATATGTTCGGATTGGTGAGAATCGAGTTCGAGGATGCGGTTCGGATAATTGAGATCAAATCGTGAACTAACGGATGATTGGTATTTGAACACGACAATTTCCTGCATCAAATGGAAGGCTTATAAGGTATAATCTCGTTTGAACTTTAATAAACGTGTTTGTTGTTTGCATAAGATTTGCATCGCAATAGTAACATGATGTGCTTTTACCTAATAGTTATGTGTTAAATTTTTATATTTTCGTTGTACAAGCATTTCGGGGCATATGCAAAACTAATAATTCTTAATATCACAAACCCAATAGTTTTACTCAATTTTCTGAAAATCGGATATGACATAGAACCAATGGCCTTACTGGTTACTGGTTCAACCGATTCGACCAATAATAATGATTAAAAAAAACAAACAAGGAATTTGTCAAAATTCTAGTCATTCTTCCTAAATCATATCTTAATTTTATAATAACTAATATTTACTACATATAACAACACTATTTAATAAAAATCAAGGGCAATGCTTCCAAGCTATATCATTCCTTTGACAAGTATTTAGACTAGATTGCGCCATTAATGGCGATGGGCTTGATCTGCAGCTGGTGTCGATCTTGAATCATCTATTTTCTCTGCTATTGATTCGAAAATTTACAAAAAAAAAGGGTGAATTTTGTTGTTTTTTGGGAGGAGAAAAAAGGGGGAAGAAAAAAGAATGAAAAGAAAAGAAGATGAAGAGGTTGTGTGCTGCTAGTTGACAAACCAAGAATTAAGGGATAGAAATGTTATATTCTCAACTTTAAAAAAAAAGGTTGAGGTATTTAAATTTTTTTTTTTTTAAACTTGACCCATCGGTTCAAGTGGTTTGAACCAGCACCGGTTCGACCGGTTATTACTTGGTTCAGATTGGTTCACACTGGGTCAATGAGGACTGGTTT
Source organism: Petrea volubilis (assembly GCA_026212405.1). NCBI lineage: Eukaryota > Viridiplantae > Streptophyta > Magnoliopsida > Lamiales > Verbenaceae > Petrea > Petrea volubilis. The sequence goes on from CM047874.1 coordinate 13,543,745, forward strand.
TTTTGGGGTCAACCAGACCGGATAGCCCTCCGATTCTCGATGGAACCGGCCGGGTCCAGTTCGGTTTAAAAACATTGGTTTTACTATGAATAGGATTCAAGATAATTGAGGAAAATTCTTGCCCAGACCCGGCTTGGCCGCACACAACAATCATATAGCAAGTGTTAATACACGTATCATGTAGCCCAGCCAAATAGTTTCCAAATAAGGGATGAAAATTCTCCGTTGTCTTTTATTAAGAACAATTTTGTGCATTTTATTTAAGGGATATTTATATTTAAACCCCTGTTAATATTTGTACTTTCGAAATTCCTCCCCATGTCAAAGACTCTTGGTCCAAACTGTCTATTTCATTGAGAATTGCGATTTCAATTCCTTCACTAATTGATTGAAATTTATTTGGGGATATCTTTAAGAATGTACAATGTTTGTAGGATTGAGATGGGTATACAAAGTATACAATACTTAAATTACAATACACATATCAAGTTTTGCAAATTTTATATGGAGACTTGACATATATTCTTAAAAAGTTGCACCAAAATGTCCAATGTTTGTAGAATTCAGACGAGTATATGAAATGTATTCTCATAAAGTTGCAGTACAACGATCAATTTTTGTAGAATTTAAATTAGTACATGAAGTATATTTAAAATTCCAGTACAATGATATTAAAAAATTCCAATGCAATGATAAATTTGCAAAATTTGACATCTTTCCCAACTCAATTGACCAAATTTGGACATTTCTCCCGTTGATTTAGATAATTGAACATTTTCCCTCTCATTAAGATAATTAAACATTTTCCTCCAACTCAATTGAGTTAATTGAACATTTTTTCTCAATTCAATTGAGTAAATTCAAAATTTCCCCAACTCCATTGAGATAATTGAATATTTTTTCCAATTCAATTCAACTAATTGAGTCAAATAAAAAATTACCATGCTCTCACATTACGTCCCAACAATTATGATTGAATTACAAATTTGATTTTCTCACATTATTGTTTGATGAGGCCAATTCTCCCACATCGACTGGAGACGAGGGTCTTGGTCACTATATACACACCAACCCTCCCTCACCTAGCACGACGCGTTTTGAAAACCCCCCCAGTCCCTCGACTGGCAGGCGCGGACAGTATCGTGCTCAGGCTGGGGCCATCTCGGGTGCGCGCAGAAACGGTGCTCATTATTTGGCGCCCACCGTGGGGCCGCTAGGCTCCTCCCAAGTCCCTCGTCTGGGGGGCTTATGATGAGGCCAATTCTCCCACATCGAATGGAGACGAGGGGTCTTGGTCACTATATACACACCAACCCTCCCTCACCTAGCACGACGCGTTTTGAAAACCCCCCAGTCCCCTCGACTGGCAGGCGCGGACAGTATCGTGCTCAGGCTGGGGCCATCTCGGGTGCGTGCAGAAACGGTGCTCATTATTTTGATGTGGTCGGATTTGTCCTGCGGTACACGTCACTTCGTTCCTGGGAGGTAAGTGTCCGAATCCGAGTCAGGTATATCCGAGTAAGGGTGACAGAATGCTGGTCGGGTCCTGTTCTGCAAGGATGGAACACACGTGAGACTAGCCCGGAAGTGTCTCCGGCGAAGACCCTCCGACGCTCAAGTCAGGAATTCGGGCAGGTGAACAGTAAATAATGTTCAGCGTATTAGTAGATAAAAGTTGTCTTATCCAATGATAGTGTCGTCGTACTATTTATAATAATAAAAATAGGGGGCCGGGCCAGAGTTAGGTTGGCCCAATCCCGTTGCTGGTAACGGGCACTCGTCAGGACGCGCTGCGGGCGCGTGGGGTGCGTTCCTTGTTCGAGGAGTGTGGACTCCGAGGAGAGAATATGGTGGACAGTCGAACATGTCGTTTCATCGAGGGGGTGTGGCGAGCTCTGGCCGAACAAGGCCGTCAAGAAAAGACTGGGCCTGATCGGGATAGGCCTGACAAGCGGCGATAGGGGGATGGCGTCATGTGCTGACCAGGATCCGACGTGTAAGCTGAGGAGGCGCGTACGTGGCCAGGGTGGATTTGGCCTCATCATTAGCCCCCCAGTTCTTGGTCTGACCGATCCTCGTGATACGGGCAGACCGGGAGACTGTTCGAGGAGATAGCGCCTACGACATCGCTCAGGACTTATCGGTCAGGAATTGCGGTAACTTCGAAAATTGACCGTTGGGATGAGACCGTTGGTAATAAATGCTGGCGACTGTTGGACTTCCCGAGGAATATTTTTACCGCCCTATAAATAGGGGCTCCGGGCGTGACTACAGCGCGTCATTTTACAATCGAGCTGAAGTTTCATTCCGAGCATAATCTGAGAGCACCGAGCACACGGGAATCACTTCGAGCGGACAAACACTCCTTTTCGACCAGTCAAACCTAGGTATTCCCCTTTTTCCGAACTGTTTCTTTCTTGCTCTTCATTTTCGTTAAACAATCCCTAGATATGAGCCAATCCGTGGATAGCTCGGATAGTCAAATAGGTTGGTAGGGTCCCCGACCGAAGGGGGTTTAAGCGACGTGAATCTGTCGACCTCCGTGGAGGCAGAAGCCTTTTTTGAGGGGGCATCAACTCGTTGCCCGGGCGAGTCGAGCACACAGTCGGCCCCGAGGGGGTGGTAAGAGCCCGAGCAGGGTTGAGGAGATGAGGCGGTGCATGGAGGCGGAGAGAGGGGAAGCCCTTCTTCTTCGATGGGCGATGTGCCAATTCCCCCGTGGAGGTCTGCTCCCGGAGAGGAGGGGCCATCCAGTCAGGCTCCTCCTCGGGGGAAGAAGGGCCATCGCCCGGGAACCAAACCACAGTGAGTTGGGGAAACATCATCGCGAACAACACTGAACGTGGATCGAGAGAAGATAATGAATCACTACATCCGAGATTCGTTCAGCGTCACCTGGCCAAGCAGGGAGGATTCCATCATGAATCCCCCGCGGGGTGCATTCCATTCATTAGGCTCACATCGAGAACGGGCTCAGGTTTCCGATCCCGCGCATCTCCACCATCCTGAATCGGTTGAACCTTAGCCCCATACAACTGACCCAAAATCCTATGCCTCGATATGTGCCTTGTCGTTTTCTGTAGTTGCACCGGGCACACCCCAACAGTGGCTAACGTTTCCGATTTGTATCAAGTCAACCATTCGAGCAGGTCACCCCGGATGATGAATTTAACTGCTTTTTCGTCAGTGCCAAGAATGGGAGAAGAAAGCTGATCGAAACCGCTTCATCGTCTTACGGGGCGGACTGGGAAGCAGAAGTGGTGCTACATACAGTCCGACGATCCATTGGCCGGTGAGGAGGGTGCATAACCCGGAGGCGAGGAAGCTCTCCCTGGCCGGGCTGGGTCGAGTAGTTGGACAAGGGAGTGGGTGCTCAGCCAGAAGGCCCGGGTTTATTGAGCCCCCACCTTTCTCACCCAGGAACATTTTCTAGTAAAGGCCGGGCTCTCGCCGGCCAGGCCTTGATGTCGATCATATACTTTTGGTATTATTTATGCATGTTTCTACTCGAATATTCATGTCTCTATGCTCGATTATCTTCTAATCGGTTGGTTCTCAATTCCGCAGATCTCGGCGTATTAGGAATGGGACGCATGAACTTAATCTCCAAGGTGGCCGGTGGAAGGAGGAGGCCATCTCCCCCCCTCGGAGGATGCCCGAGCCATGACGGCGGCAACTGGTGTCCGAGGATATCGGCACAGGCACAGGCACCAGTTCAGCCGGCCATCGATGTGGAGGAGACGCCTCTTGGCGGGGAAAAGGAAAGCCCGGACTCCACGCCTCCGACGAGACCAACGGGGCCCGCTCCGAAGAAGAAACCCGTCTCGAAGTCGGCCAAAGGCAAGAGGCTGGCTGATGGATCCGGGTATTCCTCGGAAGGCTGGAGGTGTTGAACTATCCGGACGCCCCGGGAACCTCGATTCGGCCCCCAAATATGGTGACCTCTCGACGTCGCATCTTCGGAGGGACGAGCAAAAGGTTGGCGCTATGAGGAGTTTCCAAACAGCCGTTTTAAGGCCGATCAGGTCAGCCTGTCCGAGATCGATGATGCGGAGCTGGCCCTTGAGCATCGCCAGGACATGAACACTCTTCAGCAAAGGGTGTTCCATGGCCTTCGTCGGCTAGAGGTCAGCGGGGCGCGCCTTTGTGATAAGGCTCGAGCGGGAGGCTCGAGGAAGCAGCCTCAAGGCGGATTTAGAGGAAGAGCGGCAGAAGAATCAAGTCGCTCAACGGGGAGATCGCCGCAGCGCGGGGAAAGACTCGGGCTTGGAAGAGCGACTCGAGAAGCTCGAGCTGGACTTCAAGACCAGGGAGTCCTCGTTGGAGCAAGAAGTTAGACTCCTGAGGGAGGAATGCCAAGGAGGCCTCGTTGCAGGGCGAAAGAGAGGGGCCGCCGCTCGATGAGGACCGAATTGATGGCCTCGTTCCCGACTGGGAGAGACAAGCCGTTCAAACGGTTCGTTCCGAGGACGGTGTTCGAGTATGCTACCATCCTCCGCGGGCGAACGACGAACCCTCGGATTTGAAAAAGCCTTTTCAAGCAGCTGAAGGGCGGGTGTCATCCTGCAAGACTTTCCCATGGAGGGGTACGGCATTGGTCTGAACGATTGCCGGGGAGGAGGATAACGAGGAGACGAGGCGCCTGCCGGCATATGAGGGCGCAGAGTTCGCCCAAGTGATATCCATCGTGGAGGAGGCAGGGTGCGCAATGAGGAGACACAAGCGTTGGGGGAGCCCTCTCTCACCGGATGTGGAGCCCGACGATCCCATGTCGTGGTGACCAAGACGGGTCACCCTCGCTGGCGACAAGTGCCCCGTCGAAAGCAGGTGCGGCTGGCGCTGGGGCCAATCAAGCCGTGGAGGCGGCCATCGAGGAGGTGGCCAAGGAGATAGATGGCGCTTAAGCCATAGGATTATAGGCCGGGGAGGATGCCCGGAGAACATGTATATTTTTTTTTGTGAACTTATTATGATCGATGAAATTGTGTGAATGGTTAATGGAATTTTTATGCCCATACAAGTGCCTGGTCGAAATACTATTTTCATGTTCCTTTTTATTACTGGTTTTCAGCCTCGAAATACATGTTATTTAATCCGGTAAGGGAGCATAAATGTCCAAATATAAATAATAATAAAAAGGAACTTGAGAACTTTGAGGAATAACTTGATAATCAAAAATCGCGCTGGGGAGAATAAAGTTTGTGCATAAAATGGCGTGTTTTAGCGGCATCTTATTCGATGATAATGATGTAATTATAAAACAGTTTTGAAATAAAATACTCCACGCGAGCTAGTTTTACACGCGATGTTTTTATCGGGCCCCTTATCCTACGTAGAACCGTCTGAGGTTCGTGGCGTTCCAAGGACGGGGCAAGTTCCCTTCCCAACCTGTCCTCGAGGGCGATAGGCGTTGTTTTTTGCAACCCTTGGTCACTTTGAACGTGACCATCCATTTCGGGTCCCAACTTTCCCACCGGGTGAGAGACCTCGACCTTCTTGGTGACCAGGTCCCGATCTGGAATGTCCGAGAGGACGGACATGGCGATTGTAAGCACGTGCCGTTAGATGCCCGGAAGTTGTCCATCTTCGAAGGGCGGCACACCTTCTCTCTTCGGCGATGTCGAGCTCGGTTTCAGGCGAGCGGTCGACGTTGGCGATCTCGTCGAAGTGCGCAACCCTAGCAGATGGGTGCAATACTTCGGCTGGTATAACGGCGTCAGAGCCATAAACCAAGGCGTACGGGGTGTCGCCCGTCGCAGTCCGAGGAGTGGTCCGGTATGCCCAAAGCACGCCTGGGAGCTCGTCGGCCCAATTGCCCTGTGCGCCGGACAGGGCGGTCTTGAGTCCGTGGAGAATTGTCCGGTTAGTGACTTCGACTTGACCGTTTGCCTGAGGGTTCCCTACTGAGGTGAAACGCTGCTCGATTTTGAGGCTGTTGCACCATTCCCTCACCCGATGACTTGGAACTGGGTTCCGTTATCGGAAATGACGACCCTGGGGAGTCCGAAGCGGCAGATGATGTTTTCCAGATGAAAATTTTGACAACCGAGTCGTGTGATCTTCGCAACAGCTTCCGCTTCGGCCCATTTGGTGAAATACTCGACGGCGACAATCACGAACCTCCTTTGCCCGGGTGCTTGAGGGAAGGACCGAGGATATCTATTCCCCATTGGTCGAACGGCCAAGATACCTCCACATTCACCATCGGAGCGGCAGGCTGGTGGACTAGATTGGCGTGCAATTGGCAGGTCGGCATCTTCGGACGAAGTCGAAACAATCTTGCATGAGATTAGGCCAGAAAAACCCTGCCCGTGATACCTTTTTGGCCAAGGACCTTGGCCCAGTATGGTTTCCGCAACACCTTGGTGTATCTCTTCGATAACTTCCCGGGCGCTGTGTGTGTTCAAGCACCGTCGAGGAGGACCATCGAAGCTTTTCCTAAACAGGCGTCCCTGCCCGTCGAGGGCGTATCGAGAGGCCTGTTTCCGAAGTCTTTTGGCTTCGGGGTCCCTCGGGGAGAATTCCGTCCTTCAGGTAGGTGATTAGTTCCGCAATCCAATCCTCCGGGGGCTCGACGGAGAGTATGCACTGTTGCGTCCCCGACCCGGTCAAGGGTGTTGGCGAACTCAACATGGTTATTCTTCTTTTTGGTCCCTCTCATCGAACTGGCTAGCTTCGACAGTTGATCCGCCCTATCATTTTCTGTCCGGGGGATTTGCTCGAGAGAGAACTTGGCGAATTTTTCTTTCAACTTGTTGACCTCCTCGAGGTACTTCGTCATCGATGCTTCACGGGCGCCGTAATTGCCATTGACCTGCTCGGCCACCAACTGTGAATCGGTCAAGGCGACAAGTTCGTCCACGCCCTGGTCGAGGGCAATCTTCATCCCCGCGGCGAGGGCTTCGTACTCAGCTTCGTTGTTGGAAACCGGGAATTCAAGGCGAATGGCGAAATCGAGCTCGTTGCCCAACTCATCCCGCAGAAAAACCCCGGCTCCCCCACCTGTGTTCGTGGAGGACCATCGACCATCAGGGTCCACGGAGTTTTCGGTTCCGCTTCTGCCCTCGGGCCACCTCTGCTAAGAAATCTGCCAGGACCTGGGCATGAATCGCGGTCCGTGGTTGGAACTGGATATCGAACTCACCGAGCTCGACGGCCCACTTCACGAGCCGACCAGAGACATCGGGCTTGGCCAATACCTGCTTAGTGGCTCACTGGTTAGGACCACGATGGTATGGGCCTGAAAGTATTGCCTCAACTTCCGGGCGGAGTGGACCAAAGCAAGGGCGAGCTTCTCGATGGCCAGGTAGTTCCGTTCAGGGCCTTGGAGGAGCTTGCTGAGGTAATACACGGGCGGTGTACCCGATCCTCCACGTGCACTAGGACCGAGCTGACTGCGTTTGGGGATACAGCCAGGTAGGCATAAAGGGGCCTCCCCGGAACTGGTTTCGACAGCAGAGGGGGCTCGGTCAGGTATCTTTTACTTCGAGGAGCGCGTGCTGGCATTCCTCCGTCCACTTCCAATCCGGCACCTTCCTTAAAGCTTTAAAGAATGGGAGGTTCCGATCCGCTGAGCGGGATATGAACCGATTGAGGGCGATTATGCGCCTACTAGCCTCTGTACTTCCTTCACTGAGCTAGGCGGCTCGATGTCGAGGATGGCGCGAATCTTCGCGGGGTTGGTCATCCCCCTATGGCTGACAATGTACCCGAGGAATTTTCCTCCTCGGACGCCGAACGTGCACTTGTTCGGGTTTGAGTTTTAGGCCGTATTTTCTTAGGATCTCGAATGTTCGAGCCAGGTGCCCGAGATGGTCGGACCCCCGCTCACTGCGGACTATCATGTCGTCGACGTACACCTCGACGGTTCTCCCGATCTCTTCCCTGAACATGAGATTCACAAGTCTCTGATACGTAGCTCGGCGTTTTTTTAGCCCGAAGGGCATCACGAGGAAGCATATACGTCCCGTCGGGACGACGAACGAAGTCTTCCCACGATCCTCCTCGGCCATGTAGATCTGGTAGTAGCCTTGGAAGGCGTCCATCATGCTCATCAACTCGCACCCCGCCGTCGAGTCAACGAGTTGGTCTATCCGAGGAAGGGGATAGTGATCCTTAGGGCAGGCTTTGTTGAGATCGTGTGAAGTCGTTGCACATCCGCCATCGGCCATCGCCCTTGGCAACGACGACGACGTTGCATAACCATTCGGTGAACTGGACCTCCACAACGTAGCCTGCCTCGAGGAGCTTGTTGACCTCCTCCTCGATGATCCGGTTCGAGCTTCACAAAATATCCTCTTTTCTGCCTCACGGCCTGAACGATGGGTCCGCGTTGAGGCGATGAACAATGACTTCGGGATCGATTCCTGGAAAGTCTGAGGCCTTCCAAGCAAAGACATCGGCATTTGCCCGGAGGAAGTCGACCAACATGACCTCGTGGTGCGGCTCGAGGGTCAATCCTACCCGGGTGGTCTTGGAGGGGGATCGCCCTCCACGAGCTGGATTGTCTTGGAATCTTCTGCTGGCGCCATCTTTTCTTCCTCTAGCCTCCTCCGCTTTGCCGGGTCGATTTCGGAAGACTCGGGGATGTCCATTCGTGAAGCGGCTGCTTCGACTAGTCGGGGTGTTGGGGCTTCTTCCCTTCGACGGAGGCCGAGTAACACTTCCAGGCGTCTAGGATCCGACATGTGACTTGCCCGACCCCCGCGGGGCGTGGGGAACTTCATCTTTAAGTGGTACGTGGACACCACCGCCCTAAACGCATTAAGAGCGGGTCGCCCGAGGATGATGTTGTAAGCAAACGGAGCATCAAATATTAGATACTGGACCATCATAGTCTTTCTTTTCGGGGCCTCCCCCAACGAGGTGGGCAGTTGAATCATCCCGAGAGGGACCACCTCGGAACCCCCAAAGCCGACGAGAGGGGTCTGCACGGGGGAGAGCGTGTATCCTCCTAAGTCATCTTGGCGAAGGTGTTGGCGAAGATGATGTTGGCGGAGCTCCCATTGTCGATCAGGGTCTTTGCCACGGAGTAGTGGCTACGTCCAAATTAATGACCATTGGGTAATCCGGTGTGTCCTCCAGTCCTTCTGTCTTCGGGATGTGTGCAAGATCAAGATCGGAGATTCGAGTGACTCCGACGTCGGCGTCGCTACCTCTGATACGGTGTGACGTGCAGCCTCTCTGGTAGTAGTAGCGCTCTTCGATACGGTATCGGGCCTGGTCGAGGCGCCTCTCCAGGTCTTCTTCTGCTCTTAGTGTCTCCACCACTAGGTCCTCCCGCAATGGTGTGGATCATCCCCTGACCGGGAGGTTATCTGTGTGGCAGGTTGTTTGTCGTCCCGACCGGATGGCGTGTAATCTCGTCGAGGAGAGCGAGACCGAGTCCTCTTCAGCGGCTCGTGTTCATCGTCCATGGTGGACGGGGAGTTACATCGGCGGCTTCCCTCACCCTGGCGACCCTGTCCTTGCTTTTCACGTATTCTTGATCTCGGACGGCCCAGGTCGATGAGGCGCTGTATTTCTTTCTTGAGGGCATAGCAGCCCTCGTGTCATGATTTCCCACTTGCTTATGGAACGCACAATATTTGTTTCCTCTCGGGGGGGCTCCGTCCGCGTCCTGGATCTTCCTTGGTCTTCGGAAAACCGTCGGTCGGTCGCTGGCGTTGATTGTGGCGAAGATCTCTTTCCTCGACATGACCAACGGGGTGAGCTCGTTGTCTCGTCGTCGGTCCTTCCTTCCCCGACCTGGCCGCCTTTTAAACCTCATGTCCTCAACATTCATGTGTGTTGAGCGATGGACATGACTTTCTCCATGGTGGCAGGGCGCTCCTGGCCAATGGTCCGAGCATGCTTGATTCCGGATGGCCCCCTGATTACGTCGAGGAGGAAGTCCATCTGGACACTTTCGACCTTGAGCAGCTCGGGGTTGTTGAATCGGTTAAAGAAGTCCCTCAGAGACTCACCCTCCTTTTGCCGAATCTTATGCAAATGGGATGGGGGTAGCTTCGCTAGGCTTTTCGTCTGGAAATGGTTGACGAACTTTATCGCCAAATCGGCGAAATTCTGATCGAAACCTGGGGCTGGGGACGTAATTGCGAGGCTACCCCTGAAAAGTCGTAACCAGCAACTTCGCGGCGAAGTCGTCGTCGATATGTGCACGCGCATGGCGTGTTTGAATTGTATTAGGTGTTCTTTGGGATCCGCTTCTCCATTGTATCGGGGCAAGGCGGTCGGGATTCGGATCCCTCTGGGTGCTCGGGCTCGTTGAAGGTCTGCGGTGAGCGGGTCTGCCTCGTCCGGCACAAAGTATCGCTGAGCGACCCTGTCGGAGCGGTGAGATACCTCCTCGAGCTTCCGGTTAAGGTCTTCCATCCGATGCGAAAGTTCCCCAACATCATCACGGGATCTTTCGCCGCGGGACCTCATCGATCTTCCTCTGGATCTCTGTGGCTGGTGGGAGATTTTCTCCAACCGCTCTCTGTGACTCGTGCAGGGTGTCCGGAGGATGCCCCACAGAGGATTCGTCAACTTCCTCCGCCAGTCGAGGAGGGGGGGCCGTCTCTCTCTGCGGACCCCCTTGTCGGGGGGATCCGTTCGCGCCACCGCGCATCATCCCGCTCGGCGTCGGTTGCCCGAACACTCGCGGGGGGCGAATTTCCTCCTCATGGGATGAGGGTCTTCAGCAGTGGCAATCGGGGCGGGGAGGGTTCATCCGTGATCTCGTGTAAGAGCGTATTAAACTGATCCGCCGTTGAACGACGAGGTTCTGCCGGAGGGGAGGGGTAGGTGCTGGCAGTGACTTGCGGAATGGCGTGGGGTGGGTTGGTTTGAGTCTCGGGGCCCGGATTGGTGGTGGATTGTGGGGCCATCGACTCTGTTCCAGTCCTTCGCGGTTACCATTTTCACTTGCTCGAGGCCCCCCTTCCTCTAGCGCCAAAATGATGTGGTCGGATTTTGTTCTGCAAAGATTGTTGAAATTTTATTCCAATTGGACTTCTATGAATGGAATGTTTGTTGTTGATAAATAAAACGGGCAAAATTATACGGGTGACTGGACTGGAAACTTATAATGTCTGATCTGTTTTTTGATCTACTATTGTGATAGCCTTGATTTTAGAAAAATGGTCTTACAGTGGTGTAGGCCCATCCTAAAAAGCCTT